>CM054163.1:16475011-16480011 GCA_028751875.1 Rapana venosa | reverse complement strand
AGTATTTCTATGTCTTCATGATTCACAGACAGACAACGACAATGCCGTATTTCATGTAAGCCTTCACTAATCCCTTTCCGACCATGCACCATAATTATTGGATCGGTGGTCTAGAGGTAAGGCGCTTGTCCAGAAAGCGAAAATTCCGGTCGGAAGTGTGCGGTGGTTCGAATCACGATTGGACCCGAATTCCCTGCCTCCCCCCCCCCCCCCCCCCCCCCCCCCTATTAGATCATGAGTGGTGGTCTGGCCGCTATTCTTTCGGATGAGACGTTAAACCCGTGTGTTACACATAATTATTTAGCGCACGTAAAAGAACCCACGGCAACAAAGAGAGTTGTCCCTGGCAAAATTATGTAGAAAAAAAAGCCCACTCTGATAGGGATACAAATACAGTTGCAGACAGGAAAAATAAAAATAAAATGGGTGGCGCTGCTCTTGTGGCGACGCGCTCTCCCAGGGGAGAGCAGCCCCGAATTCCACGCAGAGAAATCTGCGTGATTTAAAGTGGTATAAATAAAGAAATAAACGCTTCTGAAAATGTGCCCAAAACTGAGAGAAAATGGAGAGAGGAGAGAGAGAGAGGAGAGAGAGAGAGACAGAGAGAGAGGGGGGGGGGGACGGTGGGCGAAGGAGCGAGAGGTGGGGAGGGAGGTGGGGGGGAGGAGGGATGGCGAGAGGGTGGGTGGGGGTTGGAGCCTGGAAGCTGACTTAATCAGATTTTATTCGATTTTGCATAGCTGTTGCTGTGTCTCTCAATTTTTGACGAAAAACAGACAGCTTGCACTTTAAAAAAAAAATTGAAAAAAAACCCAACAAAAACGCTAAAGCCCCATTCTGGTTGAGTGTAGTTGGTTTACTGTTTGATGATAATTGTACATGTATGTATAATTATTAATAATAATAATATTCCTTTGTTTGCTTGTTTTGTTTTGCTTTTGTTGTTGTTAATACAGAAGGGGGACGGGATAGCTCAGTGGTCGGAGCACTCGCTTTCCCCCAGCCAAGTTAAGCAGCGTCGAGCGTGGCTACCAGTTGGATGGGTGACCGTTTGCGCGCCTTGGCTTCAGTACAGTTCCCCCAGTTCACCCAGCTGTAAATGGGTACCTGCCCTCTTTAGGGTCAGGGAAGGTAAAGCAGCGAGGGAGAGGAGATGGGCGCCGCCCTCAATATGCTCGCCCTAGAGAAGTGAGGTCTCTGACGCCTCGCTCCCCTACGACCTTATAGGTTATGGGACTCCTTTACCCTTTACCTTTAATACGGAAAAACACCGATGTTCATCAATGGTGTGAGATTTTGCGTACGTAGCCGTTTGCCCACCATGAAGGTCGCCACATTTTATTTTATTTTATTTTATTCTTTTATATCGAGGATAATGGAATAAGTACTAACGTGCTTTTTTTATATTCAGTACCCGTGTGTATGCGGTTTTTGAAAATTCTGTCATCTGTTCCTACCGGCACACAATGGCCTACTCTTACGAAAAGTAGAACAGGATTTAACGTGTGCGCAAGATTCCGACTTCGAGGATGATGTCCAAACATGATACCAGCGTGCAGGCATTTTTAAAATTTAAAAAATGTGATTTTACTCCTACAGGCACGCATTGGCCTACTCCTCCGAAAGGCGGAACGGGTTTAAACGTGTGCGCAAGATGTTCTACGCGCGTTCGTACTCGTGGTCTCGGCTTTAAGTCTCACCCGGAGGAGTTTCAGGAGAGTGGACTTGGTACTGGTGTTCAGTCCAAGGGTCAAATCCTCTGGAACGAGCTGGGAAGGTGGTGTGGCTCAAACCCATGCTGTCAGACCGCGCAGTCATAGCGTGAACCACTAGGCCACTCGCACCCTCCCCCCTTTTTTATGTGAAATATGTGCCGGATTCATCCCCATCCAACACACACACACACACACACACACACACACGCGCGCACGCACACACACACACACACACGCACGCACGCACGTACACACACACACACACACACCACATATATATATATATATATATATATATATATATATATAATATAATATATATATATAATATATATATATATATATATAGAGAGAGAGAGAGAGAGAGAGAGAGAGAGAGGAGAGAAATATAATATTATATATATATATATATATATATATATCTGTCTGTATATATACTATATATATATAAATTATTTATATATATATAATATAGAAAGATAGACAGATAGGCTAGATGCATACATACATACATACATACATGCATACATACATACATACATATACATACATACATACACACACACATACATAGGCTATATACATACATAGATAAGCCTAGATAGATAGAAAAAAAAAGAAAGAAAGAAAGAAAGAAAGAAAGAAAGAAAAAGAAACATACATACATACATACATACATACATACATACATACATACATACATACATACATACATACATACATACATACATACATACATACATTTAAAAGAAAACAAAAAACGTCTACACATGCTCATCTGTTTGTATATAAGTGCGACCTTTCAATGAACTTTAAAAAAACATTAACACACAGACCGATATGGAATAGTCAAAGGCTGTGACTTACAATGTGATTTTCACAACACAAAAGGCCCTGGTTTTCATCTAGCTTAAATAGGTTGCCTGCAGAGATCGTTAAAAAATTAATCAGCTTACAGCTTCCCCCAGTTTTAAACCGCCTCTGAACTTGAAGATAACGGGATTAAAATCACCGTCTGAAACAACCCTCGCTGTTCAAAGCATTAATTATTCCCATCCAAGAGAGGAAGAAGGAGGAGGTAGGATGCTGGATTACAGATGTACTGGCCTACCTTCTGTTTGTGTAAAAGAAAATGATCGATTGGTCGTGAATGATACACTGAAGGCTGGGAAGGACAGAGGAGATTGTCGTTGTCTGTCTATGGATGAATACATGACATACTTCATTGTCGTTGTCTAAGGATGATGAATACATGACATACTGCATTGTCATTGTCTAAGGATGATGAATACATGACATACTGCATTGTCATTGTCTAAGGATGATGAATACATGACATACTGCATTGTCATTGTCTAAGGATGATGGATATATGACATACTGCAATGTCATTGTCTAAGATGATGAATACATGACATAGTGCATGGTCGTTGTCTATGGATGATGGATATATGACATACTGCATTGCCGTTGTCTATGGATGATGAATACATGACATACTGCATTGTTGATATCTATGGATGATGAATACATGACATACTGCATTTTCGTTGTCTGTCTATGGATGAATACATGACATACCCACGGCAACAAGAGAGTTGTCCCTGGCAAAATTCTTAGAAAAAAGCCACTCTGATAGGGAAACAAATACAGCTGCAGAAAAAAAAAAAAAAAAAAAAAAAAAAGGGTGAAAGGGTGGCGCAGCGCTAAGTGGCGACGCGTTCTCCCGCTCTCCCCGGGGAGAGCAGCCCGAATTCAAATCTGAGCGCTTTGATTTGTTGCTTTACAAGATTCAGCGCTATATAAATTCCATACATTATTATTATTATTATACTGCATTGTCGATGTCTATGAATGAATACATGACATACTGCATTGTCGTTGTCTATGAATGAATACATAATATTCTGCATTGTCGATGTCTATGAATGAATACATGATATTCTGTATTGTCGATGTCTATGAATGAATACATGAAATACTGCATTGTCGTTGTCTATGGATGAATACATGAAGTACTGCATTGTCGTTGTTTATGGATGATGAATAAATGACATACTGCATTGTCGTTGTTTATGGATGATGAATACATGACATACTGCATTGTCGTTGTCTGTCTATGGATGATGGATATATGACATACTGCATTGTCGTTGTCTATGAATGAATACATGACATACTGCATTGTCGTTGTCTATGGATGATGAATACATGACATACTGCATTGTCGTTGTCTATAGATGATGAATACATGACATACTGCATTGTCGTTGTCTATGGATGATGGATACATGATATACAGCATTGTCGTTGTCTGTCTATGGATGATGGATATATGACATACTGCATTGTCGTCGTCTATGAATGAATACATGACATACTGCATTGTCGTTGTCTATAGATGATGAATACATGACATACTGCATTGTCGTGGTCTATTAATGATGGATACATGACATACTGCATGGTCGTTGTCTATAGATGATGAATACATGACATACTGCATTGTCGTGGTCTATTAATGATGGATACATGACATACTGCATTGTCGTTGTCTATGAATGAATATATGACATACTGCATTGTCGTTGTCTATGAATGAATACATGACATACTGCATTGTCGTTGTCTATGGATGAATACATGACATACTGCATTGTCGTTGTCTATGGATGATGAATACATGACATACTGCATTGTCGTTATCTATTAATGATGGATACATGACATACTGCATTGTCGTTGTCTGTCTATGGATGATGGATATATGACATACTGCATTGTTGTTGTCTGTCTATGGATGAATAGATGACATTGTCAAAATGCGACCTAGAAGTATTTTGGATGAGTACAACAAAAGGGAATGCTTCAATGAAAGTGGTGTTGTGTGTGTGTGTGTGTGTGTGTGTGTGTGTGTGTGTGTGTGTGTGTGTGTGTGTGTGTGTGTGTGTGTGTGTGTGTGTGTGTGTGTGTGTGTGTGAGAGAGAGGGAGAGAAGAGAGAGAGAAAGAGAGAGAGAGAGAGAGAGAGAGAGAGAGAGAGAGAGAGAAGAGACAGAGACAAGAGACAGAGAGACAGAGACAGAGAACAGAACAGAAAAAAATGTCGTCCCATGGAAAATATGAGTGTGGTTTTTCAAAAATCTCGTTATTATCATGACAGCTCCACTCCTTTAAAGGAAAGAAACAAATCCTCTGAAGTCGGTGTATGGCTGCCTATGATAACGAGGAATTACTTGAAAACAGTCATGCACACAAACTCCTCATGCAGAGTGTAGGTTTACATA
>CM054163.1:16457511-16470011 GCA_028751875.1 Rapana venosa | reverse complement strand
TAGTGTAACCTTCTGGTGCCACTTACAGGCTGGTTAAGCTTAGATGCTGACAGGCGCCTCTGGTAAAGTCATATAAACTGGTGTAACTTGTGAATGTAACCTTAGACGCTGGTGTGACCACAGAGGTTGGGGCTAACCATAGATGTGGTAGGTGTAGCCCGCCAGGGTAACCTTAGATTCTGGGGTAACTATACAGGCTGGTGTAACGTTAGATGCTGGTGTAACCTGCTGGTTTGACGATAGATGCTGGGGTAACCTTAGATGCTGGTGTAACCTTAGATGCTGGTGTAACCTTAGATGCTGGTGTAACTCTAATAGCAGAGGGCACAGATGAAGTCTGATGCTGGTCTGTCTGCCTGGGTTGCAGCCTTTCTTCTCGTTCTCTTTGCCTCGTGCTGCTGAGCAAGTGTCTCTTCCAACTTGGAGAGACCTTTCTGCACAGTCTGTCTCCAGACTAACCGTTCGAGGGCTGTTGCTTCCCAGTTGTTTTAGTCGATGGTCAGGGCTTTTAAGTCCCTCTTGCACACGTCTTTGAATCGCAGCTGTGGTCTGCCTGTGGGACGTTTTCCCTGAACAAGTTCTCCAAAGTGGTGGTCTTTAGGGATCCCTTGGTCTTCATGCGCACGACATGGCCTACCCAAGGCATAGGTCTCTGTTTCAGCAGCGTGTGCATCTGGTTTTCATGCGCTTTATAAATCATGGATTCATTCAGTCATTCATTGAATGCTCTCATGACCAGAAGGTTAAGGAACTGATTGACTGATTGAAGCTAAGTCGTCTCTGAAATGCAAGCACATGGACTCTGATAAGTCATTGACACTGAAAAACGATATGGGCAGGGAGGAATGGTATGGTAAACTGTTGTTGTCAAAAGATTTACTTTATGATATCCTGCTGTGCAAAAGCTCTTCTCTACACAAAATGAGCAATTTGTATCAGAACTACTGCTTTCTGATGTCTAAATTATGTTTTAGAGAGCCTCTGACACCATGTTCAAGGGTTTTATCAAAGGACTTAACAATAATATTTGATTTCACAAGAAGGTGTGATATTCATTATACTAGCTTTACAATCCAAATTACAACTTTGTCATTACTCGTGAAATAAATAAACAAAATATTGTGAACCAAAGTTTTGTTTTTGAATTGTTTTATCATTTTAGAAAAATATCAAAAGTTAGTAATTCAAATGTTTCAAAATACTCTATAATTATTTGCACCACCCACTTTTAAACCTGGCTAATAGATATAACATAGTACACAAGAGATAAGTAATTTTAATATGCCACTAACTTTTTAAGGATAAACAGCTTTCTTTAAATACGGAAAGTATTTTTATGTCACAAAACTACAGTTTTTGTCTTTTAAAATGCAACCAATCTATTAGAAGATAAAATTGATAAAACATGATTGTAGCTCAAATAATTCAAGCTTAAGAACATATATATATTTAAAAAATGCTAATACAAACTACTCTTGTCGAGGTAAGTTCTCTTATCAATATTGAAAATTATTAGAATTTTAATGAAATACAACTAAACATTAGCATCTTATAGACAGAAATATGAGACCATTATTTTAAGAAAGAAAGTAAAACTGAATATTGTGAACATGGAGAGGTAGGACAGTGCAGACAAGTGTGACATGTATGAAAAGACAAAATTTTCAGTGGCATGGGCCAATGATTTATCAAGGGGCTAGGGGAGAGAAAAGATAAGAAAAGGGGGTTGGATGGCCTAGTGGTTATGTATTGCATTGATCTCGCAATCTGACCGAGCGGGTTCGAACCACAACGAAGACGCCCGTTCTAGGGAATTTTTCCCCTGGAGTTAACATCGGTGCTGACTCCACTCTTCCGAAAAATCTTTCGGATGAGACTATAAACCGTGGCCATGTGTACAGAACACACGCAGAACATCTTATCCACAAGTTAAATCCGGTTCTGCCTTTCGGAAGAGTAGGCCATTGCGTGCCGGTAGAGACGGATGAGAAAGTTTCAAGATTGCACACATACACACTGGTATCGTGTTTTTAAAACATCATCCCGAAGTCGGAATGCGTCTGCCTTTATAGAGGGTAAAGGGTTGGCTTGGGCAAAGCCCCACCATTGGTTCTGAAATGAATGATTAGTTTTTTAAAATTTTATTTTATTTTATTCTTTTATATCAAGGATAATGGAATAAGCACTTATTGCTTGTTTACATCCAGTCCCCGTGTGTATGCGGTTTTATAAATTCTGATATGATACATTGATAGCAGAACGAGGGTGCTAGAACTCGGAGCTTTAGTTGAGGAACACAGAAACAATGGGGGACCTTTCCACCCTGAAAAAAAAAAAGAGGATAAAATTTCCATCTTTTGACACAAGCAAATTGTCCATAGAGATGAAGGCGACAGATAAGGCGAGATCAATCATGACGACTATGGAGTGGATGTGAGTGTGATGACGAAATCAGAAAGACAGACGACACCAATGGCACGCGCGGGGGAGTGATGAAGATGATACGATGATGCAGGGAAAGAAGAAGAGAGAGAGAAAAAAAAGAGACAACGAGAGAAACCAAGATTTTTTTAAGTGCTTCGATTTGTTTGCTTTACAAGATGCAGCACTATACAAATGCCATACATTATTGTTATTATTATTATTATTATTATTATTATTATTATTATCATCATCATCATCATTATTATTATTATTATTATTATTATTATTTTTATGTGATAATGTCGAAAACTTTTGCATAATTTGTCTATCTACAATACCTCTGTTTAGTTTCTTTCTCTGTATATTGCTGTGTTGTTCGCTTTATTCATCTATTTATTTGATTATTTATTTAATTAGCCTATGGTTGATTGATTTGTCTATTCATCTCGTGTTTTTTCGCCTAGTTCTTATTGATTTTTCTAACTGTCCAGGGACGGGATAGCTCAGTGGTCAGAGCACTCGCTTTCCCCCAGCTAAGGTTGAAGCAGCATCGAGCGTGGTTACCACTCGGATGGGTGGGTGACTGTTTTTGCGCCTTGGCTTCAGTACAGTCCTCCCAGTTAGTACAGTCCTCCCAGTTCACCCAGCTGTAAATGGGTACCTGCCCTCTTTAGGGTCAGGGAAGTTAAAGCAGCGAGAGAGAACAGATGGACGCCGCCCTCAATGTGCTGGCCCCTAGAGAAGTTGAGGTCTCTGATGCCTCACTCCTGTACGACCTCATAGGTACACCTTTACATGTTAACTTTCCAGTAGTTTGTTTAGCCCTTTCCTCGTGGGGATGCCGGGGACCTGTCAGTATAAATAACATCCCCACCTTCTGGAAATTCTGTGCTAGGGATTCCCGCTTTTCTATCCCTCTCTTTGTTTCTGCCTTGTTCCTTTTTCTTCTTGTCACCTCTTTCTCATTTATTTTCTGTCTTCTTGGTCCGTTCTCCTGCCTTTTCTCTAGAAAGACTTAAAAAGACAACAATTCTCTCCCATGCCGAAGTCGGATGTGCAGAATGCTGATAATTATCTCTTTCATGCATGTGTCTACACCTCACAGAATGCTGATAATTATAACCTTCATGTGTCTGCACCTCACAGAGTGCTGATAATTATAACTTTCATGTGTCTACACCTCACAGAATGCTGATAACTATCTCTTGCATGTGTCTACACCTCACAGGATGCTGATAACTATCTCTTGCATGTGTCTACACCTCACAGAATGCTGATAACTATCTCTTGCATGTGTCTACACCCCACAGAATTTCATGTGTCTACACCTCACAGAGTGCTGATTATTATCTCTTTCATGCCTGTGTCTAGACCTCACAGATTGCTGATCATTATCACTTTCATGTGTTTACACCACACAGAGTGCTGATCATTATCACTTTCATGTGTCTACACCTCACAGATTGCTGATAATTATCTCTTTCATGTGTCTACACCTCACAGAATGCTGACAATGATCTCTTTCATGCCTGTGTCTACACCTCACAGAATGCTGATTATATCTCTTTCATGCCTGTGTCTACATCTCACAGAATGCTGACAATGATCTCTTTCATGTGTCTACACCTCACAGAATGCTGATAACTATCTCTTTCATGCATGCATCTACACCTCACAGAATGCTGATTATATCTCTTTCATGCATGTGTCTACACCTCACAGAGTGCTGATAATTATCTCTTTCACGCATGTGTCTGCACCTCACGTGTGCGTGTGTGTGCGGGCGTCAAGTCAAGTCAAAAATTTTATTTCAGATGGTACATGCGGCGACGTGTTGTGTGTGTGTGTGTGTGTGTGTGTGTTGCGTGTGTGTGGTGTGTGTGTGTGTGTGTGTGTGTGTGTGTGTGTGTTGTGTGTGTGTGTGTGAAACATTATGTTAGCAATTAATGCTATTATGTCCGCACTTAAGTTAACATGGAAGACGTAAAATCCCCATCTTAATTCACCAATGCTGCACGAGTTGAACTACACTTACTGCCACGGATTGGTTTAGTTGGTCTAAACCATGCGGCCAGGGGGGGGGCAGCATGTGTCTTAGTGTCTGGCTAAGAAGCCAAGATGGGTACAACATTATCCCAGTCTCTCTACGTTCTGACGCTAGCAGCTGTGTACTGCTGGGTCCCTTTGCACAGTTATGTGCAATAAAGTTCAAATGACATATTGAAAAATCTTTCTCAACTGTATCAGAAAAATTTTTGGTCAATAGTTCCAATGAAAAAATGACATGCTTAGGTGATAAGTCAGAACCCCATAAAAAAGTTATCTGTTTGTTTTGTGTGTGTGTGTGTGTGTGTGTGTGTGTGTGTGTGTGTGTGTGGTGTGTGTGTGTGTGTGTGTGTGTGTGTGTGTGGTGTGTGTGTAAAATTAAATCAAACGAAGGCAATTAAAGTGCTATTATGTCCGCACTTAAAGTTAACCTGGCAGATCGTAAAAATCCCCATCCTTAATTCACCAGATGCTGCCAGCCGAGATTCGAACCCACCACTTCACTGACCCACTGGATAGGTGTTAGTTGGTCTAAACCACTCGGCCAAAGCGCCAGTCCATGTGTCTTTAGTGTCTGGCTAACGAAGCCAAGATGGTGTACACGTTCATCCCAGTCTCTTACAGTCTCTGTCGCTAGCAGCTGTGTACTGCTGGGTCCCTGTGCAAGTTTATGTGGCTATTACCAGGGAGTCCCACAGACAGAGAGTGAGTGAGTGAGTGAGTGACCACCGCTGAAATTGTGTACGTCACTTGCTTCTGGTATAGATGTTTTGGTTTTACTTTTATTTTTTATCATTATCTTATAATTTTATAGCTTTATCTTTCTTTGTTTTGTTTTTGTTCTGTTTTCTTGTGTTTCGATTTCAGTTTGTTAAAAAAAACACCACAACAACTTGGTATTATAGTCAGATGGATGCTGTAACCAAGTGGTTTATTTACACCGTCTGACTTGAAGATCCTCGTTCAGTAAGTCGTGAGTTCAAATCTTGGCGGCGGCGTCTGGTGAATTAAAAGGTAAAGGTGCCCCATAACCTACAATGTCGAAGAGGAGCGAGGCGTCAGAAACCTCACTTCTCTAGGGGCTAGCATATTGAGGGCGGCGCCCATCTCCTCTCCCTCGCTGCTTTACCTTCCCTGACCCTAGAGAGGCGGGTACCCATTTACAGCTGGGTGAACTGGGGGACTGTACTGAAGCCAAGGCGCGCAAACAGTCACCCATCCAAGTGGTAACCACGCTCGATGCTGCTTAACCTTAGCTGGGGGAAAGCGAGTGCTCCGACCACTGAGCTCTCCTGTCCCGGTGGATTAAGGATAGGAATTTTGACAACCTTTACTGTCAATTTCAAGTGCAGACCTGCCAGTGCCTTAATTTCCTTTATGTTAGTATTTGATGGGGTGAAAGAAACACAAACATACCCAGCATGCATCCTGTACAGTTCCTGGGTCGAAGATCTTTGCCAGGATGTGGTGAAAGCTACAACAGCAAGAAATGAGCAGCTCTGAAATGGGAAAGTGTCGCTGAGGCCATCAGGCAGACCTCCTGCAGAGCAACAAGACCAGGAGATCGGGCATTGTGCATCTCACCCAATAAGTGCGAGAGAGAGAGAAGAGAGAGGAGAGAGAGAGAGAGAGAGAGAGAGAGAGAGAGAGAGAGAGAGAGAAAGAGAGAGAGAGCGAGAGAGAGCGAGCGAGCGAGAGAGATATATATAGAGAGAGAGAGAGTGAGAGAGAGATTTAATTAATTTATTTTATCTTTATTTATTTATTTTATTTTATTCTTTTATATCGAGCACAATGGAATAAGCACTCATGTCCTTTATTTACATCTAGTCCCCGTATGTATGCGGTTTTGTAAAGGTCGTCTGTTCCCACCGGTATACAATGGCCTACTCTTACGAAAAGTGGAACAGGATTTAACGTGTGCACAAGATGCTCATTGCCCATTGAGAGAGAGAGAGTGTGTGTGTGTGTGTGAGAGAGAGAGAGAGAGAGAGAGAGAGAGAGAGAGAGAGAGAGAGAGAGAGAGAGAGAGAGAGAGAGAGAGAGAGAGAGAGAGAGAGAAAGAAAGAAAGAAAGAAAGAGAGAGAGAGACACAGACACAGACAGACAGACAGACAGACAGACAGAAAGACAGAGAATAGCCCAGTAACCAGGCCATCATAATTTTTACACGTCTCACAACCTGCCAAGGCATCCATTCTAGTTCTGCAGATACTTGACCCACTACCTGCCCCAAGACACCAAGCCCTCAGTTCATTACAGACACGTTCGTGTTTCAGCGCCTCACAGAATGCTGATATGCTTTTGATGCTGCTGTTGTAGTTGTTGTTGTGGTAGTGGTGGTGGTGGTGGTGGTTGTGGTTGTGGTTGTTGTGGTGGTGGTGGTGGTGGTGGTTGTGGTTGTTGTTGTTGTGGTGGTGGTGGTGGTGGTGGTTGAGGTTGTTGTTGTGGTTGTGGTGTGGTGGTGGTGGTGGTGGTTGTTGTTGTGGTGGTGGTGGTGGTTGTGGTTGTTGTTGTTGTTGTTTTTGTGGTGGTGGTGGTGTGGTGGTGGTTGTGGTTGTTGTTGTTGTGGTGGTGGTGGTGGTTGTGGTTGTTGTTGTTGTGGTTGTGGTGGTGGTGGTTGTTGTTGTGGTGGTGGTGGTGGTGGGGGTTGTGGTTGTGGTTGTTGTTGTTGTGGTGGTGGTGGTGGTGGAGCGTTCCCCAGCTTAACACCTTGAGGGTCACCCAGAATATTTAAATACACTCTGTCTCACTCATTCCAACTGGGAATCACCATGCAACCTAAGAGCACACTGGATGAGAAGTTTACATGTATGATTCTTTTCCCAGTACCTTTTCCATCTAGGAAGCCATACTCTGCCTTCAAAGGGTTTTCTTTTGTTTGCTTGGGTTTTTGTTGTTGTTTAAGAAATAGAGTACAGGTTGTTCTGCTAAGGGTTTGCCATGGCTGAAGACAGTCTCAAGAAAACATGAATGTAGACTTATGGCGGTGGGGTGGGGTGGGGGGGGGGGAGGGCGCGGGATAGCCTAGTGGTTAGAGCGTTGCGTTCGTGATCTGACAGCCCGGGATCGAGCCACAACGGAGGCACCTGTTTTAGGAACTTTCTCCCTGGAGTTAACATAAGTACTGACTCCCCATCCCCCAAAATCCTTCGAATGAGACTATAAACCGAGTCCCCGGTTGCGAATGCACGCAGAACATCTAGCACACATCTTAAAATCCCGTTCCGCCTTTCGGAAAGGTAGGCTATTGTGTGTGTCTGTGTCTGTAGGAACGGGTGACAAAATTAAAAAAATAAATAAACGCATGCACTGTCGCATACGCAAAATCTCACTAGTGATGAATCTGGGAGCTCTAGCCAAGGGAAAAAACTCAGTATGCTTTGGTACTTGGCTGACATCAATCATATAAAAATGGTGTTGTCCAGGTCAAGAACGGTGATATGAAAAGTACGGGATCTTTAACGTGTACTCTTGATATTCTGCATGCGTGAAGACATGCTGGGAGATGACATTAAGTTTGAGGTTTTTTTGGGGGGTTGGTTTTTTGTGAAGCGGAGGACTGGGGTTCAATGGGGCTGTTTTATGGAGAGAGAGAGAGAGAGAGAGAGAGAGAGAGAGAGAGAGAGAGAGAGAGAGAGAGAGAGAGAGAGAGAGAGAGAGAATCCGCGACCGTGTCATCAGTAGGAGGGAGAGGAAGGCCGGTGTGTGGTTCAGTGATAAAGACACATAGTTCGGTAAAGGACTGTGTTGCACTGAATTGTACTGCACTGCATTGCTTTGTGTGTCATCGTATCGGGAAGCTGAGTGGTAAAATTCAGTCCTATGGGTCTATACAGTCGTGGGTTTGAATCACAGGGGCGGTGTCTGGCGAATTAAGGGGGCGGGCGTGGGGAAAGGGGTGGTGGTATTTTTACGATCTCACAGGTCAACTGAAAGTACAGACTTGCCAGTGGCTTATTTCTCTTCGTGTATGCACACATGCAGAAGATCGAATGTGCTCGTTAAAGATTCCATAAATCATGGTAGGGTTAGGGTAGGGTAGGGTATGGTATAATGTGGTAGGGTAGGGTAGGTATGGTATGGTATAATATGGTATGGTAGGGTAGGGTATGGTAGGATAGGGTAGGGTATGGTATGGTATGGTATGGTATAATATTGTAGGGTAGGGTAGGGTATGGTAGGGTAGGGAAGGGTATGGTGGGGTATGGTATGGTAGGGTATGGTATGGTAGGGTAGGGTAGGGTAGGGTATGGTATGGTGTGGTATGGTATGGTAGGGTAGGGTAGGGTAGGGTAGGGTATGGTAGGGTATGGTATGGTATGGTATGGTAGGGTAGGGTAGGGTAGGGTATGGTATGGTATGGTATGGTAGGGTATGGTATGGTGTGGTATGGTATGGTATGGTATGGTATGGTAGGGAAGGGTAGGGAAGGGTATGGTGTGATATGGTGTGGTATGGTATGGTAGGGTAGGGTATGGTATGGTAGGGTAGGGTAGGTATGGTTTGATATAATATGGTATGGTCAGGTATGGTAGGGTATGGTATGGTATGGTAGGTTGGGTATGGTATGGTATGGTATGGTAGGGTATGGTATGGTATGGTAGGGTAGGGTAGGGTATGGTATGGTATGGTAGGGTATGGTGTGGTATGGTAGGGTAGGGTAGGGTATGGTATGGTATGGTAGGGTATGGTATGGTAGGGTAGGGTATGGTATAATAATTATGGTATGGTATGGTAGGGTAGGGTATGGTATAATAATTATGGTATGGTAGGGTAGGTAGGGTAGGGTATAGTGTGGTATGGTATGGTATGGTATGGTAATGTAGGGTATGGTATAATATGGTATGGTATGGTATTGTATGGTAGGGTATGGTATGGTATGGTAGGGTAGGGTAGGGTATGGTATGGTATGGTAGGGTATTGTAGGGTATGGTATGTATGGTATGGTAGGGTAGGGTAGGGTATAGTGTGGTATGGTATAATATGGTATGGTATGGTATTGTATGGTAGGGTATGGTATGGTATGGTAGGGTAGGGTATGGTATGGTATGGTATGGTAGGGTAAGGTATAGTATGGTAGGGTAGGGTAGGGTAGGTAGGGCATGGTAGGGTAGGGTAGGGTATAGTGTGGTATGGTATAATATGGTATGGTGTGGTAGGGTATGGTATGGTATAATATGGTAGGGTATGGTAGGGTAGGGTAGGGTATGGTAGGGCATGGTAGGGTAGGGTAGGGTATAGTATGGTATGGTATAATATGGTATTGTGTGGTAGGGTATGGTATGGTATAATATGGTAGGGTATGGCATGGTAGGGTATGGTAGGGTAGAGTATGGTAGGGTAGGGTATGGTATGGTATAATACGGTATGGTGTGGTTTGGGCATAGTAGGTGTGGTTTGGGTATGGTATGGTATGGTATGGTATGGTATGGTATGGCGTGGTATGGTATGGTATGGTATGGCGTGGTATGGTATGGTATGGCATGGTATGACATGGTATGGTATGGCGTGGTATGGTATGGTATGGCGTGGTATGGCGTGGTATGGTATGGTATGGTATGGTAAGGTATGATATGGTATGGTATGGTATGGTATGGCATGGTATGGCGTGGTATGGTATGGGCGTGGTATGGCGTGGTATGGTATGGTATGGCATGGCATGGCATGGTATGGTATGGTATGGTAAGGTAAGGTAGGGTATGGTAGGGTAAGGTATGGTATGGTATGGTATAATAATTATGGTATGGTATGGTATGGTATGGTAGGGTAGGGTATGGTATGGTATGGTATGGTAGGGTATGGTATGGTATGGTAGGGTATGGTAGGGTAAGGTATGGTATGGTATGGTATGATAATTATGGTATGGTATGGTATGGTAGGGTAGGGTATGGTATGGTAGGGTATGGTATGGTATAATAATTATGGTATGGTATGGTAGGGTAATTCCCTCATTGCAGCTCCACACACACACACACACACACACACACACACACACACACACACACACACACAACACACACACACACACGCACGCACGCACGCACGCACGCGCGCGCTCGCATGCACACGCACACACAACACACACACATACACACACACACAGCACACAAATACACAACATACACAAGCATATCATTATTTTATATTTCCACCACAAACGAGGATCAATACCTGACCGACTTAGTTTAAGACGTTGAAGACAAGTCGTGTCGGAGGACAGGAAAATCCATTGACCAACACGGGCCCATTCCGGCGCGTGAGCGCGAGGAGGCAGGTGTGATATTGCAGTGTCTGCACCGACAGGCAGAATGATGGAAGAGGCGGAGTGGCACGGACACGGACACGGGGTCTATTCAGGAAGGATAGCCGGGATGTGGAAGAAAATGTGATGTGGACGCCATAATTATTACTGGAGTTTCTGCGTACAGTTTTTTTCTTCCCCTTTCGTGGATTATGGTTTTCTAAACTGTTGTTGGGGTGGGGGTTTTTTGGTTTAAAAAAAAATTGGCTTCTGTCTGAAAGCTGGTGAGTAATAATGATTAGTGTTTAGTAGTGATGTTGGTTGTAAACGATGATGGTGATGTTGTTGATGATATATCATTCGACGTCTGTTCTAAAAGAAGATGAAGCAGTGGAAGAAGAAGAATTGCGAAGAATTGCGAAGAAGAAGAATTGCGAAGAAGAAGAAGGAGAAGAAGAATTGCAAAGAATTGCGAAGAAGAAGAAGAATTGCGAAGAAGAATTGCGAAAAAGAATTGCGAAGAAGAAGAAGAATTGCGAAGAAGAATTGCGAAAAAGAATTGCGAAGAAGAAGAAGAAGAATTGCGAAGAAGAAGAAGAAGAAGAAGAAGAAGAAGAAGAAGAAGAAGAAAAAGAAGAAGAAGAAGAATTTGGAGGAGAAGAAGAAGAAGATTTGCGAAGAATTATTGCGAAGAAGAAGAAGAATTGCGCAAAAGAAGAATTGCAAAGAAGAAGAAGAAGAATTGCGAAGAAGAATTGCGTAGAAGAATTGCGAAGAAGATATGCGAAGAAGAAGAAGAAGAAGAAGAACAAGAAGAAGAAGAAGATTGATTGATTGATTGATTGAATCTTTAATGGGTAAAGAATTAGGCACAATAAAGGCCTTTTTACAATTCTGCCCAAAAACAAACACAAACTTGAAGTAATTAAAAACAAAAGAAAGCAAAAACCAAAAGAAAACGTAAACAACAGACAAAAATGGTGGAAACTCTACCTTGAACAAATTAACAAATTCAGAAAGACTTGGGGGGGAAGCCCATTAAACTGAATGCAACATTATTATAACATCCGCCAAGTTACACACACACACACACACAAACACACACACACACACACACATACACATGCACGCACGCACGCACGCACACACACACACTCATGCGCGGCATGTGCATACACACGTACTCAGACACTCACCCCATCTCACTCTTCACCGCCTCCCCCCCCCCCCCCCCCTGCCCCCCCCCCTCCCATTCACGAAGAAGAAGAAGAAGAAGAAGAAGAAGAAGATGATGATGATGATATGATGATGATGATGATGATGATGATGATGATGAAGAAGAAGAAGAAGAAGAAGAAGAAGAAGAAGAAGAAGAAGAAGAAGAAGAAGAAGAAGAGGAGGTGGAGGAGGAGGAGGAGAATTGTGAAAAAGATTTTGAAAAAGAATTTGAAGAAGAAGAATTTGAAGAAGATGATGAATTTGAAGAAGAAGAAGAATTACGAAGAAGATTGATAATTACGAAGAAGATATGCGAAGAAGAAGAATTGCAAAGAAGAAGAATTGCAAAGAAGAAGAAGAAGAAGAAGAATTGCGAAGAAGAAGAATTGCGAAGAATTGCGAAGAATTGCGAAGAATTGCGAAGAAGAAGAAGAAGAAGGAGAAGAAGAAGAAGAAGAAGAAGAAGAAGAGGAAGAAGAAGAAGAAGAAGAAGAAGAAGAAGAAGAAGAAGAAGAAGAAGAAGAAGAAGAAGAATGCAAAGAAGAAGAATTGCGAAGAAGAAGAATTG
>CM054163.1:16440011-16447511 GCA_028751875.1 Rapana venosa | reverse complement strand
CATGCGAAATTTTTACACGTGTCTGGATGGTGTTATTTTTGTTTATTCATTTATTCATTCTTTTATTTCGAGGATAATGGAATAAGCACTCGTGTCCTTTTTTACATCCAGCCCCCGTGTGTAAGCGGTTTTGTGAATGTTGTCATCCGTTCCCACCCGCACACAATGGCCTGCTCTCCCGAAAAGTGGAACGGGTTTTAATGTGTGCGCAAGGTGTTCTGCGTGCGTTCGCACACAATGAACCTCGGTTTATAGTCTTACGTGAAGGACTTTTGGGGAGAATGGAGTCGGCACTGATGTTAACTCCAGAGGAAAAATCCTCTTGAAAGACATTCAAACCCGGGTCAGCAGATCACGAATGCATCACTCTAGCCACCAGGCTATCCCGAAGTCTGCTGTCCATTGCAGTGACCTTGCCGGTCCCCCCAGTTTTTTTCTGTCAGAGCTCTACGGGGCTGCAGGATATGGGAGGAGGGGGTTTGTGGGATTGTGCCAAAAGGGCACTAGTCAGCGTGGGATATTTTCAGGCGTTTGAGATACTACTACTACTACTACTACTACTACTACTACTACTACTACTACTACTACTACTACTACTACTACTACTACTACTACTAACAAAAACAACAACAATAATAATGATGATGATAATAGTGATAATAATAATAATAAATGGAACTTATATAGCGCTATATCTTGCAAAGACAAATCAAAGCGCACGCATTCAACCTAATCTTACACAGTCCTTCAGTCATGAGATGGGATAGGAGCTAGCAGGCAGTGTCCTGTTCGCAGTCTGAAGATGGGGTGACATATACAGCTCTATCTGGCTCAAGAATGCCATCCTTTTCCTCTTCTGGTCCCATATCCAGGCGCTAGCACCAGGCTTTCCTGAAGCTGTTTCTCTGGATTGTCCTTGCTTCGCTGCATGATACTGGGTGGGCTGGCTGCTTCAAGTTGCTGCCCACCGTGGACAGGTAGTCCGTCTCTTTGCTGCCACCTATACCACAGTGGGAAGGGATCCATTGCAGCACTACCACAGTTTTCTTGTTGAGGAGGCTTCGTTCTTGTTTGATGTCTCTGAGGATCTGCTCTCCCCCTGGTGCCTGGAGACTCTGCAGGATGGACTTGCAGTCACACTGTGTTGGTGGGCAGTGTGTCCTTCTGGTTGAGATGTCTGGGCTGCAAGTAGCAGAGCACAGGCCTCAGCACAGTCATTGGTGAACAAGGTGCTTGGACCAGAGAATGTCTGATTGTTCTGCCATTAGGGTATCTGATGTACGCCCCACTTCATTTATTGTTCACTGCTTCTTTGGCAGACCCATCTGTGCATGCTCTTGCCCAGGCATTGGGAGGATATGTGGTGTTCACTGCTTCCAGTGTCAGTGACTTTAGGTCAGCTGCTATGCGGCACTCTTTGCTTCCAACACTTGGGATGTTGAGTATGATGGCTGGGGTGTCTGTCTGCCAGTCTTCATAGTCCTGGAGGGATTCATGTGGCTTGTTGGTTGCCGACAGAGGATGGAGGTGTTTCCCCACAAGAGCCTTGATAAGATGGTTAGAACTCTGTCTCTTCATTCCGTTCTTCATCAGGGCTTTCAGTTTTTAGGAGAAGGGGGTGTGTGTGTGTGGGATGGGGGGGGGTCTCTTCAGCTTCTTGTTTTGCCTCGGTAGTTTTTTGTGTTTCCTCTCTTCGAGTGAAAAGAAGCCTGCTGCTTTGTCCAAATCTGGAACTGGTGGTTTTCATGCCGCCTGCGATGAGTCTGGGGCCGAGATTTTGCATCTTTGTCAGGTTGTTCAGATTGGTCTTAAAAGCAGTTGCCCAGGCATTGGAGGTACACTCCCTGTGGGGGTCTGACAGTTGCAGTGTATACTTGCCTCAGTATGTTTGTGTTGGTCCTCCATTTTGTTCCTGCGAGTTTCTTCATCAGGGCCATTTTCCTGAGACTTCTGCTGTACACCTAGCTAACTTGGGAGAAGGGTGGGGGGGGGGGGGGGGGGGGTGATCACAGTGAGCTTCCTGTCCAGTTTGACTCCAAAGTAGGCTGGTGTGTGTTGCCCAGGGATTTCTTTTTACGGTCAATAACCAGTTGGGGACGGGATAGCTCAGTGGTCGGAGCACTCGCTTTCCCCTAGCTAAGTTAAGCAGCGTCGAGCGTGGTTACCAGTTGGATGGGTGACCGTTTGCGCGCCTTGGCTTCATTACAGTTCCCCCAGTTCACCCAGCTGTAAATGAGTACCTGTCCTCTTTAGGGTCAGGGAAGGTAAAGCAGCGAGGGAGAGGAGATGGGCGCCGCCCTCAGTATGCTGGCCCCTAGAGAAGTGAGGTCTCTGACGCCTCGCTCCCCTACGACCTTATAGGTTATGGGACACCTTTACCTTTTTGTTTAACCAGTGTAAACTCTTTTATGGAGGTAAGGAGAATCAGGTGGCTTCCGTCCTGTTCCTGTTGATGAGGACCATCCACTCTCTTGCCCAGTCTGAGATGTGGTTCTCATGATGGCAGTACAGACCTCATCTGCTTTGGTCTAGATGGCAAGATCGTCTGCGTGGAGTGCCTGAGGAATGTGGATAAACAGCTGGTTGGCAATATGATCGATGAAGATGGCAAATAGGGTAGGTGAGATAACTTTACCCCGAGGTACTCCCTCTCTGATCTTTACTGAAATAGCTCGACTGTCCTTCCAGCTTGACTCAGGATGTTTGGTTGGACAGGTAGCTCGGATCCAGAAGGTTATCTGACTACATGCTTTCTTCTTGAGGGGCTTGATGAAAAGGCCCTCATTCCAGACCTTGTCGAATGCTTTTCTAAGGTCAACAAAAACTGCAAGGGTCTTCATCTTCTGTTGAAAACCGTCTTCAATATTTTATGTGAGCAGGGTGACCTGGTCTTTAGTGCTCTTCTTTTCCCTGAAGCCTGACTGAGCGGGAGCAATGAGCCCGTTCCTTTTCAAGTGGTACTGCAGGCGTCGGTTGATTATTCGCTTCATGATTTTGCCAAGGCAGCTCAGGAGATTTATCAGTCAGTAGCTGTTTTTGCTGTTCTTGTCTTTTCCCCTCTTGGGGATGGGGACAATGATGGCTTCTTTCCAGCTGATTGGAAACACCCCGGCATTCCAGGACTGGTTGAAACTAGCCAGGAGCTTTTGCTTGGCATGATCTTGAAGGTGACGGATCATCTCGTTGATGATTCCGTCCTTGCCCTGTGATTTCTTATGCAGCAATTAAGCATGCTGATAGTGAGCTCAGAGGTCGTGCTGGGGGTCGATCTTTGCTTCCTCAGCTCCTGCTTAGTCTTTGTAGGAATGTCAAAAGTCTTCTCTTTGGGTACATTGAGGAGGCAGTCTTGTTGGAAGCTGCCTGCATACAGGGCAGCTGCCTTTTTCCAGTGCGCGATCCATCTTCTGTCAGTAGGAGTGCTCTTGGAGCGTGATGTTGATCGCCACTGAGGACTTTTGTTAGGCTCTATAGTTTCTGTGTGTCCTTCTTGATGTTGCGAGTGCCCATCTTCTTCTGCCATAACTAGCAAGGCTCTTTGCTCTTTAGTTAAACAAATGTTTATTCAGAAATGAAATACATCGTGCGCGTATCCACTTGGACGAGCAACAAGGTCATGGTTTATGGTGTAGTCCACCAACTAAATACGTGATTTGACAACTGGAAAACATGTCATAGTCACAATAAATCAGTTCTTTTTTTGGGGGGGAGTGTGATTATAAATCAAGAACACAATATTTTAAAAAGTTATTTTGCTGTCTTTACATTAAGAAAGTTTGTAAAAATCTGACATAATAACGTTGTATATGATTTTTTCATGTCGGAAGAAAGAAGAAAAGGAAAGCTATGCAAGAAAAATATAGAAAGGATAGAACAAAAAATGGAGTTCAGAGACACAGAAAAAGTGACAGCTTGTCATATTATATATATATATATTATATATATATATATATATATATATATATATATATATATATATATATATATTGTGTGTGTGTGTTTGTGTTGGTTGTTTTTTGTTTTTTTTTGGGGGGGGGGGGGCATTGACAGTTGATGACTGTCAATTCTCCTTCCTAAATGACATACTTCCTGGATGACTTCTATATTAAGCATGTGTTCAGACACTGACACGTTCTCTATTTCCATAAGCAGCCATCCATCAACAATGACAAGATAGAATCATTTGCACCGAAGCCATTATCATCATTAAATATGTTCTGCTTTTTGATTCTTTAAAAAAAAAACTCAAACATTTTGCTGTCTATTTTCAGATTTTCGACAGAAGCCAGCACAGAAAACAGTGACGTCACCGCTTTAAGCCCACCACCTTCTCTATCTACGTCAGACATGAGTTGCCTGTCAGTGGCACGCGCGGTGCTTGTTCGGCTGCTGTTTGCGGTGCACGGACTGATTTCCATTTGGCTTCTGGCCACAGTGACGCGGGAAGAGCGGTACTGGTACATGGCCTCAGGTCTGGGACTGCTCCTCTTGGAAATGACCGTGACCTTGGGCAAAAAAGGCGGGAAGGAATGGAAATGGTCAGTGTGGCGTGTACTGTGTTTGGTGGTGGCAAAGTTGTTTTTCTCTCCACAATTATACATGAAGTAGACTAAAAAAAAAATTCATAAGAAAACACGAGTATGGGGGGAGGAGATCATCACCCCCCCCCCCCCCCCCTTTATTATTTTTTTTTAAAAAGAAGAAACTTTGGATGATCGGATGTGTGGTTTTAGTGTGATTGTAATACATTTCTTCAAAACTGACTGATGACTTGAACTAGGCTATATTCCGATAACCTGAATCGGTGTAATACTACATAATAAATTTTTTTTACTTAATCGTCTGGGGAGGGGAGGGAGATAGACCAGTGATTTAATTTTTTTAATGATATATTTATTCTTTTATTTCGAGGATAGTGAAACACATTCTTATGTGTCTTTTGCATCCAGTCCCTCGAGTGTATGCAGATTTGTACATTTTGTCAGCTGTGGTGAGAGCGTTGTGCCCATGATCAGAGGTCCCGGGATTGAGCCACCACGGAAGTACATGTTTTAGGGAATGTTACCCTGGAGTTAACATCCGAACTGAATTCACTCTCCCAAACGTCCTTTGGATAAGACTATAAACCGAGACCCCGTGTGCTAACGCATGCAGAACATATTTGGCACACCCATTTCGTCTTTTGGAAGAATAGTCTATTTCATATCAGTCGGATATTTTTGTCAAAACCACAAACTTTCTACGATTCAATGCAGTATGAAGAACAAAAAATACCACAAAAAATGTAACTAACCAACCATACAAGCAAAATTAACGACAACAACAACAGTAACAAAAGATAAGCAAAATACCGCCAGAGCTGTCACCGCCCGTCCTCAGTAATGCGTTGCCATAGGGTACAATGTAAAGCAGAAGAATACAGCGCAATGTATAATGTCAGGTTTAATATAAGAAAGAGACAAAGCAGAAGCTGCACCAAGAGATGAAATGAGCCTGCGTAAGAACTCAAGCCGCCCACAGACTCATCTTTAATCTCATTTTTAAGACTCGAATTCGATTGGAACCACATTAAGATTGAATTAAATTTAATTAAAACATTATTTATTTTATTCTTTTATATCGAGGATAACGGAATAAGTACCTATATGCTTTTTTACATCTAGTCCCCGTGTGTATGCGGTTTTGTAAATTGTCATCTGTTCCCACCGGCACACCATCACTTTCAGTCCTCTTCATCAAAAAGCTCAGACATTTTCTGTCATATGAGCGAAAATGCGTTGCGCTGCCGTTAAGCGCCTGACAAGTTAGTCCCAGCGCATCCGACTTTGGTGTCATTATCGCTTTCAAGTCATAGCAGAAATTTTGCGCGCGAAATTCGGGGTACTCTCCACAGGGAGAACACGTCACAACAAGAGTATTGCCATCTATGTTTTCTTTCTAATCGTTCGGAAAAATGTGTATCAAGCTCTCTTCCAGTTCTACAAATGAAAGACCCCCCCCCCCCCACCCTCAACACACACACATATCCGTAGGGGTGCCGGGGCCCTGCCAGTACAAACAGCATCCCCACCTTCTGGAATTTCTGTGCTAGGAATTCCTTCTATTCTATACCTCTCTTTGTTTCTGCCTTGCTCATTTTCTTCCTGTCACCTTCTTGTCTATTGTATGCCTTATCGATCAATTTGGATGTAAAAAACAAAAAGGATAAGAGTGCTTATTCCATTATCCCTAAAATGAAAGAATGACCGAACCTCTTGGCTTTTAAAAAAAAATCCAGGAAGACTTAAAAGATAACAATTCCCTCTCACGTCGAAGTCGGATGCGCTGGGCCTGACTTGTCAGGCGTTTAACGGCAACGCAACGCATTTTCGCTCATCTGACACACAACAAAATAATAGTTGCTGTCTGAGCGTTCGAAGAAGAAGAAGAAGAAGGTGATGAGGAATTTGTACCAAGTTCTTACACGTACACACAGGCACAAACAATTTCTGGCACACACCATGGTTTTGTGGTTTGAAGCAGAAAATATCAGAATATGAACGAGAGACATCAGTCAAGCGTGGGGTCTGAACATTCTCTCAGAAGACTGAATGCATATTGTGGCTACCCTAATGATACAGTCACAATCTCCAACACTTACCGATGGTGAACTTTTTTGATCGAGATTTTTTAGCCAAAGCACAAAGTCTATAAAAAATATTAAAAAAAGAGAGAGAGAAAGAAAAGAAAGCAAGAAAAATAAGAAGAAATGAAAAGTAAGCAAACAAGCAAGACAGAAAGAAACAAAAAGGAAAAAAGAAATTAGAAAAGGAAGAGAATGAAAATGATGATGGTGGTGGTGGTGGTGGTGTGGAGGTGGAAAAAGAAAGAAAGAATGTGGTGGTTATGTGGTGATGGGGGTGGTAAAAATGGAGAAAGAAAAGGACGAGAAAATAATAATGAATGATTGGATCAATTAATTAGTGATAGATAAACAAAATTAAAAAAATGGTTTGATTGTCAGCGCTATCATCCCAAATGCTATTTCTCTCTTTCTTTCTGTCTTTTTCTTTCTTTTTTTCTTTGTAATTTCATTCGGCTCTTTCTTCGTCATTTCCTCCCTTCCTCCCTCCCTCCATTCCTTCCTCTCCTTCTTCCTTCCTCCCTTCCCACCCTTCCTTACCTTTTCCCATCCTCCCTCCCTCCATTCCTTCCTTTCTTCCTCCCTTCCTTCCTTCCTCCCTTCCTTCCTTCCTTTTTTTCTTTTATTTCGAGGATAATGGAATAAGCCTGCATGTGCTTTTTTACATCCAGTCCCCGTGTGTGTGCAGTTTTGTAAATTTGTCATCCATCCCCACAGGCAGACAATGGCCTTCTCTTCCGAAAAGCAGAACGGGTTTTAACTTGTGCGCAAAATGTTCTGAGTGCCTTCATACACGGAACCTCGGTTTATAGTCTCATCCGATGGACATTTGGGGAGAGTGGAGTGGGCACTGATGTTAACTCAAGAGGAAAAAATCCTCT
>CM054163.1:16417511-16435011 GCA_028751875.1 Rapana venosa | reverse complement strand
TCGCTCCAGCGTCGCCTGGGTCTATCTCTGGCCCTCGTGCCAGAGTACCTCAAGTCGTAAGCACGCAAGGCTAGATGGTTTGGCGGCATCCGTGTGAGGTGCCCGAACCACTTGGTTCGTTGTTGTTCAATATGGTGTAGGACGGGTGTGGCTCCTACCATGTCTCTGATCACCTCGTTTCTTATCTTGTCTCTCCTGGTCTTGTTGACGGCTTTTCTCAAGCACTTCATCTCACACGTTACCAGTTTCTGCTCCAGGGCTTTTGTCAGGGGTCATGTCTGGCACTGGTAAGTGAGAGTTGGCAGGAAGATGGCGTTGATCAGCTTTGCCTTGGTGCTCATAGGGATGTTAGGATGTTGCAGAAGTGGGGCAAGTTGATAGCTGACTGCATTTGCTTTTTGACAGCGTGTTTCTATTTCTCTGTCCAGTTTTCCATCTTCTGTGAATATACTGCCTAAGTACTTGAATTCAGTCGCACACTTTAGTTGGGATCCGTTGATGTTGATTTTGAGCTGTTCTGGAATTCTACTGACTGTCATGGCTTCGGTCTTGCTTACGCTGATTTTCATGCCATAGGTTTCACAGCATGTATTGAGCTGGTCTGTGTGCTCTTGCAGCTTGTCTTCGTTATCATTGATCATGACTTGATTGTCAGCAAACAGAAGTTCGTTGAGTGCCTCCAGGTCTGAGCTGGCTTCCTTTGTGATCTGGTCCATATATATGATGAAGAGCAGAGGGGAAAGGACGCAGCCCTGTCTCACCCCAGACGTCACAGGGAACCAGTTGGAAAGTCCACTTGGAGTGTGAACTGCGCTCTTGCTGTTGTTGTATACAGCTCTGATGTTAGCTAAGAGCTGCCCCTTGATGTCATACTGCTCCAGGACCCTCCAGAGCTTTTCTCTGTTCACTCTGTCAAATGCCTTTTCTTGGTCGACAAATACTAGGTGGAGTGTACTCAAGAGCTCTCTCACTCAGTTGTCTCAGTGCAAAGATCGCATCAGTACAGCCTCTCCCTTTCCTGAAGCCAAACTGGGCGTCACACAGTAGGTGTTCTGCTTTTGCTCTGGAGCGCTGCTCTAGGATTTTTGCGTACATCTTTCCTACAAGGCTGAGGAATGAAATGCCCCTGTAGTTACTACAGTCCTTTTTAGTGCCCTTCTTTTTCCATATTGGCATTACAATAGCGTTCTGCCAGTCTTCTGGAACTCTTCTTTCCTCCCATGCCTTTTGGAAGATGGTTGTGATCCATTTGACTCCAGTCTCTCCACAGGCCAGGATGGCCTCTGTTATGCCATCTGCCCCTCCTGCCTTCCCTTTAGGGCTAATCTTGATGGCCCTTCTTACTTCACACTCCAAGATGGTGGGTTCGGAGTGGTCAGTCGCCCCTGATGGGTTTAGAAGGTCTTTAAAGTAGTCTTCCCATTTCTGTATGATCTCATCCTCTTCCTGCAGTGGCTGTCCGATTGCATCGTTGATCGCAGTGGTGGGGTCAAATGGTTCCTCCCGCATTCGCATGGCTTTTACACTTTTGTAGAACTCTCTTGAGGAGTGTTTACACATTTCGCTAAGTTCTTCACCATACTTTTTCCATGAAGCCTCCTATGCTGCTCTCACCACCTGCTTGCTGTTTCTTCTTGCGAGTCTGTAGTTCACGTAGTCATCTTCTTGGTTTGACTTCAACCAGATCTTGAAGAGTCTTTTTTTCTTTGATGGCCTCCTTGACTTCTTCATTCCCATGGTTCCATTTCTGTCCTTCCTGTTGCCGCATGCCTCTTGCAAGGTGTCCAGGATAGCTGTTTTAAAGGTACTCCAGGCCTCCTCAATATTTATATCTGTAGGGTCCACCCCGTTCAGCTTTTGATCTACAGTGTTGATGATGTGGTCCCGCACTTCAGCATTTTGGAGCTTTTTCATGTTGATCCTCTCTGCCTGTTTCCTTTTGCCTGGTGTCCTCTTCTCCCGTGTGTTGTGTTTCAGGATGACTGGTCTGTGGTCTGAGTCTAGGACCGCATTTGGAATAGTCCTAGCATCAGTAATGTTGTTTCTCATACCAGTTCTAGTTAGAATGAAGTCAATCTGTGATCTTACATTTGTGTTGTTCCACTTGTACCAGGTGTAGATTTCGCTGGGTCGATGTTGGAAGAAGGTGTTGGTGATCAG
The DNA here is from genome assembly GCA_028751875.1 of Rapana venosa. Classification (NCBI taxonomy): domain Eukaryota; kingdom Metazoa; phylum Mollusca; class Gastropoda; order Neogastropoda; family Muricidae; genus Rapana; species Rapana venosa. The sequence goes on along the minus strand of CM054163.1, from coordinate 16,432,851 downwards.
TAGTTCATGCTCTGCGCACAGTTCCAGCACATGGTTGCCGTTGTATTTGCAGGGTGTTCGATGGTTCCTGCGCGGGCCAAGATGCGGTGTCCATGGCGTTTTCCTCTCTATGCTTACTATCATAATATATCCCGGCGTCAATCGGGCCCGAGAGATACAGACACCTTGCAGTGTTGGTCAGGTAATTTGAGCATCACTCTCAAACTCGCATCTGTTAAGAGGATGAAGCTCGACTGTGTGGTCCCAGTCTTCCCACTGAGCCCACAGCACACTCAGGGTAGGAGCCGGCCAGAGTCCGAAAAATCCCTATGACTCTTATGGGAATCGAACCCGCGACCTTCCAGTCCGTAACCCAAGGCGCTAACCACTGCGCCATGGCGGCTGGTCCGCAATTCTTCTTTTTCTTCTTCTTCGGAATTCTTCTTCTTCTTCTTCTTCTTCTTCTTCTTCTTCTTTTCTTCTTCTTCTTCGCAATTATTATTCTTCACAATTCTTCTTTGCAATTCTTCTTCGCAATTCTTCTTCTTCTTTGCAATTCTTCTTCTTCTTCGCAATTCTTCTTCTTCTTCGCTATTCTCCTTCTCCTTCGCAATTCTTCTTTTTCGCAATTTATCTTCTTGTTGGAACACTGAGACAGCAACCATTGTTGTCTGTGATATGAGGGAAAATGCGTTGCGTTGCCGTTAAGCGCCCGACAAGTCAGGCCCAGCATATCCAACTTCGGCGTAGAGTCTGTTCTATGGTTGTTGTTGGTGCTGATGAATTGTTGTTGATTTTTGTTTGTTTTTTGTATTTTGGTCAGGGAAGGGGAACTTGAAGGTGGTGGTAAGTGTGGGATGGGGTGGGGTGGGGTCATCATCATCAGCAGCAGCATCATTGCAATCGTCATCGTCATCATCATTATTAACATCGTCATCATCATCATTACGACAATCATCATCATTACAATCGTCATCATCATCATTAACATCGTCATCATCGTCATTTCGACAATCATCATCATTACCATTGTCATGAACATCATCATTACCATCGTCATCATCATCATCATTAGTATCATCATGCTCAATATTGTTTTTTCCCAGGGCAAATACGAATTGCTTCTCTGCAGGGAGGTGTTGGGTATCATCATCGTCATCGTCATTATCCTCCATCCATCCCCATTATCATCATAATCATCATCCCCATACTCTCCATATTCATCCTCTTCTTCCTCATCACCATCACCGTCACGACGACGACCACCACTACAACCACCACCACCACCACAACCATCATCGTCACCACCACCACCACCACCAACATCATCATCCTCATCCTCCTCTTCCTACTTCTCTTCCTCCTTCTCCTCTTCCTCCTTCTCCCTCATCCTGATCCTCGTCCTCTTCATCCTCCTCCTCTTCCTCCTCCTCCTCTTCCTCCTCCTCATTATCATCCTCATCCTCCTTCTCAAGTTCATTACTATGTGTGTTCTCAGGTGAAATACGAACCTCTCCTATGCATGGCGGTGATGGCTATCATCTCCTCATCCTCCTCACCATCATCGTCACCATCATCGTCACCATCATCATCACCATCCTCCTCCTCCTCCTCATCATCATTGTAGTAGTAGTAGAAGTAGTAGCAGCAGCAGCAGCAGCAGCAGCAGCAGCAGCAGCAGCAGCAGCAGCAGCAGGAGTAGTAGTAGTAGTAGTCAAGTTGTTTATTATCATTATCATTATTATTATATATTATTACTTTCCTTATTATTATTACTATTATTATCATCATTCTTATTAATCTCCTCCTCTTCCTCCTCCTTCTCTTCCTCCTCCTTCTCCTCCTCCTCATAATCATCATCCTCAAGTTCATTTCTGTGTGTATTCTCAGGTGAAATACGAACCTCCTCCGCATAGTAGTGTTGGCTATCCACCTCCTCCTCATCATCATCCTCTACCTTACCATCCTCACCACCATCATCACCATCATCATCATTATCATCCCCATCCTCCTCCTTCTCCTCCCCCTCCTCATCGTCGTCGTCGTCGTCGCAGCAGCAGCAGCAGCAGCAGCAGCAGCAGCAGCAGCAGCAGCAGCAGCAGCAGCAGCAGTAGTAGTAGTAGTAGTAGCAGCAGCAGCAGCAGCAGCAGCAGCAGCAGCAGCAGGAGCAGCAGCAGCAGCAGCAGCAGCAGCAGCAGTAGTAGCAGCAGTAGCAGGAGGAAGGGGAGCCGCAGCAGCAGCAGCAGCAGCAGCAGTAGTAGCAGCAGCAGCAGGAGGAAGGGGAGCCGCAGCAGCAGCAGCAGCAGCAGTAGCAGTAGCAGTAGCAGCAGCAGCAGCAGCAGCAGCAGCAGCAGCAGCAGCAGCAGTAGTAGTAGTAGTAGTAGTAGTAATAGTAGTAGTAGTAGTAGTAGTAGTAGTAGTAGTAGTAGTAGTAGTGTTTAATATTATTATTATTATTATTATTATTATCATGATCATCATCATGATCATCATCATCATTATTATTATCATTAATATTATTATTATTATTATTATCATTATTATTATTATTATTATTATTTTATTATTATTGCTATAATTGTCGTCGTCGTCGGCGTCATCGTCATCATCATCATCATCCTCATCCTCCTACTTCTCCTCCTTCTCTTCCTTCTCCTCCTCGAGTTCATTACTCTGTGTGTGTGTGTGTGTGTGTGTGTGTGTGTGTGTGTGTGCGTGCGGGCGTGCGTGCATGCGTGCGTGCGTGCGTGCGTGCGCGCGTGTGTGCGTGCGTGCGTGCGTGCGTGTGTGTGTGTGTGTGTGTGTTTGTTGTCAGGTGAAATACGAGCCTCTCCTCTGCATGGCGGTGCTGGGCATATGGTCTCTCAGCCTCATCCAGTTCTCGCTGGTTCTCACGGCAGCGAGAGCTCGGCGAGACCAGACAGGACTGGTTCCTGGGCGCCGACCGCGAAGGCCGCAGGAGAAGAAAGGCGCAGGATGCTGCTCTCCTGACGTCTACGGCATCATCATCTCCATCCTGCTGCAGGATGCTCCCTTCTTAGTCCTCAGGATGCTCCTCATTTTCAAGTGAGCAGCATAGGATATGGGATGGGATGGGATGTGGATGTGATGTGGTGTGATGTGATGTGATGGGATGGGACGGGATGCTGAGGGTGGGGTGGGAAGAGAGGGAGAGGGAGAGAGAGGGAGAGAGTGAGAGAGAGAGAGAGTGTGTTTGTGTAGGTGTGCGTGTGTGTGTGTAAGACAGAGAGAGAGAGTAAGTGAGTGAGAAAGAGTGGGGCACAGAGAGAGAGACACACACACACACACATAGATAGAGACACAGAGAGAGAGAGTGAGAGAGAGACAGACAGAGAGAGACACATAGATAAGTCAAGGTTTTTTTCCTCTTCTGATCTTTTTTTTTCAGATACAACGTGCTAAGCTACACTAACATGTTCTTCACCTCCAAAAACACCATCGTCATCGTCCTCCTCATCTATCGCCTCATCGTCGTCCAACTCGAAAAACGGCGGGAAAACGACGATGACGTGGAAGCCGAACTCCTGAAAGAACGAGGTCGGCGATTGGCCCAATCCGCTTCCTTCTCTCCCAGCACGTGCAGTGGCAAAAGCCGATTGGTCCAAAGCAGCAGTTCTCACAGCAATGGCTTCTACGTCCCTTCGCGTTCCACTACTCCTTGCAGAGACGATGGGAGTATGGGGAGTATAGGGAGTATAAGCCGGGTAGGGGCGGGAGGGAGTGTGGGTGCAGGAGGAAGGTACAACAGGATGTGTGCTATCGAACATTTTAGCTCCCCACTGTGAACGTCTGGCGTGATGTGTGTGGCCGATATACTAGAAGAAGAAACAGGAAGTAGATCAGAACTCCAAGATGGATGCCAAATGACGATTCGTGGCAAAGCCTTCTTCCAGAAACAAGACGGTGTGGTTTTTGGAGTGGTCTGGATAGGTTTGTGAACTGTGTGTGAGGTGTGGTGGGAAGTAACGTTTTAAACTTAAACGAACTTTTCTGTGAACGTTTTTTATGATGAGGAAGGTGATAAATGGGAGGACAGAGAGACTGAAAATTAATGTCCTTTTTTTCTTCTTCTTGTTAAGTCGACATGAACAGATCTAGTATTTGGTGTGTGTGTGTGTGTGTGTGTGTGTGTGTGTGTGTGTGTGTGTGTGTGTGTGTGTGTGTGTGTAAAAATTGTGTCTTGAGACAAAGGAGAACCAGCCAGTCTTTTCCTTTAAATTCTGGTTTTGTTGGTTGGAATAGTTGAAAGGACAGTAACCATGAACTTTGCTGTCTTTGTTGAGATGTCTGGGTTGGTTTTTTTAAAGGATTTTCTTCCCTGGATTTAACACTGGTACTGACTCCACTCCCCTGAAAGTTCTTCAAATGAGACTATTAACCTATTCCCTACAGGTAACCCGCTATTGGCCAACCTACCATCTACTAACCCTTCCCTACGTATCACCCTCTACTGGGTTACGGAGGCACACTTTTTCTTTTTCTTTTATTTTATTCTTTTATATCGAGGAAAATGGAATAAGCACTTATGCGCTTTTTTTTACATCCAGTCCCCGTGTGTATGTATATGTGTATACACTAATGTGCACAGTGCACGTGTGCTGGGAAAGACAGGTTCTATCCCTTAACGTAGGGATAGTGTTAACTCTGGTTTTTATGTTCAAAGGCATACATAACACTTTGTGCACATGTGAAAACCCCTGTCCATCTTTCGCAGAAGGGTGGATCAGCATGGCTTTTGGTATTTATTTTTTATCTATTTATTTATTTTATTCTTTTATATCGAGGATAATGGAATAAGCACTTATGTTCTTTTTTACACCCAGTCCCCGTGTGTATGCGGGTTTTGTAAATTCTGTCATCTATTCCCACCGGCACACAATGGCCTAACTCTTACGAAAAGCGGAACAGGATTTAACGTGTGCGCAAGATGTTCTGCGTGCGTTCGCCCACGGGGCCTCGGTTTATAGTCTCATCGGAAAGACTTTTGGGGAGAGTGGAGTCTGCACTGATGTTAACTCCAGGGGAAAATATCCCCTTGAACGGGAATCGAACCCGGGTCGTCAGATTGCCAGCGCAATGTTCTAACCACTAGGCTATCCCGTCCCCATTGGGGACTGTTCACATCAATAAATGACCAGATCTATCATCGTTTTGCCCCTTTTGTTCCTCAGCTAGATCTCCCAGGTTTACCAATGGTGAGAATTTTGCGAATGCGACCATTTTCTCCCGCCACTAACGCAGCCAGACTTCGAAGTTGATGTTTAGGATAGCCTAGTGGTTAGAGTGTTGTGTTCGCGATATGAGGTCCAAAATCGAGCCCACGTTTGAGCTATCATCCACAGTCCCTTCAAAGGGATTTTGTCCTCTGAAGTTAACATTAGTACCCACCTTACTTTCCCCGAAAACTCTTTGGATGAAACTATAAAACGAGGTCCTCTGTGCGAACACACGCAGAACATATTGCGCACATGCTTATTACCTGTTCTGCCTTTGGAAAGAGTAGGCTATTCGTGGAGGTAATAACAGAATTTGTTTTGTAAAAATAAAATGCATGCACACTGATGTCGTGTTTAAACACCATCCCCGAATTCAGAATGCGGCTACCTTAGTGGTGGGTTAAAAAAAAACACCCGGTCGCATGCACACAAAAATCTTACGATTTATTTTTAATTAAATTTGTTTTATTTCGAGGAAAATGGAATAAACACTCATGTGCTTTTCTTTAACATCCAGTCCCAGTATGTATGCATTTTTGTCAATTTTTTTTCATCCATTCCCACCGGCACACAACGGCCTACTCTTCCGAAAAGTGGGATGGGTTTTAACGTTTGCGCAAGATGTTCTGCATGCGTTCGCACACGAGACCTCTGTTTATAGTCTCATGCGAAGGACTTTTGGGGGAGAGTGGAGTCGGTACTGGTTGGTAAGCCTCAGAGCTCTAACCCAGGAACGAAAAAAGAAAACCCCAAAAGTTTCCCAGGAGTCCTCAATGACTAAAATATTCACTGTGCACATACGTATGTTGCTCTCTTCCTATAAGCAAACACCTGCAGCATGGTCACTTTTCGGGAATTCCCGTTTGAAGGCCAGAGAATTAATTTTTTTGGTTTTGACTGTGACTTTCTTGTGAAAACCACGAAATCGGACTGGTTGTTATCGTGTACAGTGTACGTTTTGTAAGGGGTAACCATTATGTGGGTCAGTCCTCTAAAAAGTGAAAGGTAGTGTTGTAAAATGTACGATCCCTGATAAGGAGTATTACGTTTTTTATATGTTTCAGTTTCGGAAATACTGGTCGAAAAAAGCTTTGATCGTGTTTTTCCCTTGTTCTTTGCGTTTTGTGCTTTTAAAAAAAAATTTTAATTATTATTTTTTTTTGGGGTGGGGGGGGGGGAGGAGGGGGTGGAGGGGGGGGGGGTGCAAATATGTTTTTGATGTATGGAGTGTTTTTCCTTCGAAATGTCATAAGGCTGAACATTTCAGCTGAGTGAGTGAATGCTAACAGAGACAATTAAAGTCTTTTGCTGAGGTTGACTGTGTGTGTGTGTGTGTGTGTGTGTGTGTGTGTGTGTGTGTGTGTGTGTGTGTGTGTGTGTGTGTGTGTGTGTGTGTGTGTGTGTGTGTGTAAAAAGAACATCGTTTATTGCCATGGAAGCCTAGTAGGCTTGTAGACACAAGTAAAAATAATTATGGGTAAAAAAAAAAAGTTATCGATAATTCACGCAATCACAACTATACTTCGCAAATGCTCTTTGAAGTTCATCAAACTGTACAAAATCACTTGGAATCAAAATAATTATCAAAACAAGTTTGTTGGATTAATCAATGGCTGGATTGTGTGTGTGTGTGTGTGTGTGTGTGTGTGCGTGCGTGCGTGCGTGTGTGTGTGTATGTGGTGCGTAAGTGAGTGTGTGTGTGTGTGTATGTGTGTGTGTGTGTTGTGTGTGTGTGTGTGTGTGTGTGTGTGTGTGTGTGTGTGTGCGCGCGCGTACGTGCGCGTGCGCATATCATACAGAATACAGAATCTTTCATCATATGTCTTCCTTTCGCTATTGGCAGTTTTTGTAAATTTCCAGTTCTGATTTTAAACATGAACAGGCTGTAGCACAGTGGTAGGCTGTCTAGATACTGTTCAAAAGATGTTTGGTGCTTATACAAAGTGTAGCTGTTGGCCTTCCTGCAGTCTCGACAGTTTCCTACCCATTTTTGCATAATTATAACTGTCTTTAAGTATCCGTGACAGGTTATTTGTCAACCATGTCCTACACACTGACTGTAGGTCAAGCATCTGTTTAATTTTGCATAGCCAATCGTGTTTATGCATTTAAAAATTTAGGCATTTTGTCAGTACTTTAACAGGCCTATATAAAGCAGTTATGTGTGCTTTTGTTGTTGTTTTTTAGTCGTGGGATATAATTATTTGCAGAATTTTAGGTGTAATGATTCAGCTTTATCAGTACAGCTATTATTCCAGACTTTACAGCCATATGTTAGTACTGGCAACACTAAAGTAAAAAAGGTAAAGGTATCCTACAACCTATAAGGTCGTAGGAGAGCGAGGCGTCAGAGACCTCGGCTTCTCTAGGGGCCAGCATATTGAGGGCGGCGCCCATCTCCTTTCCCTCGCTGCTTTACCTTCCCTGACCCTTAAGAGGCAGGTACCCATTTACAGCTGGATGAACTGGGGGACTATACTGAAGCCAAGGCGCGCAAACGGTCACCCATCCAACTGGTAACCACGCTCAATGCTGCTTAACCTTGACTGGCAGCATCAGCTAGTTAAAATTCAGGGAGGGGGGGGTGGGGGGGGGGGGGGGGGGGGGGGGGGGGGGGCTGTTGGGAGAGAAGGGAGACAACAAAAGGACCTTGTCCAAAACGCTTGCAGAGACATCAAAGTACAGTTCCATCCCTTTGACCACCCAGCCACTCTTCACTGCGCTGCTATTTTTATCTATAGCTGATACTTCGGGGGCAGTTGTCCCACTGGCCAACATCTAGCACCAGACATGGCAGCAGGAGACATTTTGGGTACACACCCGTATTAATTTGTGGCTAATGTAGTATCTTTTCTAGAGTGCGAGTCGAAAAAAAATTTTTGATGATTTTCACAGATGTTTTTAAGTATAAAAAATGCACTGTGTACATGTTTTGGGGATTGAGGATATAGAGCAATACCAGGTAGTCACGAGAAAGCTGGAAATAATCGTCAAATGAGGATTGCTTGTATTCCTATAGTGTTGACCCCGCGCATGCATATTGTGGTAAGGAAACTAGCAGACGACAAAGGACTGAGGGGGTACAGTGTTTGCTGGAAAAAAAATTCAAAACTACCAAATTTGTTCAAAATCTCATGAGTCAGAGGCTATTCTTTCACAAAAAGTGGTGTTTTTTTTTCTTTCTGTGGATGCCTTATTACGTGCAGTATGAATAGAGTCATATAGAAAAACAGAACGAAAAGAGCGATTTTTTATTGGCAGCGTATGACCTGTTTTCGTCAGAACAAGTGGGTTTTTTCCACCAACAGAGCTAAGCAGAAAGTTTGAACCTGAGAGAGAAGCAACACAGAAAAAAGAAAAACTCAAGAGGCGGAAAGAAGGATCAGAGGATCAGCCACCAACAGTTCCAGTTCCTTTCTTCCTTCATCTGTTTAAAAAAAAAAGGATATTATATAGCGCTATATCTTGCTGAGACAAATCAAAGCGCATGCACTCAACTCATTCTTACACAGTCATACAACCAGTAACAATGAATAGTTCCATCAAGTCCAAATGTGCACGCAGGCACACACACACACACACACACACACACACACACACACACACACACACACACACACACACACACACACACACACACACACACACACACACACATAGGTCACACACCCTGGCAGGGCGATAGAATCTTGGCTGTTGAAGGCAGGGGAAAGCTATGAGATGAAGCAGGAGAAGAAAATCTTAGGTTTGAAATAAATATGCCTTGAGACTGGATTTAAAAGTGTCATAAGAAGGCTTTTGGCGGAGAGAGAGAGAGAGAGGGAGGTCATTCCAGATCATTGGACCATAAATAGAGAAGGAGCAACAGATGCAACAGAACGTGATCCTCACGCATTGACCTCTTTAGCCACCACAGGGCTTGTTAGAAACTTAAACCATCTCCTTTCTTTTCATGATCCTCGCATGGAAAGAACAAGCCATCACAACTTTAAAAAAAATCTTTTCGCTTTTTTACATGAGCCAGCCTTTCTCTCTTATCTTACCTACTGTCTAGAGCATTAAGCTGCCTCAGTGTGGACTGCTTGCTGCCTGTGTTCTATTGATATTCAGCTGGGTTCAAAGTTGCTCTAGTGTGTGCTGTTGCCTGCGTTTCTAAACGTGTGGAGGAGTGATTTACATGTCTGCGGTTTAGATTCTGCTCTAGTGTATGTGTGGTAATGTTAGCTTTCCATTCTTTCATCCATTTTCACACTCATCATGATAATTTGTCATGCCCCTTCCCTAGTTCCGTGAGGTTCATCGTTTTTCCTTTTCTGTTTCTTTCCGCCCTCACACTTTCATGAACTTTTGGTTGAGTGGTTGGCAGCATACAAAAAAATTAATGGCAACTCCAAGGTGGCAGATCGAGCATGACACGTCCCGCTTTTCAAGGAGTATCTCCTATACAAATCATGCTGGGCTGTATGTAGCATCACTGCAAGGTGTTTGACTCTGTTCAGCAATCACTAACACCATCCAAGTATCTCTTTTGGGTGAATGCAACATTGTATATATATATACCAGAGCTCAACGTCTGTCTGCCCCCCCCCCCCCTCTCTCTCTCTCTGAATGTAGAAATGTCAGGGGCTGTCGAGAGATGAGTCCTAGGTACTCCTAAAGTGTCTTCTGAATCAGTGTTTGCTTGGTTGGTTGGCTGTTTTTAGTTTGTTTTGTTTTGTATTGTTTTCTTAAGCTATGACAAATGTGTGTACTGCTTTAGAAAAGAAATCACATGTTGGTGAACGTTGGTGAAACAGCAAAGACAAAATTAATTAGTGTATGCCTGATCTCCAGTCTTATACATCCTCTGAAATCGGAGTATGGCTGCCTATATGACGAGGTGCTTGAAAAAAGTAATACTCGCAAACATCTCATCCAGTGTACTTCCTATCTCACAGTGATTCCCAGGTGGGATGAGTGAGTCAGAGTACATGTTCTGGGTGAACCCAGGGTGTAAAGCTGGGGAACGCACAACAACAACAACAACACCAGTCTTATACTTATTCATGTTGCTGTCCTGCAGTATATTTCACAATTATTCAGTGGTGTGCTAATTTACTCTGAATTTGTGTATTGTTTGGTTTAAAAAAATCTATAATGCATGTTAACTGTAGCTGAACTTAAGATAGTGCAAAGCATTTTTGTTTATGTATATTTTATGTTTATGCTTTTAAGGCACGAGAGAGGCAGATAAGAGATGTGGGTACATAATATATCTGCTGTCTGTCTGCTTATCTGTCTGTCTGGCTTTTCTTGTGTGTGTGTGTGTGTGTCTGTCTGTCTGTCTCTCTCTCTCTCTCTCTCTCTCTCTCTCTCTCTCTCTCTCTCACACACATACACACACACACGCGCGCGCGCGCGCGCGCGCGCAACCAGAGACTGACTATTATGTTTATGAAAAAAAAATTGTTACAAATGTCTCCACAAAACAGCACCCGCCTACCTCTGTGAATGTCTTCACTTGTACACTCCTTCTCGTTCTCTCCGCTCTGCTGCAGGTACCTTGTCCTTACGAATACCTAGATTCAACCAATCCACCATCGGCCGTCGCTCTTTCTCTATTTCTGGTCCATTGATGTGGAATGATCTCCCTCTCTCTCTCCGCCAAAGCCTTCTTATGACACTTTTAAATCCAGTCTCAAGACATATTTATTTCAAACCTAAGATTTTCCTCTCCTGCCTCATCTCATAGTTTTTTTCCCTGCCTTCAACAACCAAGATTCTATTGCCCTGCCAGGGTGTGTGACCTGTGTGTGTGTGTGTGTGTGTGTGTGCGTGTGTGCACATTTGGACTTGATGGAACTATTGCTTGTCACTGGTTGTATGACTGTAAGAATGAGTTGAGTGCAAGCGCTTTGATTTGTCTCTGCAAGATATAGCGCTATATAAATTCCATTTATTATTATTATTATTATTATTATTATAATCTTCTATTATAAGCGTGATGGAAGTTTTTGCGTGTTTGTTTGTTAGTCTGGTTCTTATTTTATCTCTTCATTTAAAACAACATTCCATTCGTTTTTAGGGGGAGGGTCATTTCTTCTTACTTGAATCTTTTTAGATCATTCCCTTCCATTGGTGGAGAGGTTTAACTGGTTACCTTATACCTGCTCTCATTTTCACCTCTGCTTTTGTCCTCTATAATGCATACATTTCCTTGAGATATTTTTTTCATATCTTCTCTAATGATACAAAAAAAACACCAAAGAATCAGGACAACAATAAAGTTTCTTATCTTAAGTTCGCCTTTATTTTCATCATTTACCTTCTTTTTCTTTACTTGTATATTTCTTTCATTCTGCTTTTCTTCTTTGTATGCTTTAACAGTCACCAAGGTATTCCAGTTACAAGAGCAATGGTAACCTGAGTGAAAGTAACCAGCCGCCATGGCGCAGTTGTTAAGCGCAGTGGGTAATGTATGGACTGGAAGGTTGTGGGCTCAAATCCCGTAAGAGTCACTGGGGTTGTTGTTTTTTTGTTGGGGGGGGGGGGGGGGTGGCTTCGGCCGTCTTCCACCCAGAGCAAATTTGCTATGCCTTCATTGGAAAGACTGGGATTTCCCAGTCGAGCTTCACCTCCACCTCACAGATGCTATTTTGAGAGAGTTTGCTCAACACTGCAGGTGTCTGTATGTCTCGGGCCCGGTTGACTCTGGGATATAATTATTATTGTGATAGTAAGCGTAGAGTACAGCCTTGTCAAGTTGTCTCGAAGTGCATACACTTCCATAGCGGCATCATGACATCATCATCATCGTCATCATACACTTCCATAGCAGCATCATGACGTCATCTTCATCGTCATCATACACTTCCATAGCAGCATCATGACGTCATCTTCATCGTCATCATACACTTCCATAGCAGCATCATGACATCATCATCATCGTCATCATACACTTCCATAGCAGCATCATGACATCATCATCACTGGTCATCATACACTTCCATAGCGGCATCATGATATCATCATCATCATCATTGGTCATCATACACTTCCATAGCAGCATCATGACATCATCATCACTGGTCATCATACACTTCCATAGCGGCATCATGATATCATCATCATCATCATTGGTCATCATACACTTCCATAGCGGCATCATGACATCATCATCACTGGTCATCATACACTTCCATAGCGGCATCATGACGTCATCTTCATCGTCATCATACACTTCCATAGCAGCATCATGACGTCATCTTCATCGTCATCATACACTTCCATAGCAGCATCATGGCATCATCTTCATCGTCATCATACACTTCCATAGCAGCATCATGGCATCATCTTCATCGTCATCATACACTTCCATAGCGGCATCATGACATCATTTTCATCATCACTGGTCATCATACACTTCCATAGCAGCATCATGACATCATCATCATTGGTCATCATACACTCCCATAGCAGAACCATGACATCATCTTCATCATCATTGGCCATCATACACTTCCATAGCAGCGTCATGACATTATCTTCATCGTCATTGGTCATCATACACTTCCATAGCAGCGTCATGACATTATCTTCATCGTCATTGGTCATCATACACTTCCATAGCAGCATCATAACGTTATCTTCATCGTCATTGGTCATCATACACTTCCATAGCAGCATCATAACGTTATCTTCATCGTCATTGGTCATCATACACTTCCATAGCAGCGTCATGACATTATCTTCATCGTTATTGGTCATCATAAACTTCCATAGCAGCGTCATGATATTATCTTCATCGTCATTGGTCATCATACACTTCCATAGCAGCATCATAACGTTATCTTCATCGTCATTGGTCATCATACACTTCCATAGCAGCGTCATGATATTATCTTCATCGTCATTGGTCATCATACACTTCCATAGCAACGTCATGACATTATCTTCATCGTCATTGGTCATCATACACTTCCATAGCAGCGTCATGATATTATCTTCATCGTCATTGGTCATCATACACTTCCATAGCAACGTCATGACATTATCTTCATCGTCATTGGTCATCATACACTTCCATAGCAACGTCATGACATTATCTTCATCGTTATTGGTCATCATAAACTTCCATAGCAGCGTCATGATATTATCTTCATCGTCATTGGTCATCATACACTTCCATAGCAACGTCATGACATTATCTTCATCGTCATTGGTCATCATACACTTCCATAGCAACGTCATGACATTATCTTCATCGTCATTGGTCATCATACACTTCCATAGCAACGTCATGACATTATCTTCATCGTCATTGGTCATCATACACTTCCATAGCAGCATCATGACATCATCATCATCGTCATCATACACTTCCATAGCAGAATCATCACGTCATCTCCATCACCATTGGTCATCATGAAATAAAAGAAAATTGTTAATTTTATTTCTTTATTTACGTCATTCTTTTATTTCGAGGATAATGGAATAAGCACTCATGTGCTTTTCTTTATATCCAGTCCCCGTGTGTCTGCAGTTTTGTAAATTTCGTCAACCGTTCCCACTACTCTTCGAACCGCTAGCGGAACGGGCTTTAACGTGTGCGCAAGATGTTCTGCGTGCGTAGTCTCATCCGTTCTGGTTCTGGTCTTATGGGTGACCTCAGTTTCGGTTTCTCCTGGCTGCCTGTGGTGAGTTTGTGTCAAAGCCTTCGGAACTGGGGGTTTATTTATTTATTTATTTATTCTTTTATATCGAGGATAATGGAATAAGCACTCACGGGCTTTTTTACATCCAGTCCCCGTGTGTATGCAGTTTTGTAAATTTTGTCATCTGTTTTCACCGACACACAATGACCTACTCTTCCGAAAAGCGGAACAGGATTTAACGTGTGCGCAAGATGTTCTGCATGCGTTCGAACACGGGGCCTCGGTTTATAGTCTTATATAGGTCTTATAGTCTTATTAGTCTTTATATAGGGGTTAACGGGAGAAGGTCATCAGAGAGACATTGCGGTGGTTGCCACCCTTAGTGGGCGTCTCATTTAGTCTGGCTCTGCGACAGAGCTATTACTGTCATCATAGGGGGCCTCAGTAAGTGGGTGCAGGGTGCCTCTGGCTTGTGGCCCCACAGTCAACCATCCACTCGGTAACCACGCTCAATGCTGTTTTGACCTTAGGCTGGGGAGGGGGGGGGGGGGCGTGAGTGCTCTGACCGCTGAGCTATCCCGTTCCCTAACATCATAAATAACCAACTAACGAATCATCCTTATCCAGTAACAACGACTACAGTAATAACATAAATGACCATCTAGCGAACCATCCATAATTATCCACCAACAACAACAGTAATACACATCAACCACCAGCACCACCACCACCACCAACAACAGTAACAACATTAATACCGCCACCACCACCACCACCACCACACAACACATATGACAACAACAGACAACAGCAATAATCCACCACAACCACCACCAACAGTAAAACATAAATAACCACACCAACCACCACCACCAACACCAACACAACAACAACAACAACAGTAACACAACATCAATAACCCCACCACCACACAACAACAACAACAAACTACAACATCAATAACCACACCACACCACCAACAACAACACAACAGTACACAACATCAATAACCACTACCACCACCACCAACACAACAACACAACACTACAACATCAATAACCACCACACACCAACACAACAGTACACAACATCAATAACCACCACCACCAACACCACAACACAAATACTACAACACAATAACCACACCACCACACCAACAACAAACAACATATACACAACATCAATAACCACCACCACCACAGCAACAACACAATACTACAAAATCAATAACCACCACCAACACAACAATACTACAACATCAATAACCACCACCACCACCAACAACAATAACAACAATACTACAACATCAATAACCACCACCACCACACACCACCAACACCGACAATACTACAACATCAATAACCACCACCACCACCACCACCAACAACAACACACCATAATACTACATCATCAATAACCACCACCACCACCAACAACAACAATACTACAACATCAATAACCACCACCACCACAGCCAACAACAACAATACT
>CM054163.1:16407511-16412511 GCA_028751875.1 Rapana venosa | reverse complement strand
TAGTAGTAGTAGTAGTAGTAGTAGTAGTAGTAGTAGTAGTAGTGGAGGAGGAGGAGGAGGAGCAGCAGCAGCAGCAGCAGCAGCAGCAGCAGTAGTAGCAGTAGTAGCAGCAGCAATATATATTTTTTTTCTTTTTTGTTGGTTTTGTTGTTTGTTGTTTGTTTTATTTGTTGTTGGGTTTTTGTTTGTTTGTTTGTTTTTATACCATTTCCCAACCCTGTCAAGTGCAGACATGCCAGTGCCTTGATACCTACCGCCCATGTAAGCACGCATAGAGAAGATCGAATAATTATGCCCGTAAAAGATATCGTGATGCATATTTATGTTATTATAGATATACACAAAAATTACCCAGTATGCATTCAAGGCTTTTCAAGCGCACAGGACTATACGTTCACTGAGTCTGAAGCACCTGCAAAGTCGAGTCCCTTTTTTGGCAGAAGTCACGTAACGTGTATAGATAATTTTACATGGTGATTGATACCTTCTTGGGAAAAGAAAGCTTGATAAACTTTAACAAAAACAAAGAAATGAAAATTATTTAAACAAAACAAAGACACAGAAATTCTTTAACCAAAACAAAGACATCAAAACTCTCTAACAAAAACAAAAACATGGAAACTCTCTAACCAAAGCAAAAACATCTAAACTCTATAACAAAAACAGAGACATCTAAACACCAAAACTCTCTAACAAAAGCGAAGACATCGAAACTCTCTAACGAAAACAAAGACATCGAAACTCTCTAACAAAAACAATAACATCAAAACTCTCTAACCAAAACAAAGTTATAAAACTCAGTAACAAAAACTCTCTAACAAAAACAAAGACATAAAACTTATTTAATCAAAACAAGGACATCAAAACATCAAAACACTCTAACAAAAACAAAGACATCAAAACTCTCTCACAAAAACAAAGACATCGAAACTCTCTAACCGAAACAAATATCAAAACTCTGTAACCAAAACAAAGTCATCAAAACTCTCTAACAAAAACTCTCTAATATAAAACAAAGACATCAAAATCAAACCAAAAAAGGACATCAGAACATCAAAACTCTCTAACAAAACAAAGACATCAAAACTCTCTAATATAAATAAAGAAATGTAAACTCTCTAACAAAAACTCTCTAAAAAAATTAAACGACATCGAAACTCTCTAACAAAAACTCTAACAAAAGCAAAGGCATCGAAACTTTCTAACAAAAACAACGACATCGAAACTCTCTAACAAAAACTCTAACAAAAGCAAAGACATCGAAACTCTCTAACAAAAACAAAGACATCGAAACTTTCTAACAAAAACTCTCTAGCAAAAACAACATAAAACTCTCTAACAAAAACAAAGACATCGAAACTCTCTAACAAAACCTCTCTAACAAAAACAACGACATCGAAACTCTCCAACAAAAACAAAGACTTCAAAACTCTTTCCCTCAGCCCCCTCACCCTCACAGGTAACAACAAAACACACAAACAGGCAAAGAAAGGTACTAGAGAAAAAAATAAGAAGAAGAGAATGTGGTTCCCCACACAATGTCAGTACTATGTCTCCATCAACAGCAGGCTGAAGTACCCTAGAGCGACTTCTCAACTCCTCCCCACTCCAAGACATACCTCCAGATCAGATCATGTCCTGGTCTGTCAAATCACCTTCAGACTGTACACTCTCCTCAACGACAGACCGGAATCGATTTCCGCGAAGCAGTTATAGTTCCCAGCATGCTCCGCCGTCACCTCATCAAAATGGATGACGCTGAATCCCATGTAGCCGAACTTCAGACTCCAACCTTTCACCTTAGCCAGGTTGGGGTCGTCCACACGGTTTCCCGATTGGTCGAAGAAGGCCACATTGGGGGTGAGGATGGATCCGGAGACGTAGAAGTAGACGGTGGGGTTGTCTCCGAAAGCTTCGCAGACTAGCTCACATGGATGGCCTTCCACGCAGGTCTTCTCGAAGGCGTGGGCTGTTTCTGACTGGTCGTATCTGGACAGAGGTCATGATGGTGGTGGTGGTGGTGGTGGTGGTGGTGGTGGTGGTGGTGGTGGTGGTGGTGGTGATGGTGGTGGTGACGGTGATGGTGGTGGTGAAGGTGGTGGTGAGGTGGTGGTGGTGGTGGTGTGGTGGTGGTGGTGAGGGTGGTGGTGGTTGTGGTGGTGGTGGTGATGGTGGTGAGGTGGTGTGGTGATGGTGGTGAGGGTGATGGTGGTGGTGGGGTGGTGGTGATGGTTGTGAATGGTGGTGGTGGTGGTGGGGTGATGTGATGATGTGATGATGATGATGATGATGATGATGATGATGATGATGATGTGGTGGTGGTGGTGGTGTGATGATGGTGGAGGAGATGATGGTGATGATAATGATGATGATGATGGTCATGATGATGGTGACGGTTATGATGACGATGACGATGATGATGATGATGATGAACTTCCTTTCCAAGGGAGACGTACCTCTAAGCACTGGCACACTTATATATTAAAAAACAACAACCCAACAACATGTGTGTGTGCATTTCCAAGGTGAGCGCTTTGATTTGTTGCTTTGCAAGATTCAGCGCTATATAAATTTCATACATTATTATTATTATTATATAAGCACAGGCAATCTCTTTCTTCTCTCTCTCTCTCTCTCTCTCTCTCTCTCTCTCTCTCTCTCTAATATAATATATATTATATATATATATATATATAATATATATATATATACATATACACACACAGAGTCACACACATTTGGTGTGTGCCTCTGCGTGTGTGTGTGTGTGTGTGAGAGAGAGAGAGAGAGAGAGAGAGAGAGAGAGAGAGAGAGAGAGAGAGAGAGAGAGAGAGAGAGAGAGAGAGAGAGAGAGAGAGAGAGAGAGAGAGAGAGAGAGAAAGAAAGAGGGAGACAGAGAGAGAACTAAAATCAAGGATCAAAAGAGAAAAACAAGCAGGCACAGGCAAACCAGTCAGTAAGCTAGTGAATAAGCTAGCCAATACGCTAGACGCAAGTAAATAAGGAGGTAAGGAAGGAAGGAAGGACGGAAGGAAGGAAGAAAGGAAAAAAGGAAGAAAGGAAGGAAAGAAGAAAGGAAGGAAGGAAGAAAGAAAGGAGCCAAGGAAGAAAGGAAGGAAGAGAGACAGGAAGAAAGGAAGAAAGGAAGGAAGGAAGAAAGGAAGGAAGGAAGAAAGGAAGAAAGGAAGGAAGAAAGGAAGGAAGAGAGACAGGAAGAAAGGAAGGAAGAAAGAAAGGAAGGAAGAGAGACAGGAAGAAGGAAGGAAGAAAGGAAGGAAGGAAGAAAGGAAGAAAGGAAGAAAGGAAGGAAGGAAGAAAGGAAGAAAGGAAGAAAGGAAGGAAGGAAGAAAGGAAGAAAGGAAGGGAGGAACCAAGGAAGAAAGGAAGGAAGGAAGGGAGGAACCAAGGAAGAGGGAAGGAAGGGAGGAGGGAAGGAAGGAAGGAAAGAAGAAAGGAAGGAGCCAAGGAAGAAAGGAAGGAAGAAAGACAAGAAAAAAAGAAGAAAGGAAGGAAAGAAACCAATGGAGAAAGTAAGAGAGGAAAGGAAGAAAGGAAGAAAGGAAGGAAGGAAGGGAGGAGGGAAGGAAGGAAGGTACCAAGGAAAAAGGAAGAAAGGAAGGAAGGAACCAAGGAAGAGAGGAAGGAAGGAAGGAAGGAACCAAGGAAGAAAGGAAAAAAGAAAGAAAGAAAGGAAGGAAGGAACCAAGGAAAAAAAGGAAGAAAGGAAGGAAGGAATGAAGGAAGGAAGAAAGGAAGGAAGGAACAAGGAAGAGAAGGAAGGAAGGAAGGAAGGAAGGAAGGAACCAAGGAAGAAAGGAAGGAAGAAACCAAGGAAGAAAGGAAGAAAGAAAGAAAGGAAGGGAAGAAAGGAAGAAACAAAGGAAGAAAGGAAGAAAGGAAGGAAGGAAGGGAGGAGGGAAGGAAGGAAGGAAGGAAGGAAGAAAGGAAGGAAGGAAGGAAGGAAGGAAGGAATGAAGGAAGAAACCAAGGAAGAAAGGAAGGGAGGAAGAAAGGAAGGAAGGAAGAAAGAATGGAAGGAAAGAAGAAAGGAAGGAAGGAAGGCAGGCAGGCAGGCAGGAAGGAAGGAAGCCATAATCACGCAAGCACACAAAATATGCGAGTGAGCATGCACACAACAATCCACAAGACTACCAAGTGTGTCAACCAACCAGGCTGCCAACCAACCAACAACGAACCAACCAAACAACCAACCAAACAACCCACCAACCAACCAACTAACCAACCTACCAACCAGCCAACCAAACAACCCACCAATCAACCAACTAACCAACCACCCAACCAACCAAACAAACTAACCACCCAACCAACCCACCAACTAACCAACCAACCAGCCAACCAACAAACCAACAAACCCACCAACCAATCAACTAACCAACCAGTCCAAAAACCGAAACATAAGCCTAGCCTAACTAACCTGATGAATCGAAAGTAGCGAGGCCCCTCAAAGTCTTCCCCAAAGAAGTACAGGTCCTTATAAGCCACCAGCGCTCCTTTCCCGTGACCCAGAATGTACTGACCATCGTCCAGAAAATACGGCATGGGTTTCGTCACACGTATTTCGTACAAGATGCAGCCCTGGCAGTTAAACTCGAACCGTTTTTCGATGAACAGCACCCCGCTGTTCTCGTGACTCGTGTCCAGTTTCACTCTGTCGATGGTCTCCCCTCCATCTCGGCGATGATCGAGCATGCGCAGACGCTGCGAGACGTATCCCGAGTTATCACTTCCGGCGTTGTCGACGTCACCGTCTCCCGCTTCGGAAGGAACGAGGTTATCTTGGTACAGTTTCAGAGGCGGGACGAAATCCACGATGAAATCTTTCAAGACGAAGGCGTAGTAAAACAGCGCTTCTTTCCTCACTTGGCGGTTTCCGGTCACGTGGGAGGATATGGTGATTTCCGGTTCCTGGACTTCTTGGAATTTTATGACACGTTCCGGGATGGTGGCCACGGAGATGTTGGGGAAGACTTCTGGCTCTC
>CM054163.1:16387511-16402511 GCA_028751875.1 Rapana venosa | reverse complement strand
GTTTTGCGTGCGTTCGCATACGGGACCTCGGTTTATAGTCTCTTCCGAAGGACTCACGCAGAAAGATGCAAGTAACTAAGCAACTAACAAACCTAAATCAATCTTCCTCAACAAAAAAGGGTGTGAAAAAATAAAGTGAAAAAAAAGCAGAAAAAATGACTTGTACAAGGACAAAAGCGACGTTTGATTTTTGTTCCACCCCGAAAGTGGAAAGACACGAACGCCTGGATAGATTGAAGGCAGCAACTCCTACACAACCCATCAGACGGCGCACAGTACAGAGGAAATGGATGGAGCTAGGCTAGTGGAAAAACCGAAGGGAATTTTCCGCTGTTCAAATGCCGGAGAGACTTTTTTAGTTGTCAGAAAGACCAAAACAATATTCCGCTTGTCTTTTATGTATGTAAACTTGGTTTTAGAGTGATAGTTTTGTTTGCCGTAGTTTTATAGACTGATTGATCTCTGTTTTTCCGTCTCTGTTTTTGTTTGTCTGTCTGTCTGTCTGTCTGTCTGTCTCTCTCTCTCTCTTTGTCTGTCCACCCATCTATTTGTTTGTCACTTCCTGTCTCTGTCTGTCTCTATCTGCCTCTCTCTGTCTCTCTCTCTATCTCTGTATCTGTCAGTCTGTCTCTGTGTCTGTTTGTCTCTGTCTCTATCTCTGTGTCCGTTTGTCTGTCTGTCTCTGTGAATGTCTGTCTGACTGTTTGTCAGTCTCACTGTCTGTCTGTCTCTCTGTCTGTTTGTCTGTCTGTCGTCTTATCCTGTGTTTGCTTTTTGGTGGGTTCTTTTTTTGGTACAAAGTAGACTTCAGCAAAAGGAAAAAACACGAAAATAATAAAGAAAAAAGAAACTAGTTATCCAACCAGCCAACAAACAGACCAATGACTAATCATCCAACCAACCAACCAACCAACCAATCAATCAATCAATCAATAAAAGACCGTGACATCAACCCCACAATCATTTCATTCATTTCATGTTCTTAATAGCTCCACCGACCACAAAGGCCATATCAGGGTTGTCACCTTATCCAGTTTCAGCAACTCCTATAACTTTCACATCAAGTTCAAAATCAGCACCATCTGATCTCTTCAAATGCATAACACTGTCAATCTGACAAAAGACGTTAAATGGCAAAATGTAATAATCATTTTGTTCCTTAAAGCCAATAAAACCAGGCCATGCTAAGGGTGCCAGCCAATCCGCTTGATTTATCCTCCACAAATTATTAAAAAAAAGCGTAGAAAGGAACGATGAACATTTCAATGTTAAACACACACACCACACACACACACACCACACCACACACACCACACACACACGCGCGCGCGCGCGCGCGCGCGCGCATGCGCACTAAAAATACCATAATGAGCAAATAACACTGCTGAATGAACATGTGCGTGCCCATTCCAGTATTTACAATTAACTACCTAGTCACCAAAACTAAACCAATACTGGACAAAAATGTATTAAAAATCGACTATTTGAAAGATGTGCTTGCAAAAGAAAGGCAAGAGAATAGACTGGGAAGGTTAAAAAAAACAAAACACGAGAGATGATAGAAAGGTAAAGTTTAAAAAAAAACACAAGCAAAGAGAGTAATAGAAAAGGGAAAGTTTCTACCACAGAATTTCCAAAAGGTGGTAATGCTATTCATACTGAAAGATCCCCCGATATCCCCCCCAGGTATAGCCGCCAGCCAGCCAGCCAGCCAATCAACCAATAAACCAGCCTGCTACACAGCAAAGCCAACAAGTCAAAGTCAAAGTCAAATTTTTATTCTAGATGGTACTTTGAATAAGCAACGAATTTACTTCTTTTTTTCCATTGAGCCATCAAGCAAACAGACAAGCATGAATAATACCCACTCACTTGATCTCCATAGGCCGCCAAAGGCAGAAAACCAGCGATAATAGTCATCACACTGATACACTGATACCACCACGACATTATTTTCCTCCTCCTGTTATTGCTGCTACTGCTGCTGCTGCTTCTGCTGCTAACACTGCCGATACTATCACTGCTGACAGCTTGTGTTGTGTTGTGCTGTGTTGGGTTGTGTCGTGTCGTGTTAAGCTGTGCTGTGTTGTGTTGTGTTGTGCTGTGTTGTGTTGTGTTGTGTTGGGTTGTGCTGTGCTGTGCTGTTCTGTGCTGTGTTGTGCTGTGATGTGTTGTGTTGTGCTGTGCTGTGCTGGGTTGTTTTGTGTTTTGTTGTGTTGTGTTGTGCTGTATTGTGTTGTGTTGTGCTGTATTGTGTTGTGTTGTGTTGTGATGTTTTGTGTTGTGTTGTGTTGTGATGTGTTGTGATGTGATGTGATGTGATGTGTTGTGTTGTGTTGTGTTATGAACGTGCTGTTGTGGTCCTCCACATTCTATGCCATACCCATCAGCCATGACTTTTTCCCCAAACAGGCCATTAACACCCTCCCCCCCCCCCAATTTTTTTTTAATAGGATGGAGATAAAGAGTAGCAGTGAGTGATGGAACAACACCAAGAGAGAGAGAGAGAGAGAGAGAGAGAGAGAGAGAGAGAGAGAGAGAGAGAGAGAGAGAGAGAGAGAGAGAGAGAGAGAGAGAGAGAGAGAGAGAGAGAGAGAGAGAGAGATTATTATTTATTTTATTTCTTCTTTTATATTGAGGATAATGGAATAAGCACTTATGTGCTTTTTTTACATTCAGTCCCCGTGTGTATGCTGTTTTGTAAATTCTGTCATCTGTTCCCACCGGCACACAATGGCCTACTCTTACACGAAAAGCGGAACAGGGTTTAACGTGTGCGCAAGATGTTCTGCGTGCTAGAGAGAGAGAGAGAGAGAGAGAGAGAGAGAGAGAGAGAGAGAGAGAGAGAGAGAGAGAGAGAGGGAGGGAGAGAGAGAGAGAGAGAGAGAGAGAGAGAGAGAGAGAGAGAGAGAGAGAGAGAGAGAGAGAGAGAGAGAGAGAGATTATTTTTATTCTTTCATTTCGAGGATAATGGAATAAGCACTCATGTGCTTGTTTACATTCAGTCCCCGTGTGTATGCAGTTTTGTCAATTTTGTCATCCGTTTTCTCCACCGACACACAATGGCCTACTCTTCCGAAAAGAGGAACGGGTTTTAACGTGTGCGCAAAGATGTTCTACGTGCATTCGCACACTGGACCTCGGTTTATAGTCTCATCCGAAAGACGAGAGAGAGAGAGAGAGAGAGAGAGAGAGAGAGAGAGAGAGAGAGAGAGAGAGAGAAGAGAGAGAGAGAGAGAGAGAGAGAGAGAGAGAGAGAGACAGAGACAGAGACAGAGACAGAGACAGAGAGAGAGGCAATTTCAGCAGTTATTTCGCAACTTCTGAACTCAATTTTCCTGCCCCCCACGGCAATAGGCCCCTACCTCCCCAACCACTATCATTATCTCCACCTCTACCCTCCCTCTGCCCTCCTTTCTATGCCTCTTGCCACTGTTCTTTCCATGTTCGTGATGTTGGCAAAAATGACAAAGCATAGGCCTACTGCACTGTACACTCCATGCCCCTTTTTCTTGTTTGTATAATTTATAATTGCCACACACATACATACGTATTAAAATGTATGATATTAATTTCGTGATTTATTCATAAATAAAAACATTTTCGTCCAGTCCCTAAACTACACAAAGTTGATCTTCATAGACGAAATTTTAACTCTCGCGAATTAAAAAACAACTTGATGACAAAAAAATATTAAAAATTAATAGAACTTTTGCAAATAGCAACACATCATTGTCATCCTCACGGTCAAAACAACTTCTTTGACTTAGAGCATCATTTTATTCTAGAGGAAGCTGGTTGCAAAATCTTCAGTTGTGCCCCAAAGGTCTACTAGATTACTAGACATGTAAAGATTTGCTCAATTACTCAGCTAATATTTTGATTTCTGTTTTAGCTTTCAACCATCTATATATCTAAAATCCACATTCTTGGAAAACTACTTCATCACATGCCTGCTTGACTGTGTTCGTAAGATGTGTGGTATGTGATATAGATGTGTGGTATGTGATATAGATGTGTGGTATGTGATATAGATGTGTGGTATGTGATATAGATGTGCGGTATGTGCTATAGATGTGTGTGTGTGGGGGGGGGGCGGGGGGCGGGGGGGGGGGGGGGGCACAAGTTTGAATCGCACTCAACTGTGGTGATCATAATGGAAGAGAATTTTAAAAAAAAGAAAACATCTGTGCAGGCTTCAATCCTGAGCTAGTCCTTTGAAAACATTTTATACCACGATCCCAGGTGACAGGGAGGGTTAAACCTTCACCTGCCTAACAAGCAAACCATGGCTTTGATTCCCAGCCTCGTCCTTTCTTCCCAGTTTGTCGGGAAAATCAAACTGAATGTCAAGTCTTTTGGAGGAGACTCTAAACCAGTCAGACCCGTGTGTTCACGAACTTATGCACGTAAAACCCCCATGAAAACAACCAACTAGCCAACCAACCATTCAACCAACCATCCAACCAACCAACTAACCAACCAGCCAACCAACCAGCCAACCAACCAACTAACCATATCATCCAAAAATCCTGATACCTGACAAAGCAAGCAAGCCATTCCATTCCAGCAAGAAAGTTTTCTCTCTTCATTATTTTTGTTTAGATTTAAATTCTTTTCTATCGAGGATAATGGAATGATCATTGTTTCTTACACCCAATCCCCGTGTGCCTGCATTTTTTTGCAAATGATGTCATGTGTTCCTAGTGAGCTAGCAAGAAAATACTAAACGTAGCCACTCACTTGATCTGCCCAGACAGCTGAACACAGGATGCCAGTCATGACAGTCATCACATACACACACTGACACAGCGCCATGTTTTCCTCCTGCTGCTGCCGCTGCTGCTGCTGCCAACAGCTTGTAACATACTGTCAAACAAGGTCGCTGGCCGTTGTGCAACCCCCACATTATACACCTATTAGCCCTGACTTTTCCACACTTCCCCCATCCTCCCTCCCTTCTTTTAGGGCGGTTAAAGTTGGATGGTGGAAAGAGAGGCCGGAGTAGTGGAGGAAGGAAGGTGGGGGTGGTGGTGGTAGGGCAACGTCAGCTATCATTTCACCACTTCTGAATTATATTTTCATACTCCCTCTCTCTCCCTCTCTCCCTCCCCCCCCTCCTTCTTCATCCCTTGTGACTCACACTTCTCCAACTACAGCGCTCCTCACACCCCCACCATCATCCCTTACTCCCTTTGTTAGTTTTTTGTTCACGTCTGTGGTGTTGCCAACAGGATAAAAAGTAACGGTAAAGGTGTTCCCATTATGGTCGTTTGGAAAAAAGGTGTCTGAGACCTCAACTTCTCCAGGGGCCAGCATATTGAGGGCGGCGCCCATCTCCTCTCCCTCGCTTCTTTACCTTCCCTGACCCTAAAGAGGGCAGGTACCCATTTACAGTTGGGTGAACTGGGGGATTGTACTGAAACCACGATGCATGAATGCATGACGGGATAGCCTGGTGGTTAGAGCGATGCATTCACAATCTGCTGACCCGGGTTCGAATATCGTTCAAGAGGATTTTTCCTCTGGAGTTAACATCAGTGCCGACTCCACTCTCCCCAAAAGTCCTTTGGATGAGACTATAAACCGAGGTCCCGTGTGCGAACGCACGCAGAGCATCCTGCGCACGTTAAAACCCTGTTTCGCTTTTAGGAAGAGTAGGCCAGTTGTGTGCCGGTGGGAACGGATGACAAAATTGACAAAACTACAAACACACGGTCCCTGGATGGGGAAAAAAAAGCACATGAGTGCTTATTATCCTCGAAATAAAAGACTAAATGAGTAAATAAATGGTCACCCATCACACTCAACATTGCTTAACCTAACATTGGGGAAAGCAAGTACTCCGACCTCTGTGCTATCCCGCCAACCGCCCTCCCCCCCCCCCCCCCAACAAGAGGGCAGGAAACAAGCAATCTTGTCTTACACCGGCCATGACCAGCTTGGCTAAGTGGGTAGGACGTCTAATGTCCGACCCAGGTTGTTGCTGGGTCAAATCATGCTCGGTTGTGGCCACCAGGCTGTAAGGGTTTCTGCCTTCAAAGCCGACACTTGTGCTTGAAATGAGATTTTAACCCAGGTTCGAACGGAGAGTGGGGGAGAGAGAGAGAGAGAGAGAGGGAGAAGAGAGAGAGAGAGAGAGTGAGAGAGGAGAGAGAGAGAGAGATGAGAGAGAGAGAGAGAGAGAACCGAAGGGTTATAGCCTTGTGGTTAGAGCGTTTCACTCGTGATCTGACGGCCTGGGATCAATCCACCACTGAGGCGCTCATTATGGGGGATTTTATCAGTACCGACTCCGCTCCGCCAAAAGTCCTTCCGATGAAACAATAAAGCGAGGCCTCGTGTGCGAACACGCGCAGAACACCTTGCGCCCACATTTTAAAAACCCGTCCCATCTTTCCGAAGAATGTCATTTCATGTCGGTAAGAAACGGATGGAATAAAAATGTTAAGAACCGCATGCACACAGGTGTTGTGTTTAGACATCATACCTGAAGTCTGAATGTGGCTACCTTAATGGTGAGTAAAAACAGTCGCATACGCAAAATGTCACCATTGGTGAACCCCCGAGCTCTAGCCGAGGAACGACAAAACAAAAAAAAAGAAATCCAGATCCCATGTTTGAGCTCAGCATAGAAATCTTGTACGTATGTTGAAACCTGTTGCAACTCGTGGAGTATAGGCCTTTGGTTACCGGAAACCCCAAACAATCAAAAACAACAAGCCGAAACAGAACAACAAATAAACAAACGTCCCCCGCCTAATATACAAGATAAACACAGTAGCAGGGTAACATCGATCAGCCAACCAGCCAACCAGCCAACCAACCAACCAAACAAACAAACAAGCAAGCAACCAAGCAACCAACCATACAACCAACCAGCCTAGGAAATAGTTTGCTAGATGTTTTTGATCATGGTTTGCGCTATTTTATGTGATAGATTTTTCCTTGTCCACCTTTTCCTCAAGAAATGATTGCAACCCACATGAATTTCTCTGAGATTTTATTTTAGATGGTAAAGTATTCGGAGTCGTAGTTGCTGACAGGAAAGAAAACCCTGAAAATCTGATCGGAAGAAAAAAATATTTGGATTCGTATTTTGTGCTAGAGAAATGACAAAATGAGATATGCCTTTATACTGGTATCCTGTGTGGATATTACCACCTCGTCGTTGATACGGTTTTGTTAGTAAGAACACTGTCACAATGAGGAACTTCCAGAGCTTTTGCGAAGGAAGGCGTTAAAAACAAAGAAAGGGAAAAGAAGTAAGGAAGGAAAAGAGCAAAAAGGATAGATAGATATATAGAGATACATAGATACTTAGATGCATAGAGAGATAGAGAGAGATACAGAGAGATAGAGAGAGATACAGAGAGGGAGAGAGAGAGAAAGATCGATAGATAGATAGATAGACAGACAGACAGACAGACAGATAGATAGATAGATAGATAGATAGATAGATAGATAGATAGATAAATAAATAGATAGATAGATAGAGATAGAGAGATAGAGATAGAGAGATAGATAGAGAGATACACAGATACATAGATACATAGAGAGATAGAGAGAGAGACAAACAGAGAGAGATAGATCGATAGATAGACATATAGATGATAGATAGATAGATAGATAGATAGATAGATAGATAGATAGATAGATAGATAGATACATACATACATACATACATACATACATACATACATACATATATACATACATACATACATACATACATACATAGACAGAGAGACAGAGAGATAGAGATATAAACAGATATCTGGATGGATAGATGGATGGATAGATGGATGGATAGATGGGTGGATGAATAGTTAGATAGATAGACAGACAGATAGATAGATAGATATATAGATAGACATATAGACTCGCACAGTCCTTATGTGCTGCAGCCCTGGGGGCTGGTTGGCCTTTGGAGAGCATCTCCAACGCTGACTGTCCTTATGCCCACTTGGCCGAGAGAGTGGGGGTGTGCTGTGGGCAAGGCATCTCCACTTTATCAAATTTCTGCCCAGTTTCCAAAACAGCAGCTGCCTCCTCTGCTGTTTTGGAGGTCATCGTCGAACACGACGGACAAACATACATACATACATACAGACAGATAGATAGATAGATAGATAGATAGATAGATAGATAGATAGATAGATAGATAGATAGATAGATAGATAGAGAGAGAGAGAGAGAGAGAGAGATAGAGAGATAGAGATAGAGAGATAGAGAGATAGATAGATAAGATGAGGAGAGAGAGATAGATAGATAGATAAGATGAGGAGAGAGAGATAGATAGATAAGATGAGGAGAGAGAGAGAGAGAGAGAGAGAGAGAGAGAGAGAGAGAGGAGAGAGAGGGGAGAGAGAGAGAGAGAGAGAGAGAGAGAGAGAGAGAGAGAGTACATCTTTATTGTTCAAGGGTTACAGATTAACAATAACTTTTTTTTATACAGCCCTTGTCTTGATAATGGGCTACAAAATGAAATTCAACCTATGATTTAAAGAAAAGAAATCAGTGTATATTCAGCGATATGCATGATCATTAACTGACTCAAATATTAATGTTAAGACAGATATATTGAATATGATTAAGTAAACTAGATAAAGCAAAACAAAGAAGAGAGAGAGCGAGAGAGAGAGAGAGAGAGAGAGAGAGAGAGGAGAGAGAGAGAGAGAGAGAGAGAGAGTTTATCTTCAGATTGCATCAACATGAAACAAACCAAATAAAGGGAATATTGTATATCAAAACACACACACATACACACACTCGCGCGCGCGCAGAGAGAGAGAGAGAGTGGGGAGAGAGAGAGAGACAGAGACAGACAGACAGAGTGACAAAGAGAGAGAGAGAAAGAGAGAGAGTGAGAGAGAGACAGAGACAGAGTGACAAAGAGAGAGAGAGAAAGAGAACGAAGAGAGAGAGAGGAGAGAGAGAGAGAGAGAGAGAGAGAGAGAGAGAGAGAGAGAGAGGAGAGAGAGAGAGAGAGAGAGAAAGAGAACGAGAGAGAGAGAAAGAGAACGAGAGAGAGAGAGAGAGAGAGAGAACGAGAGAGAGAGGAGAAGAGAGAGAGAGAGAGAGAGAGAGAGGAGAGAGAGAGAGAGAGAGAGAGAGAGAGAAAGAGAACGAGAGAGAGAGAGACTTTATCTTCAGATCGAATCAGTATGAAACAAACCAAATAAACGAATATTGTATATCAAAACAAATACACACACAACACACAGACAGAGAGACAGACAGAGACAAAGACAGACAGACAGAGACAAACAGAGACAGAGAAAATCACTCACAGAGAGAGAGAGTCACTCAGACACAGAAACCTGCCAGTAACCAACCAACCAACCGAAATCAATCTGCCCTTGGTAAGAACGGTAAAACATAACAACCACACCAAAAAACGAAAGGGAGGAGTGACTTTTAAAGGACAAAGGAGATCTTTGATTTGCGTTGCGCCACCCCGAAAGGACAAAAGCGGGTGGATAGATTGAAGGCAGTTGACTCCTATGCAATCCACCAGACCCAGTAAAGGCGAAGAGAGATTCAGAGAAAAAAACCCACAACAACAACATGAGACATTTCCGCTCATAGACTGCTGGCAGTCTCATTGCCAGAAAGACTTAAACAACAAGTTAAATGGTACCCTTGTTGTTTTAGCCAAACACTTTTGTGTCACACACACATTCACACACACACACACACACACAACACACAACACACACACACACACACACGAGCTCCCAAAAAGTGTACCCTTGTTTCTTCAGGCTTACAGTTTTCTCACACACACAGGTGCACACACATACACACACACACGCACACACACACACACACACACACATACACGCACACACACGCATGCATGCACGCATGTGTACACATACACATTTGTACACACACACGTACCCACACACACACACACAGACAGAGAGACAGAAAGAAAGAAAGAGACAGAGACAAAGACAGAGACAAAACCAGAGAGAGACAAAGACAGACAGAGACAGAGACAGAGAAAATCACTCACAGACAAAATCACTCAGACACAGAAACCTGCCAGTAACCAACCAACCAACCGAAATCAATCTACCCTTGGTAAGAACGGTAAAACATAACAACCACACACAAAAACGAAAGGGAGGAGTGACTTTTAAAGGACAAAGGAGATCTTTGATTTGTGTTGCGCCACCCCGAAAGGACAAAGGCGGGTGGATAGATTGAAGGCAGTTGACTCCTACGCAATCCACCAGACCCAGTAAAGGTGAAGAGAGATTCAGAAAAAAACACAACCAACAACAGCGAGACATTTCCGCCCATAGACTGCTGGGAGTCTCATTGCCAGAAAGACTTCAAGATGGATACAGGCTTCGTAACTGTAGCAGACAGTTAACGTGTACCTTTGTTGTTTCAGGCTTACAGTTTCGTCACATGCACACACACGCCTGCCGCACGCACGCGCGCGCACACACACACACACACGCACGCACGAACGCGTGCATACACACGCGCGCACACACGCACACACGCGCACAACCACACACACGCACACACATTTGTACATACACATTACAAGTACCTGGGAACTATTTTTGATGGCAAATTAAACTGGGATGCTAACACTGACCCTATTGTCAAAAAGGGACAACAAGGGATGTATTTTCTAAGGAACCTGAACTCATTTTTTGTTTACAAAAAGATTCTTTCTTTGTTCTACAAGTCCTACATAGAGAGTTTGTGTTTTTTGCTTTCATCTGTTGGTACAATAAAACCTCAGTGTTAAAAACAAGAATAGTCTTCGGAATATTCCTAGAATCTACTCAAAAATAATTGGAGAAGAACAAAGTGATCTCAAGTAATACTGGGATAAGCAGCTTGTGCATAAAGCGGCTGCCATCTTGGCTGATCCATCCCATGCTATGTCTTTGGACTTTCAGTTGTTGCCTTCAGGACGCTGCTTTCGGTGCTCCAACAGCAGAACAAATAGAAAAAGAAATTCTTTAGTTCCAGTAGTCGTTCAATTCTAAATTCAAAACAGCACTGACCAAGCAGTTTTACATTCTCTGATATACCTCCCTGATTGTCAAGTGTGTGTGTGCATGGGTGTGTGGTCAGAAAATAAGTTCTCCTGTATCTTACTTTTGGCTTAAAGGATTTTTAAATAGTGTGTGTGTAAGTTTTTGTCTTTACTAGTCAATTGTCATAAAGGTGCGCGCATGTGTGTTTACTAGTCAATAGTCTATATAAGATTGTATTCCTATATTGGTGCGTGTGTATGGATGTGCACATGTGTGGCCCGCGTGCGTGCACACGTAAATAATAAGTTCATGTCTTTTCCAATCAATGTTCGGTTTTTTTGTTTGTTTTTGTTTACAACATTGTATTCCTACATTGGTGTGTGTGGGTATGCGTGTGTGCGTGCATATGCCATGCGTGTGTGTGCGGGAGACTGGGTTTGTGTGTGGGCGATATATATTTTTTAAAGCTATCTCGGAATGTTCATAACAATTTGAAATGCATTTTTCTTGTGTCTTTTGAGATAATTATAGGTATCAATGTGCCTGTCAGCATTGTAATTGCCCTTCATGGGATGATTGAAGTGTTTTTGACTTGACTTGACTTGATTTGATATTTGTACTCACGCATTTGTACACACACAAACACAAACACACACACACATGCACAAACGCATGCACGCACAGGTGCGCGCACGCACACACACACACACAAACACAGAGACAGAGAGACAGAGACAAAGAGAGACAGGCAGAGACACACAGACAGAGAAAGTCACTCACAGACAGAGAGAGAGAGTCACTCAGACACAGAAACCTGCCAGTAACCAACCAACCAACCGAAATCAATCTGCCCTTGGTAAGAACGGTAAAACATAACAACCACACAAAAAAAACGAAAGGGAGGAGTGACTTTTAAAGGACAAAGGAGATCTTTGATTTGCGTTGCGCCACCCCGAAAGGACAAAGGCGGGTGGATAGATTGAAGGCAGTTGACTCCTACGCAATCCACCAGACCCAGTAAAGGCGAAGAGAGATTCAGAGAAAAAAACCACAACCAACAACAGCATGAGACATTTCCGCTCATAGACTGCTGGCAGTCACATTGCCAGAAAGACTTCAAGATGGATACAGGCTTCGTAACTGTAGCAGCAGTTAACGTGTACCTTTGTTGTTTCAGGTTTACAGTTTCGTCACACACACACACACGCGCGCGCGCGCGCGCGCGCGCGCGCGTGCGTGCAGGGCGCGCACACATACACACACACGCGCGCACGCACGCACGCGCCCATACACACACAGGCACGCATGCATGCACGCATGCACACAGGCACACACGTGCACACACATTTGTACATACACACATTTGTACACATACAAACATGAACGCACGCACACGCGCGCGCACCTACACACACACACACACACACTCACACAACACACACACGTACACACACATTAGTCTTGTATTGTTTTGTTTTTTACACAATACCAGGAGGACATTCCCCCCCTCCCCTCCTCCCCCTTTTCCCTTTTCTTTCACAAACACTTACCCATTCTTTTGTTTATCTCACCGTATTTGTCAAACTTGTTTTCTGTCGTAACATTCATTTCTGGAATGTAATATTAATTTCCTGTCCAACCGATTTTTTTTCATACCATTCATTTATCGGAGGGCGGCGGGGGGTAGTGGTACGGGATAGCTCAGTGGTCAGAGCACTCGCTTTCCCCCAGCTAAGGTTTAGCAGTATCGAGCGTGGTTACCACTTGGATGGGTGACCGATTGCGCGCCTTGGCTTCAGTACGGTCTCCCAGTTCATCCAGCTGTAAATGGGTACCTGCCCTCTTAAGGGTCAGGGAAGTAAAAGCAGCGAGGGAGAGGAGATGGGTGCTGTCCTCAATATGCTGGCCGTTTTGAGAAGTTGAGGTCTCTGATGTCTTGCTCCCCTACGACCTTAAAGGTTATTGGACACCCTTACCTTTTGCTTTGTTCCTTTATCACGCGAAGGTTTGTTATAGACTGACTTGTATGTGGACCAATTTAACTCTACTTGAACTGCTTATCAATGGCTGTCTTTTAGACATATATATATATATATATATATAATTTATATAGCGCTTAAACTTGTAAAAAGCAAACAAATATATAGATAGATAGATAGATAGATAGATAGATAGATAGATAGAGATATAGATATAGATATATAGATATTCAGGGTTTTTAACAAATTAATGAATAATCGTAGCACGCATTATCGGGTTGTGAACGTAATGTTACTGTTAGACTTGTATAGCTACTTTCACTGACACTGTCGTATAGCTACTTTCACTGACACTGTCGTATAAATCCACAGTTTACACCACTCTGTAGGGAGGGGTGGGGGGAGAGAAAGGGGATCGTACCTATTATTGGTGTGACCGGTAGTGCCGAAGGCATTAACTCTTGCCAACTTATGGCATTCCATCCCCCACCCCCCTTTCGGTGATAATTTCACATTATTACATTACAGATAGCGTTGTCCATACTACCGTAGGGCTGCCATGGGTTACTCGACATCCAACCCTCCCAAATTTTTCTGGTAATGGCAGTCCTACTGAAATACAACATCGTGGCATTATAATAGACATGGTACTTTCACATTCTCCACAATTTCCCCTGTTATTTCTATTTCGAGGGTTTGGATGTTGAAAATATGCTGACAGCCTTGCTATTTCTAGTGTACATACCTGATTGTGTTTGGTTGATTGAAACAATAAATCGTTGATACTGGTACACTTTAAGCGTCAAAAAGTCTGAGTATTTCGTCAATAAAAACAAAAATGTAAAACTGCCCCGTAACCTATAAGGTGGTAGGGGAGCGAGGCGTCAGAGACCTCACTTCTCTAGGGCCAGCATATTGAGGGCGGCGCCCATCTCCTCTCCCTCGCTGCTTTACCTTCCCTGACTCTAAAGAGGGCAGGTACCTATTAATTTTACAGATGGGTGAACTTGGGGACTGTACTGAAGCCAAGGCGCGCAAACGGTCACCCATCCACTTGGTAACCACGCTTTATGCTGCTTAACCTTGGCTGGGGGAAAGCGAGTGCTCCGACCACTGAACTATCCCGTCCCCTAGACATATCGTCAAAATACATACAAACAGAATACATTATTTTTTCTTTTTGGTTTCACTTGAACTTTCTGCCCTGATGTCTTCAAAACTCTTTCATTTCTTTTGGCCTTGTAAAATGCGGGACTGACATCTCTCCTGTCCTTTATCCTTTGGAAACTTTTGAAAGCAAAAAAGAAAAGAAATAAACTGTTGTAGAAAGTCAGAGCCAAGGTTTTTTATGCCCAGGGCGGGGGTCGGGGGGAAGGGAGGGGGGGGGGGGGGGCGGTAGAAGGTCAATATGTAAACCTTTAACCGACTGTGTCTGTCTGTCTGTGTACTTTGAAGTGACCTTTTCCCCCTCCCTGTACATTGATCTCTTTACTTCCTGTCTTTGTGTACATATCTGTCTGTCTGTCTGTCTGTCTGTCTCTGTGTCTCTCTGCGTACATGTCTGTCTGTCTGTCTCTGTGTCTGTCTGTCTGCATACATGTCTGTCTGCCTGTCTGTCTGTCTCTCTGTCTGTCTTTCTCTGTTTATTTATTTTATTTTATTCTTTTATATCGAGGATAATGGAATAAGCTCTCATGTGCTTTTTTACATCCATTCCCCGTGTGTTTGCGGGCTTTGTAAATTCTGTCATCTGTTCCCACCTTCACACAATGGCCTACTCTTACGAAAAGCGGAACAGGATTTAACGTGTGCGCAAGATATTCTGCCTACATGTCTGTCTGCCTACATGTCTGTCTGTCTCATTGTCTCTCTGTCTGCATACATGTCTGTCTTTATTTGTGTCTGTCTGTCTGCCTACATGTCTGTCTGTCTGTCTCTCTGTCTGTCTGTCTGCCTACATGTGTGCCTGTCTCTCTGTCATGTCTGTCTGCATGTCTGTCATCTGTGTG
>CM054163.1:16355011-16382511 GCA_028751875.1 Rapana venosa | reverse complement strand
TTGGTAAGATTTTCGCCACAGATACATGTTGCTTTTTTGGAAAATTTATTTTTAAAAAAGCATTGAGCTTAAACCTGTAGATAATAGATACAACATTTCTATATTCATGTAAATTACGACATTTGATCTTATCAAAAGATAATACATGGGCTACATCATCACTCCAGGAATAACTGGTACCTTGTAGCTTCTTTTTAAAGTGTTTCCGAAATGCATTTTGTAAATGTTATACCCCTCGTGGATGGATAGAGGAACACTTATGCTGCAAGAACCCATCCCTATGTTCAGCTCCACCTTTTGCTATTCTGTCAACTTTTTCATTAAAGTAGATCCCACAGTGCGAGGGGTATCCAGCAAAAGGTAACACCAGTGCCTCGTATCATCAGAAATGAGTTAGATGACTAATTTCGATTATGAGATCTTGTCTCACTTTTGAACTGAAGTTTTTCAGAGCAAGTAAGACTGACCTGGAATCAACACAGAAAAGCGTTTGAAATATGTCTTTAGGAAAAATCTAGAAGATAATATAAAGCCATCAAAATAGCAGATAATTCAGCTGTAAATATAGATCGATTTTTCCCAATAGAAAATGATCTCTCTACTTTCAAAGATGGAATTACAAAAGCTGCACCCGCCTCATTGTTGTTCAAAAGGGAACCGTCTGTGTATATTTTTAAATGATTTGGATATGTAGTTTGTATATATTCTTTTACTGATGAGCTAAGGATATTTTCATTTACCTTTTTTAGTTAAAGAGGAATAATTTACGTCAAAATTAGCTTCTTAAGTTCCCATGGGGGACAAGGCGAGGAGTGAATCTTTGATTTAGCTTATTTTTGTGGGAAAAATTTCTGCTTTATCAAATAATTGAGAAGTATAGGTTCTAGCTGTGGTGACTGAGCGAATAGAATGTGCTCTTTTAGGAAAGTTGACATCGGATCTTATACTAATTTCGTTGTCCACATTGGTTTCTTGTGTTGAACAACGTAAGAGATATTTAGCCACAGCCAGTTGTCGATATTTGTCTAATGGCAAAATTCCATTTCCTTGTAGGTACCACAGAGATGCATGAAAAAGGTACCCCCAGAGCTAATCTGAAAGCCTTGCAGTCTAGTCTTGTCATTTTCTGTAATAAATACTTTGGAGCACTGAAAAATGCTTCCTGGCCATAAATGAGTCTGGAACGTACTAAGGATAATGCCAGGTGTTTTAAAACTGCTACATCATGAGCCCACACTTGTTTACTAATAACTTTGAGGGGGTTTAAAGACTTTTCCGAGCCTTAGTATTTAAATAGTCATGTGATAATTCCAACTTAGTGTAGATGTAAAATGTACCCTAAAACTTCACCAAAGGTTTATATTCCAAACTTTCCCATCTAATTGGAAAACAGGTAGAACTGGTGGGTTAGCTCCATTATTGAAAAGTACAAGACTAGTCTTTTAAAGGAGATAGGGAAAGACCATTTTAAAAATGTAGTCATTAAGTTTGTTTAGCTCAAGCTGATACATATTTTTTATGTAGTTTAGATGCCTCTTTTGTGTTTTCTTTTTCATTGTAACTTTCATCCACATACAAATGTCATCAGCGTACTGTACATGGATGGCATTACTGGAAAGACACTTAGGAAGATCATAAAGAAGAATATTGAAAAGATGTGGAGCGATGACTGAACCCTGTGGAATACCCATTGTTGGAAATCTTTAAAGTAGAATAGGAATTTTCCCAAAACTTTGGCCTGCATGCATCTTTCTGAGAGAAATGCTTTAATATAATGATACAAATTACCAGATAAGCCAATAGTTTTTAATTTATATAGTAGTCGTTTATGCCAGACCTGATCATATGCTTTCTTTATATCAAAAAAGGTGGCAAGCAAATTTTTCCTACAAGCAAATTGATGTTTAATCTGTGTGCTGAGTTTAATCAGATGATCTGCTGTGGATCTACCTTTTTGAAAACCTGCCTGACTAAAAAGGGATAAATTTTGTTTTTACCGCAATAATGTATTAGTCGGTTTAAAATTACTTTTTCCCTAAGTTTTCCTGTGTGAGAGGTTAAACGCGATAGGTCTGTAACTGTTTTTTATCACTTTTAGATTTACCCTGCTTTGGGACTGGCACTAAAATGGAATGTTCCATATGCTTGGAATGACCCCCTGAGACCAGCAGCATTGGAATAATTCTAGCAATAACATTATCAAATTTTCTGGCAACTGTTTTAACAATTCATTTGAAATAGCATCAATACCAACGGATGTTCTTTTTGTTCAAGAGGGTAGGAGAGCATCTTTAAGTTCTTGCAGTGTTAGGGGAGCATTGACGTAATGATTATTATCTCCCACAGGGTCTTTATACATATCTTTTTGTGCCTCTTTATCTCTGTACACTTTGCATTTTTCTGAAAGACTTTTATCACTCATTGTGTCTGTAAACATTTCTACGAACGTTTCAGCTTTCTCTGAATTAGTTGGAAGTTCCTTGTCTTTAATCTTAATTGGACAGTTAGGAAGCCTAACCCACTTTTCATATCTTTAAATTTATTCCACACCTTTTTCAGATCGTTACAAGTGTTAACTTCTTGAAAGCAAAAGGAAGACCAAAATTGACGTTTGCTTTGTTCAATGGTTTTATCACAAAGTAATTTTGCCTTTTTCATAAGAAAATGATTTTCTGAAGTTTTATTTCTTAAATATACTTTATAGGCAGCTTTCTTGTCATTTACAACTTT
The DNA here is from genome assembly GCA_028751875.1 of Rapana venosa. Taxonomy (NCBI): domain Eukaryota; kingdom Metazoa; phylum Mollusca; class Gastropoda; order Neogastropoda; family Muricidae; genus Rapana; species Rapana venosa. The sequence goes on along the minus strand of CM054163.1, from coordinate 16,379,781 downwards.
TTGACAGGCAGGATTCCACCATATATTTCCCGAATGCTTTTTCGACTTCATGGGTGAATACTTAGGGATAGAACTATCAGCTGCTTGCAGTACACATTTTTTTAAATTGGCATAAAAATATCCAATATCATTACTTTTAATACTTTCACAATTAATCTGTGTCAAAATATCTTTAACTTATTCCAGTCAGCATAACGATAATTATACTTTGGTATAACATCTTTTTCCATGTCATATTCTAAAGAATCATTATTAAGAGTGATGCAATTGGAAAATGATCATTCCTAAAGTATCACCTTCTATTTCCCAGTTACAGTTATGAGCAAGGGATGGAGAAATGAAAGATAGATCTAAGGCGCTAGGTCCTTTGAGTCGAAATATCTGGGATTCTTGTAACATTGCATCATTAAGTAGAAAAAGACAAGAATCAATAATGTTTTCAATAAACCGATTACTGGTTACTGATGTACAGTCTTTATCCCAGAAGGGGGAGTGTGCATTGAAATCCCCACATATTAACCATTTTTATTAGATTTCTGGCAATGTACGCAACCATTCTGTGTTTGCTGTCATTGGGGCCTTTAGGTAGATACACAGAAACGACGTTTAGATTCATAGATTTGGTGAGTTTTACGCATGCAGCACAAGAGTGTAGATTTGGTACATTTGTTGGAACTGGCGAGGTACATGCATTATACTCTATGCCTTTTTGCACATAGATGGCAGCCCGAATCTTTTCAGCATCGTTTGCAACAACTTCATGGATTGGTGGATAATAGTAATTTTTCAGATTGGGTAGTCTGTTTTTAGTAATGTTTAAAGACTGTAAGACTAAAACCTCAGATCTGAACGATGCAAGGTGCTGAATCAAATACGGAAGATTTGTTGACACAGATCTACAGTTCCACTGCAAAATTTTAAAGGAACAAGTTTTTATCATTATAAAGAGGAAAAAAAAAACCAATAAAAAGTAACTAATGTAACTTTTGTACAAGTACTAATACGATATAACAGGGATTAAAAGAACAAACAACTCTCAGGTTAAACAAGAATGTAATCCAGTGTGTGTGTGTGTGTGTGTGTGTGTGTGTGTGTATTATAGTACAAATCTCAAGAGAGGAAAAACTAACAATAGTCTAGGCCCTAAACAAAGGGGTAAAATCAAAAGGTTTGTTCGTCTTCAAATGACACGGAAGAGTACAGCAAAAACAAGTTGATCTCTAGGAAGTCAGAGTTATGCAATAATATTCAAATGACTTTAGGACCTCCCTAAGACCTTTAGATTGTTATGGTGCAGTGACCTGATTTTTATGAGCAGTATGTCTTGGGCACATTGACATTGTGGAACCCATTCCATTCCAGGTAGTGGAGAGCATGCTGGACATGTTTGTGTCATCGATTCCATCAGTCATGGCTGGCCTTTTTATTTATAAAAGTAGGATGGACTTTGAGCTTGAAACATGCCTACTCTGCATATGTGGCCTCTGTTACTAGTCTAATCAAAAGGACTTTAAAGGGAATGTAGATAATACTTGAGCCAACTTGAAGGGAAATATTCCTTATACTAAATAAGTTGAGTTTGCGCCCGAAATTACATAAGGTTACAATGTTTAAAAAAAATAAATAAAAAAAAAATTTAAAAAACCAACTCTCCCCCCCCCCCCACCCCCCCCCCCACGCCCTTGCCGTTAACCCATCATCCCAATGGCTTCGATATGAATAGAGGGATTCTTTGTTGCCTGTGGTTGGTTTTGGGCGTATGTACTGCATGCTCACGTGTGTCTTGTGTGTGTGTGTATGTTATGAGTGTGCGTGCATATGCCTGCGTGTGTGTGTGGGGGGGGGGGGGGGGGATGGAGGGGGGGGGGGGCAAGGGGGAAGTTTGTTGTTTTCACTTCTGTTTAAAACAGTCATAGAGCGGTCCATAGGGGTTCAGCCATGGATCCCTATTCACCGCCAGACGCCGTGGGTCAGGGTAGAACAGAGTGTTCCTGCTTGTCGGGAAGTCACGGTGCCTTGGTCTCCTCGTCGTTTTGCGGGGCGATTCCCAGAAGAGATCCCGAAGATGCCGGCCAACGTTCCCAGCAAGGGCACTGCTTCCTCTCTTGGTGGGGTGAATTCCATCATTCTTCAGGAACACCTGGTTGGGTCTGAGGTTGTCGTGGGCCACGGTGGATATGGTGGGGTTTTCGTAAAGATCATCTGTAAGGATAGCGTTGAACAGATCCGTTTTGATTTGTAGTGTTCTATCTTTTGTTGGTGCTATTTTGCTTAAAACGACTTTGCACTTGGGGTGGTCATGAGCGATTTTCTTTGCTTTGAACAGAAGGGCTTTAGAAGCTGTTGCAGTGTCCTTTGTTTTCAAATCATTGATTCCACAATGAATCAGTATTGCCTCCGGTGGACGGTTCATTCTGGAAATTGCAGATTCGACAGCGTTGTTGATGTCTTCAATGGTGTGTGCCTTTCGGGTGAAGACTTTGATCCCGTATGAGCGTCCTAATCTGTGGGCTTGCACACCACTCATCACGGAATCATGAACGACCAATGCCACAGGCAGATCTGGATTTCTGGAACTTGCGAGTTTTGAAACTTCTTGGCCAGCAGGACTGGACCCAGAAGATGAAGTTACGCAAGTAGGTTTGCTGACGTTCTTCGAAGCAACTTTGACGTCATTTGTTTTTGTGTGTTCCATTTTGGTTACTGTCATACTCGATGTTTTATTCAGTTTTGATGAAATAAAGTTAACATTCGTCGACTTATTCGTCGTTTTGTGGGACTTTTTGCTGTCAAGGTAAGTAGCAGATTGTTTAGCAATATCTGCATAAGTATAGACAGCGTTTAATGCATCGGTTTGAGTTTGAGTTTGGGCATTGGATCGACTGACCTGCTTTGCCTGGAAAACCGCTGAATTTGTCGCTGCCTCTTTCAGCTCTTGGATGGTCATTTCCAGGGAAGAAATTTTGGAGCACAAGGAAGAGATGATGTTGGCCATTTCTGCTAATTTGTCATCAACATCTCTGCTTTTCCCGTTTGTTGAACACTGACTTCCAGTTGACCATGAGCTACAGCCCGGTTCTGCTGACTGCGTGTTGAAGACAGTGTCAGGTTTTTTTGTCAGGGATGTTTGGCTGACCGGCTTGCTGATAGTTTTAACCGGTGTTGCTCCTGGTTGTGTGTGGACACCGCTCATGCTTCTTGTCCTTGTCATTTTGAAGAAAATGCATAAAACTCTTGACAAAAACAAATCAGCTGTTTGTATTTTCCGCCATCTTGATGACGTGTCCGTGTGTGTGTGTGTGTGTGTGTAGATAGATAGAGAGGGGGGAAGAGAGAGAAGAGAGAGAGAGAGAGAGAGTGAGAGAGAGAAGAGAGAGAGAGAGAGGGAGAGAGAGAGAGATGTTGTGTGTGTGTGAGGAGAGTGAGAGAGAGAGAGAGAGAGGATAGAGAGAGGAGAGAGAGAGAGAGAGAGAGAGAGAGGAGGAGAACGGTGTGTGTGTATGTGTGTGTGTGTGTTCGTGAGAGAGAGAGATCGGGTGTGTGTGTGTGTTCGTGAGAGAGAGAGATCGGTGTGTGTGTGTCTCTGTGTGTGTGTGTGTGTGTTCGTGAGAGAGAGAGATCGGTGTGTGTGTGTGTGTGGTAGAGGTGGTGGCTGTGGTGGAGGCGGTGGTGGTAGTGGTGTGAGTGTGAGTGTATGTGTGTTTGTGAAAGTGTGTGTGTCGTAGAAGAGGTGGCTGTTGTGATGGCGGTGGTGGTGTGGTGTGTGAGTATGTGTGTGTGTGTTGTGTGGTGGTGATGTGGTGTGGTGAGGTGTGTGTGGTGGTGGTTGTGTGTGTGTTGTGTGTGTTGTGTGGTGGTGGTGGTGGTGATAGTGTGTTTGTGTGTGTGTGTTTTTGTGTGGTTTGTGGTGGCGGCGGTTGTGTGTGTATGTGTTGGTGTGTGTTTGTGTGTGTATGTGTGTGTGCTCGCGCGCGCACGCGCGTGCGTTAACATCCAACTTACGCCGCTCTCTCGAAAGTCCTTTCGGATGAAAGACTATAAACCGAGGCCCCCTGCACGAACGCGTGCAGAAAATCTTATGCACACTTTCAACCCACTCTGCTTTTTGGAAGAGGAGACCATTTTATGCTGGTAACAACAGATAACAAAAATATGTATTCATCTACCTCCCACCCCTCACCCCCCAACATACAGACAAGACCAAAAATCAAAACTGCATGCACACTGGTGTCGCGTTTAGACATTACCCCCGATGTCGTAGTGCGGGTACCTTAATGGTGGGGGTGGAAAACAGTCGCATACGGGGAAAATCTCACAAAATGGTGAACCCCAGAATTTTAGTGGAAGAACGAAAACACACACACATACACACACACACCTTTCTCCCCTCTCTGTCTCTCTGTCTCTCTCTCTCTCTTCTCTCTCTCTCTCTCTCTCTCTCTCTCTCTCTCTCGCTCTCTCTATCTCTCTCTTTTCAACGAATGTTACAGCAAATTTGAATATGTTGATACCCTTTCAAATGGGGCCATTGCCTTTCTTGAATAAATATCGTTATCTTTATCGTTATTGTTATCTCTCTCTTTCTCTCTCTCTCTCTCTCTCTCTCTCTCTCTCTCTCTCTCTCTCTCTCTCTCTCTCTCTCTCTCTCTCTCTCCCTCTCTCTCTCTCTCCTCGTCATCGGATTTTCTATAGAAAGGGTTGTTGTTTTTCTCTAATGATACCCTCTCTTATGTGACATATATAGATAAAAAAAAAAACTTTTACAATTAACTGAAACTATTAGCTCAAATTATTAAGGTTAGTCCCTTCTCAGGGCAAGGGCGGGATAAAAAAAAACAGTATATCAATAATTGTCTGTAACCCTTGGGAATAAAGAGTATCAATTAAGCAATTATCAATCTCTCTCTCTCTCTCTCTCTCTCTCTCTCTCTCTCTCTCTCTCTCTCTCTCTCTCTCTCTCTCTCTTATATATATATATTTTATCATTATGAACACACACGCACACACACACACTTCTCTCTCACACACACACAAACACTCACACACAAACACACACACTCACACACACACACAAACACACTCACTCACACACACACCACTCACTCTCACACACTCACACTCACATACTCACACACACACTCTTCTCACACACACAAACACTCACTCACACAAACAGTCACACACACAAACACACCACCAAACACATACACAAACACACTCACTCACGCACACCACTCACACACACTCTCACACCCACAACACTCACACACACAACACACTCACTCAAGCACACACACACACTCACACATACACATCACACACAACTCACCCACACACTCACAGATACACACGCCAACACTCACACACACAAAAACTCTCACACACACACCTCACTCACACACACTCCACACACACCCCCACACACACAAAAACACTCACACACACTCACACACACACAAACACAATAAACACACTCACTCACACACACACTCACACAACACACACACTCACACACACAAACACACATAAACACACTCACTCACACACAACATACACCCACCCACACACACAAACACACACAAACATCACACACACAAACACTCACACAACAATCAAACACTCACACAAACACACACACACACAAACATACACACACACACTCACACACACACAAACACTCACACACACAACACACACCACAAACAATTACACACACACACACAAACACTCACACACAAACACACTCACTCAATTACACACACACACTCACACACCCACACACTCACACACACAAACACTCACTCAAACACACACACTCACACACGCACTCACACACACACACGCACACAAACACTCGCACACACAAACACTCACACACACACAAACAAACACACACACAAACACACTCACTCAAACACACACTCACACACACACACACTCACAACTCACACACAAACACCACACACACACAAAGCACTCACACACATACACACACAAACACTCACACACAAACACACACACACTCACTCACACACTCACACACACACAAACTCACTCACACACACAAACACTCACACACACAAACACACACACTCACACACACACACACAACACACTCATTCACACTCACACACTTACACACACAAAACACACACACTCACACACACAAACACACTCACTCACACACACACTCACTCACACACACAAACACACTCACACACACACACTCACAAACACACACACACGCAAACACTCATACACACACAAAACACTCACACACACACAAATACACACACTTTCACACACACTCACTCACACACACTCACACACTCAAACACACACACACACACACACTAACACCCCCCCACACACACACACACACAAACACACACACACAAACACACTCACTCAAACACATACACTCACACACACACAAACACACATAAACACACTGGCTCACACACACACACATACACTCACCCCCACACACAAACACTCACACACACACACAAACACACACACACACAAACACTCACACAAACAAACAAACACACACAAACACTCACACAAACACACACACACACACAAACAACTCACACACCACACACAAACACTCACACAAACAAACACACACAAACACACACACACACACACACACACACACACTGAGTAGTCTCACGCCCCAAAACACCAAGTGAGTTATCTCCTCGTTGGTAACATACTAGTCCTGGAATGTCCTAATGCTGAAAATTTAAAAAAAAGCTTTGACAGCTTAAAAATAGACTGTACTGTGAAGCCAAAATTGCTCCCGACTTGCCAACAAAAGTCCCTTTGATGAAGAACAATGATAATTATGGTAATGATGCTGTCGTTTGACCTTTTATCCTAGCATAATGAAGTCTTTGCAATAGTACAGTTTATGGTGTTTCAGTTTCTTTGTCTCTGTCTCTCTCTTTCTCTGTCTCTCTCTTTCTCTCTGTCTGTCTGTCTGTCTGTCTCTCCCTCTCTTTCTTTCTCTGTCTCTGTCTGTCTGTCTGCCTCTCTTTCTCTCTCTCTCTCTCTCTCTCTCTCTCTCTTCTCTCCTCTCTCTGTCTTGGTATCTCTGTCTCTCTGTGCTTTTGGGTTTGTGTGTCTACATATTTCTGTCTATCTGTTTGCCCGCCTGCCTGCTTGTCTGTCTGTCTGTCTATCTGTCTGTTTGCCTGCATGCTTGTCTGTCTGTCTGTTTCTCGCTCTCTCGCGCTCTCTCTCTCCTCTCTCTCTCTCTCTCTCTCTCTCTCTCTCTCTCTGTCTTCATATCTCTGTCTCTGTGCTTTTGTGTTTGAGTGTCTACATTATTTCTGTCTGTCTGTTGACTGTTTGCCTGCCTGCCTTTTGTCTGTCTGACTGTCTGTTTCTCTCTCTCTCTCTCTCTCTCTCTCTCTCTCTCTCTCTCTCTGTCTTCGTATCTCTGGGCTCTCTGTGCCTTTGTGTTTGTGTGTCTACATATTTCTGTTTGTCTGTTTGCCTGCCTGCCTGCTTGTCTGTCTGTCTGTCTGTTTCTCTCTCTCTTCTCTTCTCTCTCTTGTCTTCTTATCTCTTTTCTCTCTGTGCTTTTGTGTTTGTGTGTCTACATATTTCTGTTTGTCTGTTTGCCTGCCTGCCTGCCTGTTTGTCTGTCTGTCTGTCTGTTTGGGTTTCTCTCCTCTCTCTCTTTGTCTTCGTATTTTCTGTCTCTCTGTGCCTTTGTGTTTGTGTGTTTACATATTTCTGTCTGACTGTCTGTCTGTTTACCTGCCTGCCTGCCTGCTTGTGTCTGCCTGTGTCTGTCAGTCTGTCTGATTGGTTGATTAATTCACATGTTTTTGACTGAAGGCTGGATGAACAAAGCCACCAATGTGCTTATTCATTTCTTTCTATAAAAATGTTCATTCAAAAAAGAAAAAGTCATATTCTCCCCTCTCTCTCTCTTTCTCTCTCTTTTCTCTCTCTCCTCTCTCTCTCTCTCTCTCTCTCCTCCTCTCTCTCTCTCTCTCTCTCTCTCTCTCTCTCTATATTCAAAAGAAATTTATCAACACCTTGAGATTTACAATCTTCTAAACAAGAATCAATCAGGCTTCAGAAAAAAATTATTCTAGTCACACGGCTCTCACAAGCCTGGTTGAAAGTTGGCTTACTAATTTAAATCACAAAAGGTTCTGTGATGCCCTTTTTATTGATTTTACAAAAGCTTTTGATGTTATTAATCATAAACTTTTATGTAAGAAGTTTTCATTGTATGGGGTGTCAGATAATGCCTTACAACTGTTAATTTTTTTCTTTGAAAACAGACAGCAATATGTGTGTATCAATAATTCCGAATCCTGTACATTACCAGTCAAATATGGTGTCCCTCAAGGCTCAATACTAGGCCCACTTCTATTTTGTATACATGTCAATGATCTTCCACTCTACATCAAGGAGTCATGTCAACATTTCTTGTGATGATACAACAATACATACTAGCCATACCAACATAGACAGAATATCAGACTCATTACAAAACAGTATCAACTCTGTCTGTCGAGGAATGGTGTCAACAAAACCATATGTCCCTAAATCCTCATACAACTAATGCTTATCACTACAAGACCAAAACCCCAAAATATGACTACTCCACTTCCTCCTGTATTCATATACAAAACCCTAATTGAAGAAGTGGACAATAACAAAGTTTTAGGCATTAAAAAAGGTAAAGGTATCCCATAACCTATGTGGTCGTAGGGGATTGAGGCATGAGAGACCTCAACTTCTCAAGGGGCCAGCATATTGAGGGTGGTGCCCATCTCCTCTCCCTCGCTGCTTTACCTTCCCTGACCCTAAAGAAGCAGGTAGCCATTTTACAGCTGTCTGAACTGGGGGACTGTACTGAAGCCAAGGTGCGCTATACGGTCACTCATCCAAGTGGTAGCCACACTCAATGCTGCTTAACCTTAGCTGGGAGAAAGCGAGTGCTCTGACCACTGAGCGATCCCGTCCCCCTAGTAACAGTTTTAGTAATAGCAATACTAAAAGAACACAACAGAAAGTATGGGAAGAAGACGAAGCAGCAGAATTTGTTTTTTAATGGAGAGAGAGACAGAAACAATGACAATGACAAATAACAATGGCAAATTCTTTTATTTCGAGGATAATGAATAAGCACCCATATGCTTTTTTACATTCGTCCCCCGCCCTTAGGCATAGAGAGAGAGAGAGAGAGAGAGAGAGAGAGAGAGAGAGAAGAGAGAGAAGAGAGGAAGAGCAGATAAGAGAGAGAGAGAAGAGAGTTTGGGTGAGGGTAATAAAAGAAAAGTGAATTTCAACCATTGACACAAAATACCTCAAACAAGCCAACATTAAACAGCAACTGAACCTGCCAGGAGTAGCTCCCTCCCCTCCTCCTCCTCCTCTCACTTGTTTCTTTTCTCTCCCATTGTCTTCATCAGGAATGGCACTATCTTGTCTGCACAGATGCAGGGGACATGCATCACAGTTCCATGCAAGTTTTCATAAAACAAATACAGTAGAAGACCCGAAAAGAAAAAAAAATGGGTGGCGCTGCTCTTTTGGCGACACTCTCTTTCTTTCCCCGGGGAGAGCAGCCCGAATTTCAAGCAGTGACTTAAAGTGGTGTAAAATAAAATAGGATATGAGTAGAATGTAAAGTGTAATATAGACAATGCACATTATAAACTATATTTGTTATGTAAGCACAGTCACTGGAATGCAATGTGAATTTTAAAATAATAGATTGATGGATAAAAGATTATGTTTACATATTTATCTGTAAGAAATCAATTCAAATCAGTCAGTTTATTTTTATTTGACTTAGTTATTTGACTTTATCTATTTATCATTTATATCATCTGTTCTTTTATTTTAAGGATTTATTTATTTATGATCTTTAAATTTTATTTATTTTATTCTTTTACATCGAAAAAATGGAAATAAGCACAATAGCTTTTTTTACATCCTCTCCCCGTGCGTATGCGGTTTTGTAAATTTTTGTCTCTGTTCCCACCGGCACACATGGGCTTACTCTTACAAAAAGCGGACCAGGATTTAACGTGTTCGCAAGATTTCTGCGTGCCATTCACACAACGGGGCCTTGGCCTAAGCAATTGTGATAGACTTCTATGGCAAAGTTTGACTGAGATAAGAGTTGACTGAGAAAAGAGAGTGCTTTTATTTTTACTTCCAGTCGCCGTGGTGTACACGCGGTTTTTGTTTCATTTTTTGTTATCTGTTCCCACCGCTGATAATAGCCTACTCTTCCAGAAAGGCGGAATAGGCCTTAATAGAGCGTGCAAGATATTTATTTTTCGGGGGTTGGGAGAGAGACGAGAGAGAGAGAGCGAAGAGAGAGAGAGAGAGAGAGAGAGAGAGAAGGGAGGGAGTGCACGGCGAAGGCAATGCAAGGCAGGGCAAGGCAAAAAATCTTCAAATCTTTATTTGAGGGGAGGGGGGGAGGGAGAACAGAGAGACAGAGAGACAGAGACAGAGAGAGACAGAGATAGCGACAGAGAGAGACATAGACAGAGTAGAGAGAGACAGAGAGAGACAGAGAGAGAGAGGGCAGAGACATAGACAGATAGAGAGAGAGAGCAGAACAAAAACCTTCATCAAAAAGAGCACACTCAAGTTACCGCCAAATGTAAGCCTCATATATTCCTTTTTTTTTCTTTTTGTTTTACCCATCATTCGTTATGAGGGTGGGTCAAACGTGCAAACATGAACTGTGGGCATTTTTCATGTTTCAACACTGTTAACAAGTATTCGACACTGGGACAACTACCCTCGAAAAGCGAAGGCGCTGCGTTTGAATCTGTCAATTCCAACGAAGCACAGCTGCATTACGACCAGTCCGCACCGCTGAGAACAGACCAGTACAGGCGGGGAAAAAACAAGGCCCTCTGAAGACCTGAAGATTCCACATTTTGCTCCAGTGAAGACACAGAAGAAGTGGAACGCACAGGAGGAATGCAAAAGTCGACAAGTTTTCCTCCAAGCTGGTGACCTGGTCTTCAGCCTTTGGCAGCAACATAGACCTCCATATCCGGGCCACAGACAACAGACATCAACCTACTGGCTTCCCTGACACACTGAATGGAGGACGGATTCCTGGAGAGTCCTGACAGCTCCCAAGTTCACCAGAGAGCTCTGCTTGTTAAGTCATGGAATGCTTTGGTGAGTGAAGATGTTTGTCCTAATAAACGTCGGTGTTTGGTTGGTTTTGTTGTTGTTGCTGTTGTCATTGTCGATGATGAACGCTCCCCACTTAATCTCTGAAATCACTAAGAACATGCAATTCGTTTCACTTTCCATCACCGTGTACACTGTAAGTTAGTATGTAGAGTACGCCACCGTAAATGCAGCAATACCTGACAATAGAGATTTTTTGATTCATTAGCACATTCTAAGCATAGCATTTTAATTAGGTCTTAACACTTTGCCTACACGTTAACTGGCTCAATGGTTTTGGGCCTGGACCAAGGGGTAACACCAAGAGTGAGCGTTTCTTCTTAGAGAGGTTAAACTACACTACTGTGGTCAGCGTTTCAGTTCTGCCAGGTACAATAGTGAAGAAAAACCAAAGAAGGCTTTCAGCAGCACACTATTTCAACAGTAAGGAGACTGCATACCTCCTGCCCAAGAAAGACCAAGTGACCATTGTGAAACTTGAGGACTAGACACTGGCAGATTCGACATAGTGTCAATGAAGTTCCCATTTGGTGATTCTGCTGTGTGTGGTATTTATCAATCCTGTTACAGTGTTCACGGCACGGGGATGCCAACTCTTCCAAAAAGCATAACAGATTTTTCGTGTACGCGAGATGTGTGTGTTCGCACACGGGGGCTCGGTTTATAGTCTCACCCGAAAGGCTTTCGAGGGAGTTGTCAGTACTGAAAACTCCCAGGGAAAAATCCCCTCCAACGGGTGGCTCGATGGTGGCTCATACCCGGGATTGATCCCAGACTCTCAAATCACTAGCGCAACGTTCTAACCACTAGGATATCCTGTCCCCCCTCCCACGTAGTAAAAAAAAAAAATTACGGTACTTTGGTGGGTTTTTCAGATTGACAGTGTTGAATATTGGAAGGGATTAGGTGCGAATGTTCCTAGAACCACTGAAACTGAAAAAGGGGACAGCCCTGATATGGCTTTCGTGGTCCGTGGGGTTTAGGGGCTAAAGTCCTTTGGATGAGACTATAAACCGAGGCCCCGTGTGCGAACGCATGCAGAACATCTTGCGCACACGTTAAATACTGTTCCGCTTTTCGAAAGAGTAGGCCATTGTGTGCCGGTGGGAACAGATGACAAAAATTCACAAAACCCGCCAAACACAGGGGACTGGATTGTAAAAAAAGCACATGATTGCGATATTCCCATTATCCTCGATTTAAAAAAAAAAATACACAGTCATCTGAGCGCTTTGATTTGTGCTTTTAACAAAGATTCAGCGCTTTATAAATTCCATACATAATTATTATTATTATTATTATTATTATTATATTATTATTATTATTATTATTATAGCCAAGAAAGGAAACAAAGCTAGAAATGGCCACCACACCTATTTGTGACAGCAGCAAACTTAGCTAGAAACTACTAGCAAACCTGTTCACCACAGTAAAATGAACCAGAAACTGCCACCCATCTTTATGGTGATGGATTTTTTCTGCAGAATTGACACGTGTATTTTTATTTCAGGCTAAACAAATCAACACAAAGCTACCATCCTGATGATCTACATGGCAGGAAGTGGACACAAAGCCTAAAACCATCGCTGATCTACATAGAAAGTGACACAAGCTACCACCTGATGAATCTACATGGCAGAATGACACAAAGCAACCATCCTGGATGATCTATATAAAGTGACACAAAACTACCATCACTGAAGATCTACCAAGGCAAAAATTTGGAGATCCGGGCAGAACCCTCGCTGCATTACAGATCTGGTAAGTTTTCTATTAAATTCACTTGCATTCCAAAGCCGAACGTTCCTTTACTTTTTTATCCATTCCTCCGCTAGAGCTCTGAGGTCCACCACCAATGGTGAGATATAGATCTATGTACACGACCGGATTTTTTTTATCCACTATTTTAAGGTAGCCGCATTCCGACAAAGAGGATGGTATCTTAATTTTCTAAAGCCGTATATAATGTTTTTGTTTTCATTCCTCGGCTAGAGTTCCGAGGTTCACCAATGGTGAGACATTGAAGGACGCGACCGTTCTTTTTTTATCGTCCATTTTAAGGTAGCCGCATTCCGACGTAGGGGATGGTGTCTAAAAACAATATTAATGTGGTTTTAAAAAAATAATCTTTTGTCAACCGTTCTTAAATGAACGCAAATGGCCTTCTCCTCCCAAAGCGGAGCAGGTTTTAAACAAGTGCGCAAGATGGATTCTAATTGTATTCGCACATGTACTGTCCAATAGTCCTCATCCGGGAATCTCAGAAAAAAAAACATGGCGGTCTCCTTTTTCTTTTCTTTTTCGTTTTTTTATCAAAGAGTTCCGAAGTTCACATTGTGAGATTTTGGCATACGCGACCATTAAATTTATGTTGTGCACACATCAAGGACCCGCATTCTGACTTCGGGAGTGCTGTGGAAATAAGGCCATGTTGCAGCGATTTTGAAAATTTTGGTCATCCAACCCTACCAGCACACGAATTGGCCTACTCTTTCGAAAGGCATAACAGGTTTTAATGTGTGCACAAGATGGTTCTGCATGCGCTCGCACACAGGACCAAGGACTATTGGGGGGATTGGAGTAGGTACTGATGTTGAACTCCAGGGGAAACATCCCCTCAAATGGGTGTCTGGGTGGTGGCTCAAACCCAGGGTATCAGATCACAAGCGCCGCACTTTAACCACTAAGGTCATCCAACCCCCTTTTTTAGTCTGATGTGGGTGGGTGGGTGCGTGCGTGCGTGTGTGTGTGTGTGAAAAGTTAATGTAGACTATGTAATAATAGTTGTGTTCATGGTCTTTGTCAGATCTTCACCAGTGATCATCACCTTCCTTACCAGAGATCATGGAGACGCCATTTTTTCATGGTCTTTGTGCAGATCCTTCACCAGTGATCATCACCCTCACTCACCATAGACATGGAGAGACGCCTTTCATGGTCTTTTTTCCAATCTTCACCAGAGATCATACACCCTCCCACACCAAAGATTCATGGAGACGACCATTCCATGGTCTTGGTCAGCAATCCTTCCCCAGTGATTCAAGCACCCTCCTCACCAGAGATCATGGAGACGCCATCATAGGTCTTTGTCACAGATCTTCACCGTGATTTCGAGACCCTTCTCACCAGAGATCATGGAGACGCTGTTCCATGGCAACGATGGTTGAGCACATGAACCCGAACATTGTCCAAGATCCCCATGACTCGGTAGTAACAGATGTCGGATGTATGGGGCTTGAAGGGTTAAGGAATGGAGAAAGGAGAAAGTGCTTCACCGAATCCCTGAAGGGCAGAACCTAGTTGCACTCACTGCCTGGTTCCGATCCCAGGTATCTAGAACAATCCATGGCCGTCTCACCTTCCACTGGATTGAACAGCGAAAAGTAGGTAGGAGTTTGGGCATAGGTATCAGAGTGGCGTCATTATGACCTCCATCTCTGAAAACCTTCAGGGATTAAAGCGATGAGAGCCAGCAGGGGCTGTGGTCTGTGTGGACCATCCGCCTTCCGACATTTCAAACCGACCTGTTCTTCTTCTTTTTTCCTCTCTATCTTGTTCTTCTGATCTTCTCTCTTCCTCCTTCTATCTTTTCCTCTTCTTCTTCTTCCGCTTCTTCTTCTTTTTTCTCTTCTTCCCTCTTCTTCTTCCTCTTTCTTCTTCTTCCTCTTCTTCTTCCTCTTCCTCCTCTTCCTCCTCTTCCTCCTCTTTCTTCCCTCCTCCTCCCTCCTCTTCTTCTTTTCTTCTTTTCCTCTTCCCAACACTCAGACAGCAACGTACTAGTTGTCTGTCCATGAGCGAAAGGCGCTCGCTGGCCGCTAAGCGCCTGACAAGTCAGGCCAGCGCATCCGAACTTGTCGCCGTAACCGACCGATAAGAGGCAGGGCCGCTAAGTCCTCCCCTCCGCACGGTCCACAGCTACAGGCGTGTCACTACAGAGTATACTCTGCAAACGCGCGTCGTGCACACTGTCCCCTACATTAGTACCCAGTCATTCCACATTTTTCTGGTGCTCCGAATCGTTGTCCCCTGAAGTTCGTTTGCGAGGCTCACCGACCACAGGCTGAAAACTCCGTCATAACGGAATGGATCACGGAGGGAGCCCGTCAATCGTGTCGCCGAACAAGATTAGGGTGTCCGCTTGAAACGGCCACAGGCTGCCTACCCCCTCGCACACTGTGCTCATGAGGGGAAAGGGACACCTCGCGCCCCCAAAAACATAGCACTTTCCAGACCTTCTGGGTTCTCCTTCCCTCTTGCTCCGAATCCTCAGAAGTCTGGCATTGGTTCGACAGTTGGTCATGGGGATCGTATCTCAGTTCTGGGCTGAGTCTCTCAACAGTACAAAGAGCTGGCATCATCGCTTGGAGCAATATGGAAGAGCTAGCGACATCGTCTCTGCAGTATCAACAGCAACATCGTCGTCGCAGCAGTATAGAGCTGGCATCATCGCCGCAAGAGCTAGCGATGCAGCAGTATCAAGCGCAACATCGTCACATCGTCGTCGCAGCAGTATCAACAGCAATGTCGTCGCAGCAGTATCAAGAGCAACATCGTCGTCAGAGCAGTATCAAGAGCAACATCGTCGTCAGAGCAGTATCAAGAGCAACATTGTCGTCGCAGCAGTATCAAGCGCAACATCGCCACAGCCGTATCAAGAGTAACATCGTTGTCAGAGCAGCATCAACAGCAACATCGTCGCCGGAGCAGAATCGAGAGCAACATCGTCGTCAGAGCAGTATCAAGAGCAACATTGTCGTCGGAGCAGTTAAAAAGCGCAACATTGTCGTCCGGAGCAGTATCAAGAGCAACATTGTCGTCGAGCAGTATCAAGCCAACATGTTGTTCGTTCGAGGCAGTATCAAGAGCAACATTGTCGTCGGAGCAGATATCAAGCGCAACATTGTCGTCGAGCAGTATCAAAGCGCAACATTGTCTCGGAGCATATCCAAGAGCAACATTGACGTCGTCGAGCAGTAATCCAAGCGCAACATTTGTCGTCGGAGCGAGTATCAAGCGCAACATTGTCGTCGGAATCAGTATCAACGCAACATCGGCGTCGGAGCAGTAACTAGCGCAACATCGTTGTCGAGCAGTACAAGCGCAACATCGTCGTCGGAAGCAGAAATCAAGCGCACATTGTCGTCGGAGCAGTATCAAGCGCAACATTGTCGTCGAGCAGTATCAGGAGCAACATCGTCGTCGGAGCAGTAAAATCGAGCGCAACAATTGTCGTCGGAGCCAGTATCGACGCAAACAATTGTCGTCGAGCAGTATCGAGCGCAACATCGCCGTCGAAGCAGCATCAAGCGCTACATCAGCTTTCGCAGTCAGCATCACAGCATCAATCATCGCCGGAGGAAGTGTCCACCAGCAACATCATCGTTGATGCACAATCAACAGCAACATCACCGCAAGCAGTATCAACAGCAACACCTGTTGCAACAAACAGTATCAAGGAACACACAAAAGGAAAGGTACACACACACACACATTGGCTTATGTTGTATGTTGTTGTTTGTTCTGTCCCCTCGGCTAGAGTTTCAAAGTTCCTCTCTCACAGTGGTGAGATTTCCGGGGTGGGGGGTGCAACCGCTTTTTTTTTTACCCACCGTTAAGGTACTGCAATTCCGAATTCGGAAATGTCTAAACACGCGAGTGTGTTATGCGTTTAATTTTAAAAAAAGTATATTGTCGTCGCGCTCCTTTTCCACCACACAAAAGCCTGCCTCTATCCGGAAGGCAGAACGGGTTTTAATGCGTGGGTAAGATGTTCTAAGGTGCGTTCTCACATAGGACTTGTGTTATGTAAGTCTCTCGGAAGGCATTGAGTGACTGGAGTCCGTACTAGATGTTAACTCACTAGTAAAGTATGATTCCCTTGAACGGGGCCGCGGTGGTGGCTCGATCCGCGGGACGTCGATCAACAAGGGCAAGTTTTAACACAAGGCCATCCTGGGCCGCCCTCACCATGTTCTTTCTGAGTTTTTAGTGGTGGGTTGTCTTAGCTGTCTTGGGCTGGTTGTCATACTGTAGATGGCTGCTGAATACTTCGGTGTTTTTACCACGCCATAAGCAGAGGAAAGTGATTGGTGTGTTTTTTTTAATTTTTGTCACCCGTTTCCTACCGTCCCACAATAACCTACTCTTTCGAAAGGCAGAACGGGTTTTAACGAGTGCGCAAGATGTTCTGCGTGGGTTCGGACACAAGACCACAGTTTATAGTCTCACCTGAGGGACCAACCCTCAGGGAATGGATTCGATACTTATGCCCAAACCCACGTGAGAAGTGCCCTGAAGGGTTTAGCCCTCGGTATTGAGTGGTTCGGTCCGGGGCTATTGGAACACAATGCAATGACACTAACCACCTAGCAGTCCAACCCGACTAAACATAGTGTTGATTTCTTTGTTCCGTTTTTAAAATGTTTGGTACAACTGAAAATCCTGCAGATCTAGATCCTGATATTTGTTTGTTTTTTAAAACTGTATGGTAAGGACGAATATACCACCATCTAAGTGCGGTTTGTTGTTTGGGGTTTTTTTGGGGGGGTTGTCTTATTAGAACAGGGAAGTTAGATCATCAGTGTTACCTCTCGCCATTACTTACCCCCCCCCCCCCCCCCCCCCCTGTCGAAATGTCATTTGAATCAAGCGTTACGCTCTAGCCATTACTACTCCCCCGCCCCCCCCACCCCTCCCTACGAAATGTCAGTTTGAATCAGTCTGGAAAATACGGCACCCACTTCCAAAAGCTAAAAAAAAAAGCCCTGCCAACTCCCTCCTCCCCCCAAAAAAACCCAAACCCACCCAAACAAACAAATCCAAGGCAAATGCCAGTTAAGCTGATTTTAGTTTTCCTGTTCAATACAAAGGGAATCTAAAAGTTGAAGCTGATAGCTGGCAGAAAGAATCACCCTGTCTTTGCTGCAGAAGCTTTTTTTGTTGTTTACAACATTCCGGGTCATTGTTTTTCTGGATCAGATTTGTTTTCCTTCCTGACCTAGAGCTCCGACATTCATCCATGGTGATATTTTGTGTATGCGACCGTTCACCCACCATTAAGGTAGCCACATTCTGACTTCGGGATGATGTCTAAACACATCAGTAGAAATGTTTTCAACTTTACATCCGTTCCTACTGGCATGGAATGGCTGGCCTACTCTTAGGAAAGGTGGAAAGGGTTTTAAGGTTTGGGCAAGATGTTTTTGCGTGCGTTCGCACCCGGAACTGAGTTTTAAGTCTCATCGGAAGGACTTTGAGGGGAGGGGGGAGTGGAGTCGGTTTATAGTCTCATCCGAAGGACTTTTCGGGGGAGCGGGAATCGTACTGATGCTAACTCCAGGGGGAATCCCCTCAAACGAGCCTCTGTAGTGGCTCGAACCCAGGCCATCAGATCACGAGCTCAACGCTCTAACCACTAGACTATCTTGATCCTGATCCGATATGTCACTACTTTTCATCTGGCAAACTACTTGTTTTACTTAATAATTATTGTACCAACCCCTTGTGAGATCTCATAAAAATGTAGCGAAAAATGACTAGGGGAAAAAGTAATTCTGCGTAGCATTTCTGGGAATTTTTCCCCCACGTTCAATTCTTAGGGAATAGTTCAGACCTGGACACACGCTGGGTATTTATTTCCTAGATAACAATGTTGATGTATTTTAGAAGAGACTGAATTGACTTGTTTGACATGTAAACTGTTGGGGATTGCTTAATGTTGGTGGTTGTTGATGCGGTTTTCAGGGGTTCTGGTGGCCATACCAAAAGTACCCACGTCAGCGCAACGTGCCTGAAGTGACCAGATCCAGACTACAGGTAAACGGACACCGAGGACGAGGCCAAGACTGGAACTGGAGTGGATTTCTTTAAAATGAAGTCCAAGATCATGATGGTTGTAAAGAATTTAGACTTCATACGTCCTTAAAGGGACTAGTATTTTTCCTTTCTCATTGAATGACCGAGAGATTTTAAGATAATGAAAATTTGGGCCTTTATGATAATCTGCCCCACAAATGCTTTGTAATTTAATTTTAATATTTCTTTTCAAAACCTCAGACACCAACTATTGTCTGTCATAATTATGAGCAAAAATACGTTGCGCTGCCACTAAACGCCTGACAAGTCGAGCCTAGCCCACTTTGTCATGGGAGACAATTATCTTTTCAGTCTCTCTGGAGATAAAAAGGCAGGAGAATGGACCAAGAAGGCAGAAAACTAGATAAGGAAGCAACATGAAGACAAGGAACAAGGCAGAAACAATGAGAGGGATAGAAAAGAGGGAATTCCTAGCACAGAATTTCCAGAAGGTGGGGATGCTATTTATTGTAACTGCGTCCTCCCTTCCTCCCGGCCATCCCCATGGGTGAATTTCTTTTTTTTAGAATAGAAAAAAATCAGTTTTTGGAAAATGGGTAAATATGTTCCGTAACTTATGCAGCTGTTGGGTAACTAAGTGTCGGAGACCTCAAAAATCGAAATTGGAAAATGGGCACTTGAATAGTCGAGGATTTTTGCCCGGAGTAGAAATACGCGCTAAAAATCCTAAAAGACGTTCCGAAAATACCTTGTGCGAAGAACTTCACCTTCGACGAAGAACTGTTCATTGTGAAATCCGAGAGAGCAGTTCAACTCTGAAGATCTAATTTTTTGATGATTCATTACGAAATCCGAGAGAGCAGTCAACTCTGAAGATAGATAATTTTCTGATGATAGCAGAATTGGTAACAAGCATCACAATTGTGAATATATCTGTGGTGATGATTACCAGTGGTATAAGATCCATTTCTTCCTCTCTACAGTCTCCTCATCATCTCTCTCTCCTGTCTCTCTCTCTCTGTCTCTCACTCTCTCCATCTATCTCTGTGTCTGTCTTCTGGTCATGTCTGTCCTGTTCTAGTCTCTCTCTCTGCCCTCTCTCTCTCTCTCTCGTCTCTCTCTGGTCTGTCATTTCTAGTACACTCTGTGCTTGCGTGTGTATGTGTGTGGAGAGAGTTTATTCACAAATGGAGTAATATATAATGCGCGCGGCGCGTGCGTGCCCGTGCGTGCGTGTATGTGTGGCGTGCGTGCGTGTGTGGTGTGTGTACGTCGTGGCGTTTGTGTGTGTGTTTATAGGGGTAGTTGTGGAGAGGTACCCGGTTGGAAAGAAGGCAAGTAAGGGAGAGGGGTGTTAGGGGGAAAGTGATGCATATTTAGAGCAGTGAGATAGAAAAAAAAGGGGAGCTCACTTATTTTTAACTTACATGGTTTATTTGTGGCTCATTTAATATCGATTGTAACTCGATCAAAAGACGTTTTCTGGGTAGAAATCCACTTTTTTTAATGCATAATGGAATATAAGCACTCGAGTGCTTAAAAAAAATTCCCGGTCCCCCATCAAGCATGCGGTTTTTGTAAGCTTGTCACACACAGGACCTGGTATAAATAATATTCGAAAATCTTTTCCACTGGATAGGAAAACGATGTACATATGGAAAATTTGCCACAAAGAAACAATGAAGTCAAAAGCACCAGCCGTAGCTGTCCACAGGACTGTGCGATCATGATTCCAAGCTCGACACTATTGGAGGCATGTACCATTGTGGTCTACACTACACACCATAATCTCTACAGAGCTATTTGTGTCCACATGTTCTCTAACATTCGAACCGACCAGCTGACAGGACAACCCCTGCATGCTGTTGAATGAATACAAACACTCACACTAACCTCAACTCTAACCCTGGCCCCACATGTGGACACAAGCAGAAAGATAAAATGGCGTGTGGCTGACACAATGGCTAAAACACTTTTTTGTTGGCGCAGTTGTGGGAGGAGGGTGGGTGATAGACTTTTTGGGAAAAGGTGGATAGGAATGGTGGGGGGGGGGGGGGGGGGGGGGGGGGGGAGGAAGTGGGGGTGTTAGAATATCTGGTACATTGAAGAGGTTTTATTTAAAACGTGGCACAATATGTTCTGGTGGGCGTTGCACACGGGACCTAGGTTTATAGTGGGATCAAGAATTTTATGAGGGGCTGACTCCGAGATTCGAACCTTGGGTCAGTAGATCCACCAGCCCAATGGCAACTCTCTAACAACCTGGATATCTGACGTCCCATCAGAGAGAGATGGGGAAGGTGGCGGAGCAAGAGAGGGAGGGAGGGAGAGTAGAGTGGGGATAGAGGATGGAGGGATAGTGAGAGAGAGAGAGTGGTGTGTGTGGTGTCTGTGTGGTGTGTCTGTGTGTGTGTCTGTCTGTGGGTTGTGTCAGTGTCTGTGTGTGTGTCTGTGTGTGTGTGTGTGTCTGCATGCAAACTAGGGAATTGTATACCATAGGTATTTGCCATCACCAGCGTATGGTCCACGCGTTCTGTTAAAGAATCTTTTAAGCCGTTTGATTTGCCGTTTTAAAAATTAAATATTTAGAAAAAAAACGTGGCAATAAAGCGTTGCAAAAAATGCGGTATTTTTGATAAATGAAAATCGTCTGTGTGCCTATTACCTACCTTTTGTTAGAAAAAGCGCGATAGCGTAGTGGTTAGAACATTATCTTGGGTTAACCAGCGTTGAGTGGGGTCACCTTGGAAGGGTGACGTTGGTGAACATTGGCTTCAGTACAGTCCCCCAGTTCACCCAGCTGTAAATGGGTACCTGCCCTCTTTAGGGTCAGGGAAGGTAAAGCAGCGAGGGAGAGGAGCTGGGTGCCGCCTTTAATATGCTGGCCCCTAGAGAAGCTGAGGTCTCTGACGCCTCGCTCCCCAACGACAGCATAGGCTATGGCAACATCTTACCCTTTATTTTTTTTATTAGAAAATTCATTTTTCCTATTTATTTTACAAAACTGGTACAAGAAAACGTCTTTAATTATATAATGGGCATAAGACTGTACACATTTTGCATTGTCTTGTTACCATATTCCCTACTTGCCTTTAGCTTTGCCGTAGGACGGGACATGCCCATAACCCCAGGTCATAGCCTCCCACCCATTGATATTACCAACGCGTCCATCCTGCATCTCTCCTAGCAGTCTTTGGATTTCCTACAAAGAATGACGAGAAAAAGATGAGAAAAAAGAGAAAATGAAAGAAGAAATAAGTGGGAATAAATTTGGAGCCCCACCCCCAGCACTCCACAGAAAAATCCAATTATATAGGAAAAGACTAAAGTGACAAAATTAAACATGGATTTCTGCTTTCTATCTGGCAATAGTCCAACCTTTGAACTGTACCTGTTCGATTCCATATTGTGCCGATTTTTCCTGCAAGTATGGGAACTTCAATATCAAAAGTCCTATAATAAAAAGTTCCAGTGAAGCAAATTTTTGTATTAAAAAATATATATATACTTGAGCAGATAACTGAGAGCACAGTGGGGTAACAGCTTTGTTTTTTTTTGTTTCAAGCCTTAATACTTGCTTTTACTATTGTACTCCAATGAAAAAGAAAATGAGTAAGAAAAAAGGAATTAGAAAATAAAATAAAAAGACCTCGGCAATTGTGAAAAACTCGAAAATTGTTTAGCCTGCGCATTTTTTTTTGGTGGTGGCTGGTGCTGTTTACAAGCAGATGTTTGAAACACTTGGCTGTATTTTATGTGTGTGAGCTTTAAAGCACTTTGCTCAGTCTGAAGAAAAACGTGCCTTTCAGCAAGGAATGCTGGTGTATCTATAGCCCTTGCTGTTTTTCCACTTTTCTTTTCTTGTCCATTATAACTTTGACACTGTGTTGAAAGGTATAGTTTTCTTGGAAATGATGACCACAAGCTTTTTTTTATCTCTTGCTTTTTTTATTCTTGGATGTGCTCAATTGAAGTACCGAGCACAAAAAGTGAAGCAGTTTTACTGCTGTCAAGCCTTCATCTCTTAATAATTGTTTAAAGGTGGATTTGGGAGTTTATCAACATGCTGTAATTGCCCATTGTACCTATAGATCATTATTCCAACATAGCCCTGACCTAAACTCCTGTCAGAGAGTATGGGGCTATTAACCTGTTTTACTCATGAAGCATGTCTGTCCTGGGCTGATCTATTCCCCAGCTGTAAGTAACATGCCTTTGGTGACTTTGTTGTGTTGTGTGGTAGATCTACTACCCTTGGGTCACTGGACTTTTTTTCTGCCATAAAAAAGTATAATTATGCAGCTAAGTGTGACCCCATAAAGCTGTCTCAAAATGTTCTTCCTAACATATTGGCCTTAATGAATGAATGAGTTACATGATGCTTTTTTGAATCTGTGTGCTTCAGTTTGTTTGGGTTTTTTTGCATTTGGTGTTTCGATAATTTCCTTTGAGGCTTGACATTTCTCAGCTTTATGGGCAGCTGTGTTTTTAGCTAGTTGCATTCGCAGGCAATGCCCATATATTTCACTTTCATATAGTGTGCTGCGTTAGCTTGTTGCCCTGTGTCCTGTTTTTGTTTTTTTTTTATTGTAGCAACCTACTGGATCATAGCATAAAAAGCAACTTTAACCATTCCTACACAATCGCTTGGTAGTTCCTTTGTTATTTAGTTATAATGCCCTCCACTTTTGCCGCCCCCCGCCCCCACCCCCCATTTTTTTATCATTCCAGAGTCACAAATCATTTGAGGTGTATTTAAAATTATCTATTGCATTTGAAGGCGAGTAATAAGTGGCATTACGAAACATTGCAATTTTTGAAGCCGAGTTTTTGTACAACGAGCCATTACTGTTAAAACAGATTGCATTTTAGGTTGCTTTTCCAATGAATTGACCTCTAGTGACAGGGGGTGAATTATTGGAAACCCTATTTATGTCAGCAAGTTAAATTTCCTTTTTTAGCTTTTGGGTTGCATGTATTATCTGGGAGATTTCTTGTTAGTATGCTTAATTAAGAGACCTTTTTGCCCCCATATCCACTTAAACTGTTCATCAAAATCCCCACTGGAAATGTTTGTTAAGAGGAGTTACAAAATGTTTGTTGTAAATGAGCATTGCATCCATTTTCATTGTATTTCATGACAGCCCTGTACAAAATAGATGAATTACCTTAAAATGTTTTGTAGGTGTTTTTTTAAATTGGTGAGCACACACCACTGGCACTTGGCTCCCATCTGACTTTCTTTCCTGAGGATAATACTAACTTTAGAACAACTCCCCTCTTTCTTAAATTGACAAGCTGGTGGTTTTGATTTACCATTTGGAGTGTCTGTCTTTCGGTCTGTAAAGAAACACGCGCTGGAATAAAACGCTTTTTGAGTCACTTATATGTTTAAAAACTCAAACAGATGAGCACAAGCATTCTTTGACATATTGATATTTTTCCTCAAAAGGATGAGAACTCAAAAGCGAACAGAAAGTAGTGGGTCGGGTCATTGTACAACTGTTTAATTTTTTTTCTTTAAAACAACAGCAAAATGTTGTGTATCAATAATTCCGAATCCTGTACATTACCAGTCAAAAATGGTGTCCTCAAGGCTCAATACTAGGGCCACTTCTATTTTGTATACATGTCAATGATCTTCCACTCACATCAAGGAGTCCATGTCGAACATTTCTTGTATGATACAACAATACATACAAGCCCCCATCCCAACATAACAGAATATCAGACTCAATACAAAACAGTATCAC
>CM054163.1:16351970-16354511 GCA_028751875.1 Rapana venosa | reverse complement strand
TGAGGGTGCCCCCACGTCGTAGACTATGGTACAGATATAGATAATAGAAGATTAATAGATATATGCACATACACACACATGCGCACGTACGGCGCGCACACATTCTCTCTCTCTCTCTCCCTCTCTCACACACGCACTACACACCACACACATACACTCAATCACACACACACACATACACTTTCCCTGCTTACTGAAAAAATATTAAGATATGTATAAAGCACTTATATATTTGTTAAACAACAACAACAAACAACATGCAAAGATTTATTTTTTATTTTATTCTTTTATATCGAGGATAATGGAATAAGCACTTAAGTGCTCTTTTACATCCAGTCCCCGTGTGTATGCGGGTTTTGTAAATTCTGTCATCTGTTCCCACCAGCACACAATGATCTACTCTTACGAAAAGCGGAACAGGATTTAACGTGTGCGCAAGATGTTCTGCGTGCGTTCGCACATGTGGCCTCGGTTTATAGTCTCATCCAAAGGACAAATAAACAATCTATCAGCCCATAGAGAGACACAAACACAAAAAAGCCGATACAAAAACAACAACACAGCTCATAATCCCAAAACTAAACTATTGAACCATTGATGAAAAGATTTTTTTTCTGCAGGAACCACCCCCCCCCTACCACCCACCCCCCCTCCTTAAACATCCCAACTCCAGCAGGGATACAGAAAACCAGCGTACCCTGTGTTACATAAAATTAGTTAGCGCACGTAAAAGAACCCACAGTAACAAGAGAGTTGCCCCTGGCAAAATTCTGTAGAATAAAAGGCCACTCTGATAGGGAAACAGTTATAGTTGCAGGAGAGGAAAAAAGAATATAATGGGTGGCGCTGCTCTTCTGGCGATGGGCTCTCTCTGGGAAGAGCAGCCTGAATTTCACACAGAGAAATCTGCCGTGACTTGAAGTGGTTTAAAATGAAATGAAAACCAACCCAAAGCCACTAATCAAAGTGAACAAAAACAAAAAAACAAAAAACAAAACCCCAAACAAAATTATAGAAAAATAAACCCAAACTAGGCCTACTCAAATTCCTTCTCACTTTGATATTGCGACATTTATTATTATTATTATTATTATTATTATTATTATCATCATCATCATCATCATCATCATCATCATCATTATTATTGTTGTTGTTATCATCATCATCATTTTATTATATTATATTATTATTGTTATCATTATTATTATTTCTCTGCTTTTTCAGTTGATTGTTTAAACTCATCTTAAAAATCAATCAGAAACTAAACATGCTGAGGAGTCAAAAAGAACAGGAGGGAGAGAACTCTGCAGCCTCGCGCTACTCCTGCACACATTGCGGTTGTTTCTCTCCCTTGGGTTAGTCATGTCAACTGTGGAGACGCGCTGTGACTGCAGGTGTGCAGTTTGGGTCCTCTTCTATTTATTGTACTGGTTTATTACATCTCTACTTTTTGTTGTTGTTACTGTTGTAAACATGGATCGAATTTGTAGCTATTTTATGTACCTACCCTCTTCTCTTGTACTTAAATTTTAATAAGTGCCCTATTTCAATATCTTATTGTTATATGTAACAAGTATATGTACCATTTGACAATGTGTAGATGTTTATCTTTATGACTTATTAAGTTTGGTTGTTGTTATTTTTCTTGGGTTTTTTGTTGTTTTTGTTGTTGTTTGTTTTTCTCTTTTCTTCTTTCTTTCTTCTTTTTGTTGGTTTGGTTTTTCTTTATCTTTTGTTTGTTTATTTTGGTTGGGTTTTTTTTAGGGTGAAGGGGGGGGGGGGGGGGGGGTGTTTTTAGGGTTTTCTTTTATTTGTTTATTTGGGTTTTATTGTTGTTGTGTTGGATTTTTTTTTTTTTGGGGGGGGGGGGGGCTGTTTTGAAAAGGGTTATTTCCCCTTGTTTCTACTGTGAGAGAGTATAAGTGTTGGGTTATTATTAAGATGTATCCCTACGGGCGGAGACTGGATGTAAAAAAAAGCACATGTGTGCTTATTCATTATCCTCGAAATAAAGAATTTGTCATTGCCATTGTCTTCCACACCTCTTGTCACTAAACTCTGGGTACTGCTCTCAATATACTGGCCCCTAGAGAAGCTGGGTGACCGTTTGCGCGCCTTGGGTTCAGTACAGTTCCCCCAGTTCACCCAGCTGTAAATGGGTACCTGCCCTCTTTAGGGTCAGGGAAGGTAAGCAGCGAGGGAGAGGAGATGGGCGCCGCTCTCAATATGCTGGCCCTAGAGAAGTGAGGTCTCTGACGCTTCGCTCCCCTACGACCTTATAGGTTATGGGACTCCTTTACCTTTTTTAGAAAAGCTGAGGTCATCTCGTTCCCCAACGACGGTATAGGTTACGGGAACACCTTTACCTTTATACATTTACCGTTAGATTTGTGTTCTGATGTCTACGTCATTTTACACGATGGGCCCTATTGCCTGAAAATCGTTTTTGTCGCAGCTTCTTTTTTTTAAAGGTAAAAGGTAAAGGTGTTTCCTTAACCTAAAAGGTCGTAGGGGAGCGAAGCGTCAGAGACCTCAGCTTCT
>CM054163.1:16334470-16339470 GCA_028751875.1 Rapana venosa | reverse complement strand
TAAATGATTTCCTACACAATTATTCCCCTTTATAGCTATTCTATAATTGTGTTTTGATTTCATATAATAGGTAGCAGGAATGCGGTTTAAAAACAAAATAAGAAGAAAATGTTTGTCATGTGATTTTTATTCCTGAAAATAGTAGTAAGATTGAATTCATTCTAAGCTTTATTTTTATATTTGCAGGTGGTTATTGTTGTTGTTGGTGGTGTTGTTGTTCTTCTTCTTCCTCCTCTTCTTCTTCTTCTTTTTCTTTGTATTCTTTACATTCTTCTTCGCCTTCTTCGCATTCTTCTTCTTTGCAATTTCTTCTTCTTCTTAGCCTGCTTCTTTGCACTCTTCTTCGCAGTCTTTGCATTATTTGCATTCTTTGTCTTCTTCTCTTCTTCTTCTTCTTCTTCTTCTTCTTCTTCTTCTTCTTCTTCTTCTTCTTCTTCTTCTTCTTCTTCTTCTTCTTCTTCGCAATTCTTCGCAACTCTTCTTCTTCACATTCTTCTTCTTCTTCTTCTTCGCATTCTTCTTCTTCGCAATTCTTCTTCGCATTCTTTTTCTTCTCATTCTTCTTCGCAATTTTCTTCTTCGCATTCTTTTTCTTAGCATTCTTTGCAACTCTTCTCCTTCGCAATTCTTCTTCTTCGCAATTCTTCTTCTTTGCAATTCTTCTTCGCATTCTTTTTCTTCTTTATCGCAATTCTTTTTCTTCTTCTTCTTCGCAATTCTTCTTCGTCTTTTACTTCTACTTCTTCTTTGCAATTCTTCTTCTTCTTCTTTCACATTTCTTCTTCTTAGCAATTCTTCTCCTTTGCAATTCTTCTTCGCAATTCTTCTTCTTCTTTGCAATTCTTCTTCTTCTTCTTTTTCTTCTTCTTCTTTGCATTCTTTTTCTTCTGTATCGCAATTCTTTTTCTCCTTCTTCTTTTCGCATCCTTTGCATTCTTCTTCTTCGCAATTCTTCTTCGTCTTTTACTTCTACTTCTTCTTTGCAATTCTTCTTCTTCTTCGCAATTCTTCTTCTTCACAATTCTTCTTCTTTGCAATTCTTCTTCGCATTTTTTTTCTTCTTTATCGCAAATCTTTTTCTTCTTCTTTTCGCATCCTTTGCATTCTTCTTCTTCGCAATTCTTCTTCGTCTTTTACTTTTACTTCTTCTTTGCAATTCTTCTTCTTCTTCGCAATTCTTCTCCTTTGCAATTCTTCTTTACAATTCTTCTTCTTCTTAGCAATTCTTCTTCTTTGCAATTCTTCGCATTTTTCGCAATTCTACTGCTTTCTTCTTCTTCTGCGCAATTTTCTTTGCAATTCTTCTTCTTCTTCGCAATTCTTCTTCGCAATTCTTCTTCTTCTTCTTCACTCTCTTTCTTCTTCTTCTTCTTCTTCTTCTTTCTTCTTCTTCTTCTTCTTCTTCTTCTTCTTCTTCTTCTTCTTCTCATTCATCTTCACATTCTTCTTCTTCGTATTCTTCTTCTTCTTGTTTTTTACAAGATCTACTCAAGCTAGTTTCTCTACAAGAAAGCTTACCGTGAAAGCCCTTCTCTCCATCTCTCTCTACTCTTCTCTGCCAGACGTTGGATTTAAGGCTTTGGATATATTTTGTTTGTGGCAGCAGCATCTGGTGAATTCATAGGAGGAGGAGGACGGGGGTAGGGCGGGGGTGTCTTTTAATCACCTCCTGCGCCATCTTAAAACCGCAGACCTGCCAGTGCCTTCATTCCCTTCCTGTATATATATATATATATATATATATATGTATATATATATATATAGATGAAGGAACTGGCAGGTCTGCGATATATATATATATATATTTTGATAGATAATAATAATAATAATAATAATAATAATAATAATAATAATAATAATAATAATAATAATAATAAAATAATAATGATAATAATAATAATAATAATAAATAATAATATATAATAATAATAATAATAATAATAATAATAATAATAATAATGTATGAAATTTATATAGCGCTGAATCTTGTAAAGCAACAAATCAAAGTGCTCAGATGACTTCTTTTTTTTTGGCGTGTGTATGCGGGTTTTTTTAATTATTTTGTCATCTGTTCTCACCGGCACACAATGGCCTACTCTTTCGAACAGCGGAACAGGATTTAACGTGTGCGCAAGATGTTCTGCATGCGTTCGCACACGGGGCCTCGGTCAGTTCGATTTTTTTGTCAAACTGGGAAGAAAGGGCGAGGCTGGGAATCGAACCCAGAACCTCACGGTTTACTTGTTGGCAGGCAAACGTCTTAACCATCCTGCCACCTTCCTTCTAGATAGATAGATAGATAGATAGATAGATAGATAGATAGATAGATAGATAGATAGATAGATAGATAGATAGATAGATAGATAGATAGATAGATAGATAAATAGATAGATACACATACTAAAAATCAAAACTGCACATTAAAGATTCTGTTAATTCCTGTCAGCGTTCGGTGGGTTACGGAAACACGGACATACCCAGCATGCATTCTGTACCCGGAGAGGGATGGACTCCGTCAGGTTCAACTCGTTCAAGAGACATTGCCCGAAAACTTCTTCAGTGCAGTTCCTCAATGTCTCCTAAAGGAGATCAGGGAGATGTGAAGAGAGATTTTTGTTAGTAGGTGAGACATGCTGGAATGTGTTGTCCATTGTCGGAGGGAACTGGTTTGGGGTGGGTTACACACACACACACACACACACACACCTGGGGTGTATACACACGGGGACTGGGTGTAAAATAAAGCTCATGAACGCTTATCCCATTATCCTCTAAATAAGAGAATGAAATAAAATAAAAAATAATAAACGCTCTCTCTCACACACACTCACACTCACACATGCACGCTGCGCGTCTCTGTTTGTCTGTCTGTCTGTCTGTCTGTCTCTCCTCACACACACTATCCCCTTCTAAGTCTCTCTCTCCTTCTCTTTCTCTCTCTCTTTCTCTCTCTCTCTCACACACACACACACACACACACACACACACACACACACACTATCCCCTCTAACTCTCTCTCTCCTCTCTCTCTCTCTCACACACTTCACACACACACACACACACACACACACACACACACACTACAGCCTCCAAGAACACTGCAGGACTCGCTTCAGACAGAAGTCAAAGACTAAGTACTGTACAATGGCAGACCAGCACGGGCACTTGTCTACCAGTGATATACGCTGAACAAAAACCTTTCCCTATCTCAAAAACGTTTTTGTGTGATGTCCTTAACTGCCTCTCTTGTCGCTAACTGGATTTATAGTTTCTTCTTCGTCTTCTTCTTCTTCCGCTTCTTCTTCTTCTTCTTCTTCTTCTTTGTCTTCGTCGTCGTCGTTGAACCCTCAGCGCATCCGACATCGGCACATGAGAGACTTGCTATCTTTTAATTCTTTGGGGAAAATAAGGCAGGAGAATGGACCAAGAAGGCAGAAAATAGACAATAGGGAGGTGACAGCTTCTGACTTCAGTGAAAAAACAAACAAACGACAAACTTGAGTGGTGCGGGCATGTCACACGAACATCTGGACTGGTCAAGAACTGTCCTACAGGGAAACAGTACAAGGATGGAGACGAAAGAAGATGAGACTATAAACCGAGCTCCCATATGCCAATGCACGCAGAACATCTTCCACACATGTTAAAACCCGTTCCGCTTTTCAGCCATTGGGTGCCGGTGGGAGCGGATAACAAAATTTACAAAACTGCATGCACACGGGGACTAGATGTTAAAAAAAGCACACAAGTGCTTATTCCATTATCCTCAACATAAAATTGAAGGAAGGTTCTGGGGAAGGGGATGTTAGGACACTGACACTCCACACTCAAAGGAATGATGTTAGGCCATGCAGGGGTGTTATGGTAACACTTTTTTTTTATCTACCAAACAACACACACAGCTCAAGCAGGAGAACAAAACTGTTGTTTTCCTTCTAAGTCATTCTGTCAGGTTTTACCACACCACAGCCTAACTCAAGAAGAAAGTTGCTTCAGACAACCAGCAAGAGAAAGACTTTAAAATGCCATGTACACCCTGTTATATTGGTTCAGTTGCAGGACTACTAATTCCAACTGACCAATGAATACATTTGGAAACTGAGACTAACAAAGCCTAACCATACATCAAATCAGCTGAAAAACAAATTCATTCACAAACTAAAATCAACCAATGCAGTCTTTACATGACAAAATTTGCTGATTTAATAGAGGAGGGGGGGGGGGGGGGGGGGGGAGAAGGGAAAGGGAGAGGGGGTGCAATTCACGAAAGAGGCTCACAAGCCTGTTGAATAAGACCAGCTGTAGCAAGCTCTAAGGTGTTTATCACATGACTGTTCCACTGGACACTCTACAACAATGCCTCAGGCCATGAATAGAGAGGACTCCATTGTAACTAACAAAGGGACTGTTAAAGACAAAGGCTGAGCCATAGGCCTACAGTGATGACACTTAGCTACACCATCACACTGAGTTGCCAGTCTTCTAGCTCACAGAGACATGTTGGACACTTAAGGTGAGAGGAGGTGTGACAGTA
The DNA here is from genome assembly GCA_028751875.1 of Rapana venosa. Taxonomy (NCBI): domain Eukaryota; kingdom Metazoa; phylum Mollusca; class Gastropoda; order Neogastropoda; family Muricidae; genus Rapana; species Rapana venosa. The sequence continues at coordinate 16,334,936 of CM054163.1, read as the reverse complement.
CACAGGCCTCATGACTTGCTAGGCCTCCCAGCCCACAGAGACATGCTGGACACCTAAGCTAAGGGATAGAGTGACACTACACAGCCTTCAATTGGTTTCTTTACAGAAAGCCTCAAGTGGATTACTAGAAATTCCAAACCACAACCATGGGTATACAAACAGAGAAGTTTGTCCAAAGAGCACACTGTAACATAGATTGACAAAGAAACCTGAACTCTTTCAGAACTGCTAACCCCAGCAAATCATGAAGTCTAACCAGGTTGAACAATTCTTTCTAAAAAGGGGGAAGGTAGGGGAGGGAAAGGGGGGTTGTAGTTCAAATGTTATAGTGCGCAAAGTGCACACTATAACAAAATAAAAAAGAATTTTAAAAAAGATAACGATAGGAAGACAACATCAGAGTGGACTGGCCTTGGGTGGAATGATTTGCTACAGAAAGCGGAGGACTGTGGGGAGTGGAGGAAGC
>CM054163.1:16326970-16329470 GCA_028751875.1 Rapana venosa | reverse complement strand
CATTTAAAGGTAGGGATCTGTATGATCTCCTAGAACAACTTACCGCGAAAAACTGTCCCTCCACCTTCAAACTCCCTTCGTGTATATGGCGCATGTAGAAAAGCTAATGATATAAACTAAATGGAAATTGTTATAATAAAGAAAAAAACCCCACCTTTTTCATTATAGATTTTGATAATAAAGGAGAAAACAAACTAACCAGATAATTATTACGGTGATTATAAAGAGAGAAAAGAAAACTAACCAGTGTTTGTAATTTCAATAAAAATAAAGGTAACCAAAGATTGGATTTTGACAATAAAGCCATAACCTAAGTAGAGCTTTAATAATGAAGTAAAAGATCACCATAGGTTGTAGCAATAGAGAGAAAACTAACTAAAGACTGTAACCATAGACAGAAAACTAACCAGATTGTAACCATAAAGAGAAAACTAACCAGAGATTGTAACCATAAAGAGAAAACTAACCAAAGACTGCAACCACAAAGAGAAAACTAGCCAAAGACTGTAACCATAAGGAGAAAAATCACCGAAGATTGTAACCATAAAGAAAAACCTAATCAAAGGCTGCAATCATAAAGTGAAAACTAACTAAAGACTGTAACCATAAGGAGAAAACTAACCAAAGACTGTAACCATAAAGAGAAAACTAACCAGATGTCGTAACACTAACTGGGGAAAAACATAACCAGAGATCGTAGTAATCAAGAGAAGACTCATAGAGAGTCAAGTCAAGTCAAGTCAAGTCAAAAACACTTTAATCATCCCATGAAGGGCAATTACAATACTGACAGGCAGATTGATACGCATCAAAAATCTCAAAGACACAAAAAGCTATATTTCATATTGGTTAAAACATTCCAAAGTGACTTCAAATAAAATGTCACGAACACACACACACACACAAACACACACACGCGCATGCGCGCGCGCACGCACACACACACACACACACACACACACACACACACACACACACACACACACACACACACACACACGCATACACATCAACTGTGAACACAATGTGAAACCCATTGACTAGAAGACATAAAAATTTATTTTTTACGCACGCACATACGCAATACGTACACACGAGATTCTACCAATAAAGTGAAAACTAACCAAAGATTGTAACAATAAAGGTATAACTAACCAGAGATTATAGCAGTAATGAAAAAGTAAACAGAGACTGCATTAATAAAGCTAGAAAAAATACCCCACCAGAGACTGCATCAATAAAGTGAAAACTAACAATACATTATAACAATAAAGCGAAAAATAATCACGGATTGTACCAATAAAAGGAAAACTAACCAACAACGTGTAATCCATAAAGCAAAAACTAAAGAGAGATGATAAAAAGAAACAGAAAAACTAACAAGAAATTTAAAAGTGTTTTTTTTTTTCCCAAAACAATAAAGAGAACGCTAGCCAGATGTTATAACCATGAAGAAGAAAAATGACCAGCAATGTGCATAACAAAGAGAAAGCTGGCGAGAGACTGTAATGATAAGGGGAAAAATATAAGACATTGTAATGATAAGGGGAAAACTTCAGGAGATTGTAATGATAAGGGGAAAAGTATAAGACATTGTAATGATAAGGGGAAAACTACAGGAGATTGTAATGATAAGGGGAAAAATATAAGACATTGTAATGATAAGGGGAAAACTACAGGAGATTGTAATGATAAGGGGAAAAATATAAGACATTGTAATGATAAGGGGAAAACTACAGGAGATTGTAATGATAAGGGGAAAAGTACAAGACATTGTAATGTTAAGGGGAAAACTACAAGAGATTGTAATGATAAGGGGAAAACTACAAGAGATTGTAATGATAAGGGGGAAAACTACAAGAGATTGTAATGATAAGGGGGAAAACTACAAGAGATTGTAATGATAAGGAGAAAAAGTACAAGAGATTGTAATGATAAGGGGGAAAACTACAAGAGATTGTAATGATGAGGGGAAAATCTACAAGAGATTGTAATGATAAGGGGAAAATCTACAAGTGATTGTAATGATAAGGGGGAAACGTACAAGATATGGTACTGATGAGGGGAAAAGTACAAGAGATTGTAATGAAAAGGGGAAAACTACAAGAGATGGTAATGATGAGGGGAAAAGTATAAGAGATGGTAATGATGAGGGGGGAAAGTACAAGAGATGGTAATGATGAGGGGAAACCCACAAGAGATTGCAATGATAAAGACACTACCCATAGGAGATTATAATGATAAAGACAATACCTACAAGAGATTGTAATGATATGACAATACCTACAAGAGATTGTAATGATAAAAACAATATCCATAAGAGATTGTAATGATAAAGGCAATACCCATCAGAGATTCTATTGATAAAGACACTACCCACAAGAAATTCTATTGATAAAGACACTACCCACAAGAGATTCTTTTGATAAAGAGAAAACTAAGCAGAGTTTGTTATAAACCAAGAGGAAAAACCTAACTAGAGACAGACATGACAAAGAGA
>CM054163.1:16319470-16321970 GCA_028751875.1 Rapana venosa | reverse complement strand
CGCTTCTTCTTCTTCTTTGCAATTCTTCTTCTTCGCAGTTCTTCTTCGCACTTCTCCGCAATTCTTCCTCTTCTTCGCAATTCATCTTCGCAATTCTTCTTCTTCGCTGTTCTTCTTCGCACTTCTACGCAATTCTTCTTCTTGTTCTTCTTCTCTTCTTCTTTTCTTCTTCTTCGCAATTCTTCTTCTTTAATGGGCTTTCTCCCCAAGTCTTTCTGAATTTGTTTATTTGTTCAAGGTAGAGTTTCTACCATTTTTGTCGGTTGTTTACGTGTTCTTTTTGGTTTTTGCTTTCTTATGTTTTTAATTACTTCAAGTTTGTTTTTCTTTTTGGGCAGAATTGTCAAAAGGCCTTTGTTGTGCCTAATTCTTTACCCATTAAAGATTCAGTCAATCAATCAATCTTCTTCTTCTTCTTAATTCTTCTTCTTCCCACTTCTTCTTCGCAATTCTTCTTCTTCTTCGCAATTCTTTTTCTTCTTCGTCTTTTCTTCTTCTTCGCAATTCTTCTTTTTCGTAATTTCTTCTTCTTCTTCTTCTTCTTCTTCTTCTTCTTCTTCTTCTTCTTCTCTTCTTCTTCTTCTTCTCCTCCTCCTCCTCCTCCACCTCCTCCTCTTTCTTCTTCCTTCTTCTTTGCAATCTTCTTTTTCGCAATGCTTCTTCTTCTTCTTCTTCTTCTTCTTCTTCTTCTTCTTAATTCTTCTTCTTCCCACTTCTTCTTCTTCGCAATTCTTCTTCTTCGCAATTAATAATAATAATAATAATAATATATGGAATTTATATAGCGCTGAATCTTGTAGAAAACAAACAAATCGAAGCGCTTGCACTCAATCATTTACAGATTTCAAATCCATGCGCGCGCACTACGCACGCACACGCACCTCCTCCTCCTCCTCCTTTTTCTTCCTTCTTCTTCTTCTTCTTTGCAATCTTCTTTTTTCGCAATTCTTCTTCGCAACGTCTTTTTCTTCCTCTTTGTGTGGGGGTGTGTGTGTGTGTGTGTGTGTGTGTGTGTGTGTGTGTGTGTGTGTGTGTGTGTGTGTGTGTGTGTGTGTGTGTGCGTGTGCATGTGCGAGTGTGTGTGCAGGAGAAGGGAGGGGGGGGGGGGGGTCGACAGCCAGCTCTTTCCGCGATGAGCGAATTTGCTTTAAGATTATCAATCAACAAGAAGACAAGGACCGCACAGTCGAGCATCATTAACTTTTACGGACGCGGTTTTTGAGAAAGTTGCTCAAACTTCTTGAGCAACACTGCAGGTGTCTGTATCTCTCGGAGGGAAGTGGGGTTGAATGCTTGGTATGTAGTTATCATGATAGGAATCGTCACGGAACCCACAGACCTGTCGGGTAGATAAAGGTAAATGTAAAGGTGTCCCATAACCTATAAGGTCGTAGGGGAGCGAGGCGTCAGAGACCTCACTTCTCTAGGGCCAGCATATTGAGGGCGGCGCCCATCTCCTCTCCCTCGCTGCTTTACCTTCCCTGACCCTAAAGAGGGCAGGTACCCATTTACAGCTGGGGGAACTGGGGGAAATGTACTGAAGCCAAGGCGCGCAAACGGTCACCCATCCAACTGGTAACCACGCTCGACGCTGCTTAACTTGGGTGGGGGAATGCGAGTGCTCCGACCACTGAGCTATCCCGTCCCCGGTAGGGTGCACGTCTACAGCATGAGACTATAAACCGAGGCCCCGTGTGCGAACGCACGCAGAACATCTTGCATATACGTTCAATCCTGTTCCGCTTTTCGAAAGAGTAGGCCATTGTGTGCCGGTAGGAACGGATGACAAAATTTACAAAAACCGCATGCATACGGGGACTGGATGTGAAAAAGCACATGAGTGCTTATTTCATTATCCTCGATATAAAAAAAGTAAAAATAATCATGATGACATTTTTCTGTTCGTTCCTTGTCTTGGCAAGAGGTTCGAGGTTCATGAACCAACTTATCAATTGGGGTTCTAACAGGAGTGAGAGATTCTATTCTATTCTATTCTATTTTTCTATTTTATATCGAGGATAATGGAATAAGCACTCACGTGCTTTTTTTAAAACTTCCAGTCCCCATGTGTATGCGGTTTTGAAGAAATTCTGTCATCTGTTCCCACCGGCACACAATCGCCTACTCTTACGAACAGCGGAACAGGATTTAACGTGTGCGCAAGATGTTCTGCGTACGTTCGCACACGGGGCCTCGGTTTATAGTCTCATTCGAAGGACTTTTTGGGGGAGTGGAGTCTGCACTGATGTTAACTCCAGGAGTAAAAATCCCCTTGAACGGGAATCGAACCCGGGTCGTTAGATTGCGAGCGCAATGTTCTAACCACTAGGCATACCCGTCCCCCTTCGACGAGAGAGAGAGAGAGAGAGAGAGAGAGAGAGAGAGAGAGAGAGAGAGAGAGAGAGAGAGAGACAGACAGAACAGACAGACAGACAGACAGACAGACAGACAGAGAGACAAGGACAGAGAGCTAGAGAGACAGAGACAGACAAACAGACAC
>CM054163.1:16291970-16299470 GCA_028751875.1 Rapana venosa | reverse complement strand
TGTACTTTCAGAAAGTAGGCAGGTATCTGAGGATGTTCAGAACACTCGCAGCGTTGAGCGTGGTTGCCTCTCCACGAGCGGGTGACTGTTCGTGCTCCTCGGCTTCAGTACAGTCCCCCAGTTCACCCAGCTGTAAGTGGGTACCTGCCCTCTTTAGGGTCGGGTCAGGGAAGGTAAAGCAGCGAGGGAGAGGAGATGGGGGCGTCATCTTCAAGATGCTGGTCCCTAGAGAAGCTGAGGCCTCTGACACTTCGCTTCCCTTGCAACCGCCTAGGTTATGGGACTCCTTAAACTGAACTAGCATAAACTAAAACTGGCTGTCTTGTCTAGTATCTCTCCTCCCCCCTGCCCCCCCCTACCCCCCTCCTCCCCGTGGGGATACCGGGGTCCTGTCATTACGAATATCGTCCCCCCACCTTCTGGAAATTATGTGCTAGGAATTCCTTCTTTTCTATCCCTCTCTTTAAGTTCTGCCTCATTCCTTTTTTTCCACTGTTATTTTCTTCTTGTCTTATTTTCTGCCTTCTTGGTCCACCCCCCTGACATTTTTTCCCCCCTAGATATACTAGAAAGATAACGATTGTCTCCCATGCCAAAGTCAGATGCGCTGGGACTCACTTGTCAGGGCGCTTAATGATGAGCGGCAGCGCAACTCATTTTCGCTCTTGTGACAGACAACAACAGTAGTTGCTGTCTGATCGTTCAATGACGAAGAATGCAAAGAAGAAGAAGAATGCAAAGAAGAAGAAGAATGCAAAGAAGAAGAATGCAAAGAAGAAGAAGAATGCAAAGAAGACGAAGAATGCAAAGAAGAAGAAAAATGCAAAGAAGAAGAATGCAAAGAAGATGAAGAAGAATGCAAAGAAGGAGAAGAAGAATGCAAAGGAGAAGAATGCAAAGAAGAAGAAGAAGAATGCAAAGAAGAAGAAGAAGAATGCAAAGAATAGACGAAGAATGCAAAGAAGAAGAAAAATAAGAAGACGAATGCAAAAAAGAAGAAGAATGCAAAGAAGAAGATGATGAAGAAGAATGCAAAGAAGAAGATGATGAAGAAGAATGCAAAGAAAAAGAAGAATGCAAAGAAGAATACAAAAGAAGAAGAAGAAGAAGTGATGGATTTTATTTATTTATTTATCTATTCTTTTTATCGAGGATAATGGAATAAGCGCTTGTGTGCTTGCTTACATCCTGTCCCCGTGTGTATGCGGTTTTTGTCCATTCTGTCATCTGTTCCCACCGGCACACAATTTATTCTTTTTATCGACGATAATGGAATAAGCGCTTGTGTGCCTTTTTACATCTAGTCCCCGTCTGTATGTGATTTTTGTAAATTCTGTCATCTGTTCTTACTGGCACACAATGGCCTACTCTTTCGAAAAGCGGAACAGGATTTAACGTGTGCGCAAGATGTTCTGCGTGCGTTCGCACACGGGGCTTCGGTTTATAGTCTCATCCGAAGGACTTTTGGGGAGAGTGGAGTCTGCACTGATGTGAACTCCAGAGGAAAATATCCCTTTGAACGGAATCGAACCCGGGTCATCAGATTTCGAACGCAATGTTCTAACCACTAGGCTATCCCGTCCCCCATGGATCGGTGGTCTAGAGGTAACGCACCTGCTTAGGAAGCGGAAAGTCCAAGTTTCAAGTGTGTGGTGGTTCGATCCCCGTTTGGGCCCGAAACTTTTCTCCCATCCACTAGACCGTGAGTGGGGTGGTCTGGGTGCTAGTCTTTCAGATGAGACAATAAACCGAGGTCACATGTACAATACTCATTTAGCGCACGTAAAAAAATCCCCACGGCAACAAGAGAGTTTCCCCTGGCAAAATGCTGCGGAAAAAAAACCACTGTGATAGGAAACTTAAATCAAATGCAGCCAGGAAAAGAAAAACAAACCGTAATGGGTGGCGCTGCTCTTGTGGCGACGCGTCTACTCCCCGGGGCAGATCAGCCGAATTTCACGCAGAGATATCTGCCGTGGTTTAACGTGGTATACAATATAATATACAATACAAGAAGAAAGGAGAACAAGATGAATGAGGAAGAAGAAGAATTGCGAAGAAGAACAAGAACAAGAAGAATTGCGAAGAAGAAAAAGAATTACAAAGAAGAAGAAGAAGAACTGCGAGAAGAAGAAGAGAAGATGATGATGACGACGACGACCATGATACGACGACGACGTCGACGACGATGATGATGATACGACGACGACGACGACGATGATGATGATGACGACGACGACGACGACGACTATGAACAAGAAGAAGAAAAAAAAGAACTGTAAAGAAGTAGTCCATAATTTTATTCGAAACTAACCCAGCCCCCTTCACATATGTTGACCCCCCCCCCCCCCCCCACACACACACACACATGCAAACACAAACACACACACACACACACACTTACACACAAACACACACCCACACACACACACACCCACTCATACACACAAACACACTTACACACACACTTACACACCCATACACACCCATACAGAGAACAAGCCCATCTCGGACATCAACATCATCGAGAAGCCCAAGAACCAGACGGCCCAGGTTGGGGACACGGTGGTCTTCATGTGCCGCTCCGACACCTGGCCCGCTCCCAGCGTCCACTGGGCCCGAAAACCCGTCAACAAGCTGGTCGTGGAGATCATGCAGGTGAGTCAGACAGTGTGGACCTTTACTTTTTACCTGAACAGCTCACCTTTACTTTTTACCTGTACAGCTCACCTTTACTTTGTACCTGTACAGCTCACCTTTACTTTTTACCTGTACAGCTCACCTTTACTTTTTACCTGTACAGATCACCTTTACTTTTACCTTTACTTTTACCTGTACAGCTCACCTTTACTTTTACCTGTACAGATCACCTTTACTTTTTACCTTTACAGATCACTTTTACTTTTACCTTTACAGATCACCTTTACAGATCACCTTTACTTTTACCTTTACAGATCACCTTTACTTTTTACCTGTACAGATCACCGTTACTTTTGTCGGCAAAGGAACGAAAGTCATTAGAAATTAAGCGCTGTACCTGTGTAAGTCATTAATAATTATAATAGTAATAATAATAATGTATGGAATTTATATAGCGCTGAATCTTGTACAGTAACAAATCAAAGCGCTCAAATGACTTTTTTTTTATATCGAGGATAATGGAATAAGCACTCGGGTGCTCTTTTTTTTACATCCAGTCCCCGTGTGTATGCGGTTTTGTAAATTTTGTAATCCATTCTCACCGGCACACAATGGCCTACTCTTCCGAAAAGCGGAACAGGATTTAACGTGTGGGCAAGATGTTCTGCATGCGTTCGCACACGGGGCCTCGGTTTATAGTCTCATCCGAAGTCATTCACAAGATTTAGTGCGTATCCATGATCATATTATTTGTAGCGTAGCACAAATACTGCTGCATGAGATTGTAAGGGGTAGTTATTGTTCCAGCGGGTGAGTAGGATATTTTTTTGTCATAACAAAACATCATGTTTGTCAGTATACTCCTTTAAATGGGGCTATGACCTTACTGAATATAGCTTCTGCGTCTTTCTTCCCCTCCCCCCCCCCCCTCTCTCTCTCTCTCTCTCTCTCTCTCTCTCTCTCCGTCCTTCACCATTACACCTTAACCCCTTCTCTTTTCTTCTTCCCATCCACCCCCACCCCCCTTTCTCTCTCTCTCTCTCTCTCTCTCTCTCTCTCTCTCCTCTCTCTCTCTCTCTCTCTCTCTCTCTCCTCCTCTCTCTCTCTGTTTGTTTTTTCTTGAGGACCTGGTGTAAAGAAGCCCCTGGCTTATCCAATTATCCTCATTAAAACATTCTAGTTCGAGTTCTCTCTTCGTCCTTCATGCTTGCACCTTAACCCCTTCTCTTTTCGTCTTCCCATCCATCCTCCCTCTCTCTCTCTCTCTCTCTCTCTCTCCTCTCTCTCTCTCTCTCTCTCCTCTCTCTCTCTCTCTCGCTCTCTCCGTTCTTCCCCCCTTGCACCTTAACCCCTTCTCTTTTCGTCTTCCCATCCCCCCCTCCCCCTCTCCCCAACTTCAAGTCAACTCTTGTAAAAAAAAAAACCAACAACCCCAAAAACCCGATAACACAGCACACAAAGTTCATCCAGTAATCAATCATACATCACGTATCCGTAACACGGCTGGCTGGCTGGTTGGCAGATGGAGAACAACACGTTGGCAGAGGCGCTAGTCCTTCACAACGTCAGCAAAGCAGACGCCGGGGAGTACACGTGCTACATCGGCAACAACATCTCCAACCTGAAACTGACGGCCATTCTGACCGTCATTGAGGAAGGTAATGGACAGGGAGGTGGGGGGCTGGGAGAGAGACAGAGAGAGAGGGGGGGTGGAGGGAAGAGAGGGAGAGAGAGAGACAGAAAGAGAGAGGGGGAGGGGGGAAGAGAAGGAGAGACAGAGAGGGAGAGAGAGACACACACACATTTTTTAAAATTCTTTTTATATCGAAGATATTAGAATAAGCACTAAGTGCCTTTTTACATACAGTCCCGGTGTGTATGCGTATATGTAAATTCTGTCATCTGTTCCCACCGGCACACAATGGCCTACTCTAACGAAAAGCGGAACAGGGATTTAACGTGTGCGCAAGATGTTCTGCGTGCGTTGGCACACGTGACCTCAGTTTATGGTCTCATCCGAAGGACTTTGGGAAGAGTGGAGTCTGCACTAATGTTAACTCCAGGGGGAAATATCCCATTGAACGGGAGTAAGTAGGAGAAGGAGGAGGAGCAGCATACACACACGACAGTGCCGACTCCACTTCACCTAAAAGTCCTTCGGATGAGACTATAAACTGATGTCCCGTGTGTGCGAACGCACGCAGAACATCTTCCGTATTTCATTAAAACCAGTTCCGCTTTTCGGAAGTAGGCCAATGTGTAGCCGGTGGGAACGGATGACAAAATTGACAAAACTACATACACGCGGGGTCTGGATGTTTGAAAAAAAAAAGCACATGAGCGTTTATTCCATGATCCTCGATATAAAAGAATGAAATAAAATAAAAATAAATAAATATACACACAACCCTACCCCCCCACACACACACATACACAACCCCCCAACCACCACCCCCAACACCACCACCACACACACACACACACACACCACCACCACCACCACCCCCCAACCACCACCACCACCCACCCCCATCCACCACCCCCACCACCAACCACCACCCACCCCCATCCACCACCCCCACCACCAACCACCACCCACCCCCAACCATCACCCCCACCACCACCCCACCACCACCACCACCACCCCCACCACCAACCACCACCACCAACCACCACACTTCCACCACCACCCACCACACACACACACACTCACAACCCCCAACCACAACCCCCACACCACCCCCCACACACCCACACACACACACATATTTAACCACAATCATAACCCCCCCCACCCACTCCCCCACCCACCCCCCACCACCCACCACACCCACCCACACCCACCCCCCACACCCTACCCCCTAACCCACCCCTTCTCACTCACGACTGACAGGCGAGAGTCTGCCGTTCGAGCCCAAATGCGCCTTGCACATTCGGAGGCAGATCCTGGTGGACAACACGTACGGCTGTCAGACCACGGAGCCCGTGGAGATCACCTACTGCATGGGCTCCTGCGGCCGCAGCTACTTCATCCCCACCATGCTCACCACCGACGATAAAGACATGCAGGTATACTTGTAGGGGAGGGTTGGGGTGTGTGGGGTTGGGGGGGGGGGGGGGGGTTGGGAGGGGGTTGGGGGGGGGGGGGGGTGGGAGGGGGAGGGGGGTTGGGGAGGGGTGTGGGTGGTGGAAGGGGGGGTTGGGGTGTGTGGGAGGGGGGTGGTGGTGGGGTAGGGGGTGGGGAAGGGTTGAGGGGGGTTGGGGGAGGTTTGGGTGGTGGGTTGTGGGTTGGGGTGTGGTGGTGGGCTGGGGAGTGGGAGGGGGAGGTGGTGGGTTGGGGGAGGGAAGGTTTGGGAGGTGGGGGTGGTGGGTTGGGGAAGGGAGGTTGGTGGGGGGTAGGGTGGGGTGGGGTAAGGGGGTGTGGGTTGAGGGAAGGGAAGGGGGGTGGGGAGTGGGTTGGGGTGATGGTGGTGGGGTGTGGGAGGGAGGGTTGGGAGGTGGGGGTGGGTAGGTTGGGAGGTGGGGGTAGGTAGGGTTGGGAGGTGGGGGTAGGGTGGTTGGGGATGGGTGGGTAGGGGTAGGGGAGGTGGTTGCAAGGGTGTGTTTGTGTGTGGGATGAGAGGAGATGTATGTGAGGGGGGAAGGGGGTTGTGTGTGTGGGCGGGTGGGTGGGGTGAATGGGTTGTTGTGGGGGTGGGTGGTGTGGGGTAGGGGAAGGGGGTGGGAGGGGGTGTATGCATGTGTGTGTGTGGGGGGGGTAGTGTATGTGAGGGGGCAAGGAGGGTGTTGAATATGTGGGTGGGTGTGTTTTGGGTGGGTATGTGTGTGTGGAGGGGTGGGTATAATACTAATAATAGTACATGGAATTTATACAACGCTATATCTTGCAATATAAAACCTCCAAATCAAAGCAAGCGCGCGCGCGCGCGCGTGTGTGTGTGTGTGTGTGTGTATGTGTGTGTGTGTGTGTTGTGCGTGTTGTGTGTTTGTGTTGTGTGTGTGTGCGCGCGCGCGTGTGCGCGTGTTTTGTGTGTGTGTGTGTGTTGTGTGTGCGCGCGTGTTGTGTGTGTGTGTTGTGTGTGTGTGCGTGCGCGTGTGTGTGTGTGTGTGTGCGCGCGTGTGTTGTGTGTTGTGTGTGTGTCTGTCTGTATGCGCGCGCTTGTGTGTTGTGTGTGTGTGTGTGTGTGTGTGTGTGTGTGTGTGCGCGTGTGTTGTTTTGTGTGTGTGTGTGTGTGTGTGTGTGTGTGTTCAGGCTAACCATCTGAACCAAACGTGTCAGTGCTGTGTGGGGCTGGTGCAAGGGTTGAGGATTGTGCCCCTCCAGTGTCCCTTTGGGGAGAAACGCCGTGGGTTCTTCACCCTGCTCAGAGACTGCCAGTGTCAGAGCTGCTCTCTTGGAGGTGAGTTCTTTCTTTAATTTAACGTCAGTTCACTCAAGGTGACGACACAAGACCAAAGAGAAAGTGTTACAATAATAATTATAGAGAACGTGTGTGTGTGTGTGTGTTTGTGTGTGTGAGTGTGTGTGCGCGCGCGTGTGTGTGTGTGTGTGTGTGTGTGTGTGTGTGTGTGTGTGTGTGTGTCGTGCGTGCATGTGTGTGAGTTTGTTTGTGTGTCCGTGAGTGTGTGAGTGCGTGCGTGCATGTGTGCGCGTTTGGAGAGTGTGTGAGAGTTTGGAGGTGAGTGCGTGTGTGTGTGCGGGGGGGGGGGGATAGATGTGTATGTGTGTGAGGTGGGGTGGGGGGTAAGTGGTGTGGGGGTGGGGGTGTTGGGGAAGGGGGGTAGGGAGTGTGTGGATGTGTGCCTGTGTGTGTATAGAGGTTGGGGCGGGAACAGATGTGTGTGTGTGTGTGTAGGGGT
>CM054163.1:16281970-16286970 GCA_028751875.1 Rapana venosa | reverse complement strand
TCACAGCAACAACCAAAAAAAAAATCAAAGTTCAGTACTAGTAATTAATAATAACAATAATGTATGGTATTTATATAGCGCTGAATCTTGTAAAGCAAACAAATCGAAGTAGTTCCCTCTTTTCTATCCCTCTCTTTGTTTCTGCCTCGTTCCTTTTCTTCCTTTCACCTCCTTCTTGTCCATGTTTTGACTACTTGATCCATTCTCTTGCACTTTTTTTGTAGAAAGACTTAACAGATAATAATTCTCTCTCGGACGCCGAAGTTTATTTTATTTATTAATTTTATTCTTTTGTATCGAGGATAATGGATTAAGCATTCACGTGCTTTTTTGACATCCAGTCCCCGTGTGTACGCGGTTTTGTAAATTCTGTCATCCCTTCCCGCCGGCACACAATGGCCTACTCTTACGAAAAGCGGAACATAATTTAACGTGTGTGCAAGATGTTCTGCGTGCGTTCGCACACGGGGCCTCGGTTTATAGTCTCAACCGAAGGACTTTGACATTCAGTTCGATTTTTTTTTGTCAAACTGGGAAGAAAAGGCGAGGCTGGGAATCGAACCCAGAACCTCACGGTTTACTTGTTGGCAGGCAAACGTCTTAACCATCCTGCCACTTTCCTTCCGCGATTCGTGGTTATAAGTGTGCACAACTGCGCGCATACGCAATTACAACATGTACTGACAATCAGTAGGCGGCATAGCTCACTGGTCAGAGCACTAGCTTTCCCCAAGCTATGGTCGAGCAGCATCGTGCGTGGTTACCAAGCGAACGGGTGACCGTTTATGCACCTTGGCTTCAGTACAGTCCACCCAGTTCACCCAGCTGTAAATGGGTACCTGCCCTCTTTAGGGTCAGGGAAGGTAAAGCAGCGAGGGAGAGGAGATGGGCACCGCCCTCAATGATATGCTGGCCCCTGGAGAATTTGAGGTCTCTGATGCCTCGCTCCCCTACGACCACATAGGTTATGGGACACCTTTACCTTTTTACTCACAATCATAGACGCACGAATGTATGCACGCATATTTATATACACATTATTATAGAGTTTACACACCGAAGAAGTTTGTCTAAAGTGCAGTGTTTTTGTTTTTTTTAATGTAGCGTCTATGACAGCCACATTCCAGGGATTTTTTTTTTTTTTTACAAAAAGGAAAAACACACGTTCCCATGCTGCAAAATAACAACAGACGAAGAACAAAAATTCACAATAAGTACGACAGGGGAACATAACTTCTGCAACTTCTGATATATTGTCTGTACGGCTTATTTCCCTTGGATTAAAGGAGGGGGGGAGGGTTTTTTTTTTCCTACTCGTCTAGTTAGTTATTGCATGTGTTTATTTACTTTGGCCTTATCATGATATTTTGGGCTTTTTTTTTTATACATGTACGAAAAGAAAAAAAAGACATCCTGTAATGTAAACATCTGTGATAATAGATTCCACTGATTCAGTCTCTCACACACACGCGCGCGTGCACACACACACACACACACACACAAACACACGCGCGCATTACACACACACACACACACATACACAAGCGCGCATGCTCACACGCACGCTTACTCCACTCTCTCTCTCTCTCTCTCTCTCTCTCTCTCTCTCTCTCTCTCTCTCTCTCTCATTATGTCTAAGTTTAGACTTGGTGTATCAGACATAAATGTTCATAAATTAAGATATATAGAACATGATGATGATGACCTCAGGTTGCTTTGTCCATTATGTAAGCAAACAGTGGAAGATGAAGTTCATTTTGTGCTGTGCTGTCCAGTATTAGAAGATGTAAGACAGAATTACATTCCGGTAAAGTATAGTAGACAGCCTAATTTATTTAGATTCTGTCTACTCATGGCATCTAGTCACCCTGAGATTGTGCGCAGCCTTGCTTTATATTTGTGAAAAGCCTTTAGAATAAGAGATATCTTGGTTTCTTAAGTCATATTTTTTAACTGATTTTTTTTATTGTGGTAGTTGTGGGTATACATTAACACTTTGGTTGGGTTTTTTTTTGTTACTTATTGTTCTCACTAAAATACTTAAGCAGTTTGGCACCCCCCCCCCCCCCCCCCCCCCCCTTCATGTATGGGCCAATGGCCTTTTAGTGAATAAATCTTTCGAGTTCTCTCTCTCTCCCTCTCTCCCCCTCCCTCCCTCTCTCTCTCTCCTCTCTCTCTTGTTTTTTTAGGTTTTCTTTTATTTGTTTGTTTTTTTAATTTTTTTTTACCTTTGTTTCTACTGTGTACGAGAATATGAGTATTGGGTTTATTTTTAAGATGTATCCCTACGGGCGGGGACTGGATGTAAAAAAAAGCACATGAGTGCTTAGTCATTATCCTCGTAATAAAAGAATTTCTCTCTCTCTCTCTCTCTCTCTCTCTCTCTCTCTCTCTCTCTCTCCTCTCTCTCTCTCTCTCTCTCTTCTTAATCATGCGATGATGTAATAATGTACCCAAAATCTCCTCTAGGGCTAACACTGAATTAACCTTTAGAGTTTTAAAAATAAAAATTTTAAGACACTAAAAAACATCCCCAAAAAACAAAGTAAAAGATTTCATTTCTATAAATGCACAACACGAACCATCTGCGGATCTGACTCATGCTTACCCCAAAGGAAACCAGGGGAATAGATTTTATTAAAAACTTTTATTTTTATTCTTATAAATCGTTAAAGTTAGAATCGTCAAGAATTTAGGGCTTATGACGTTAAGCTGATAGAATCTTTAGTTTGAGTTTCATCGAGGTGCTTCTGTGTGTGTGTGTGTGTGTGTGTGTGTGTGTAGTGTGTGTGTGTGTGTACGTGTGTGTGTGTTTGTGTGTGTGAGATTGTGTTTGTACGTGTATGCGTGTGAGTGTTGTGTGTGTGTGAGTACGTGTGTGTGTGTGTGAGTACGTGCGTGTGGGTGTGAGTGCGTGTGTGTTGTTGTGTTGTTGTCTTCGATTTTACGTCTGTTCACTCTCAGTGATATTAGACGAGAAAAAAACAAACACACATATATACAAGGGGTGTATGAGTATTGAGGTGGTGGTGGAGGCCCTACTGAAAAAAGCGAGGGGGGAAAAGTAGTCTAATCATGAAAAGAAACCGCACAAAGCAAAAGATACAATATAAAAAAAAACTAAAAACCGAAACAAAAACATAAAAAGTGATTAACGATCATGAAACTATAAACAAATGTCCTATTGTGACTTTGCAGAGATCTTTTGAATATCAAAATGTGCGAGTGAGTGTGTAGTGGTGATGGGGTGAGATATAAATAGTAATAGAGAGAGAGAGAGAAGAGAGGAGAAGAGATAAAAGAGATAGAAGACTGATGGAGGCGAGAGACAGATAAGAGAGAGGAGAGAGACAGAGACAGAGAGATGAGAGAGATAGATAGATACTTACATTGAGGAAAGAGGAGGGCGAGAAAGACAGAGAAATAGAGAGAGAGACAGACAGACAGACAGACAGACAGACAGACAGAGACACAGAGAGAGAGGAGAGAGAGAGAGAGAGAGAAGAGAGAGAGAGAGAGGAGAGGAGTGTGTGTCAGTGAAAAATGTCACAGACAGACCAAAAAATTGCTGTGATGGAGGGGAAAGTGGGGGTGGGGGGAGGGCTGAGAGGAAAAGACTGGCTAGAATTAAACGCGGAAGTTTTATCGGGTTAAAAGACATAATCCACACGTGCGTGTGTGAGTGTGTGTGCACGCGCGCGCATGCGTATGTGTGTGTGCGTGTTTATATGTGCGTGCGTGCGTGTGGGGAGGGGGGGGGAGTAGGAGTGTAGCGAGGGAGAGTAATTTTCCTTTGTGATGAACCAAAATTATGTCAGTGGCACTGTACGTTCTTCCCTTATGACGTTATCCAAGTGAAGGCGTGACATGACGCAGTTTAGACTTTTACGTCATTCTGTATAATGTTACACGAATTTGGTCACAGGCATAAACACGAGTTATGTGTTGAGAGCCACTCTCCCTGTGTTGTCAAATATTTTCGTTGTGTTGTGTGCTGCGTGTCTGCACGCTGCTAAACGGTCATATTGTTAACTGTCTTTTCGTGTGTGTGTGTGTGTGGTGTGTGTGTGTGTGTGTGTGTGTTGTGGTCTGTGTGTCTGTGTGTTCTGTGTGTGTTTTTTTGTTTTGTTTTGTTTAATGTCCATTCACTACTTGGTGTTAAGGCACACCCGCATTCAAACCAACATATCTCTCTCTCTCTCTCTCTCTCTTACTCTCTCTCTCTCTCTCTTCTCTCTCTCTTCTCTCTCTCTCTCTGTTTGTGTGTGTGTGTATTGCTATTTTGATTGTGTGTTTTTGTGTGTGTGTGGGGGGGGGGGGGGGGGGGTGCGCGCACGTATGCGTGTGTGAGTGTCCATGCTTACGTGACCTGTGTGTGTGTGTGTGTGTGTGTGTGTTTGAATACTTTTGGACGTCTGCATGCACGTATATATACTTGAATCAACAACAACAACAACAAGATGCAAACAGTAATAACTTAATTTGCAGAACAGTGGTAGTGACGACGATTTAGAAAGAGGAGAAGGGTGTGGGATGGGTGGAGGGGGTAAGAGAGATGAAACAGGGAGAGAAGGAGGGGAGGGGGGAGGGAGGGGCAGCGGTCTCCACCAACACTTATAAGAACGGCTGAATAAATAAATAGACAAATAAATTTTTAAAAAAGAATAAATAAAACGTTTCCTTTGTCTGGGAGGGTACATTCACAACAGTTCTCTCCCACGCGGAAGGGGACGGGACAGCCTAGTGGTTAGAACATTGCGCTCGCAATCTGACAACCTGGGTTCGATTCCCGTTCAAGGGGATATTTTCCCCTGGAGTTAACATCAGTGCAGACTCCACTCTCCCCAAAAGTCCATCGGATGAGACTATAAACCGAGGCCCCGTGTGCCAACGCTCGCAGAACATCTTGCACACACGTTAAAATCCTGTTCCGCTTTTCGTAAGAGAAAGCCATTGTGTGCCGGTGGGAACAGATGACAACTTACAAAACCACGTACACA
>CM054163.1:16271970-16276970 GCA_028751875.1 Rapana venosa | reverse complement strand
TTCTGGCTTAATTTCATGTGCAGACCTGCAAGTGTATATACAAAAGATCAAAATATGCACGTCAAAGATCCTGCAATTCGTATCAGCGCTCCGTGGATTACAGAAACACAAACATACCTAGCATGCATCCTGAACATGTAGAGGGATGAACTCCGCCATGAGGACCCAATGACTCTTCAGGGAGTTAGGGGAGAGAAGAAGAAGAAGAAGAAGAAGAAGAACAACAACAACAACAACAACAACAACAACACCATCACCAATAACAACAACAACAACAACAAGACAAATAACAACAACGACCACAACAGCAACAAGACCAACAACAACAACAAGACTAGAATAAGCTTTTCCCAGAAAATGTTGCCAGGAACAAAGCATGCCATTGTGGTTTCTTTAACATAAGCTCCAAACAGAAACAAATAATTTATATGAGGCATACAGAAAAAAATCAAATGAAAAAACAAAACAGGTAGCCTTGTACATCCATGTCGACATAAACATTTTCACTGATGTCACATGAAAGCAATCCGATTCTTACTCCTGATGTAATAGATGGGAGCAAAGTTGGACAGACGAGCTGAAAGCCAAAGCTCTGGCCTAGACCACAAGCTGTGTCAGTTATTGATGTCAGGCTTACATTTGAGTGGCGTTATGCTCTGAGGGGACGGGATAGCTCAGTGGTCAGAGCACTCGCTTTCCCCAAGCTAAGGTTAAGCAGCATTGAGCGTGGTTACTAGTTGGATCGGTGACCGTTTGCATGCCTTGGCTTCAGTACAATCCTCATCCTGTTCACCCAGCTGTAAATGGATACCTGCCCACTTTAGGGTCAGTGGAAGGTAAAGCAGCCAGGGATAGGAGATGGACGCCGCTCTCAATATGCTGGCCCCTGGAGAAGCTGAGGAGGTCTCTAACATCTTGCTCCCGAACGACTGCATAGATTATTGGCACACCTTCACCTTTTACATTTTATGCTATGAAATATTACGTGGGATGGATTATCTTTAACTGGAACAAGTTTCTACCAAACACAACAACCTGCGTTTTTCAGTAAAAAGAGGAAACAACTCCTCTGTAGTCGGAGTATGGGTGTCTTTATGGCTAAATGGGTGTTTTTTAAGCCACACAAGCTCCTTTCTCGTCACCTGGTGTTAATGCTCACCGTGATTCCCAGGTGAGATGAAGGAGACAGAGTTCAGGTTCTCCCCCAGAGTGCTTAAGTAAGAAATTATTGACCATAGCAATAAAAGGTAAAAAACCTAAAGGTGTCCCCATAACCTTTGTGGTCGTTGGGGAGGGTTGTGTCATAGACCTCAGCTTCTCCAGGGACCAGCATCTTGAGGGCGGCGCCCATCTCCACTCCTTCGCTGCTTTACCTTCCCTGACCCTGAAGAAGGCAGGTAGCCATATACATCTGGGTGAACTAGGGGACTGTACTGAAGCCAAGGCGCGCAAAAGGTCACCCATCCACATGGCAACAAAGCTCAATGCTGCTCAACATTGGCCTGGGAAAAGCAAGTGCTCTGACCGCTGAGCTATCCCGTCCCCTTCACGCCAATAACAACAGCAAAAACAACAACAGCACCTACAACACACCACCGCCGCCACCAACAACAACCGCAACAGCTATAGCAGCAACAACTTAAGAACTTCCCACTTTCGTGACTCAGAATGTAAAGTGATTAATGGGATCAAAAGCCCTTGTAAAGTCAATAAAAAATAGCTGCTGTTATTTGGATTGGTTTGGCCCAAGCCAAAAGCTTTGTCAGTTATTGATGTCAACTAACTGCCAAGGTCTACACTAAAATGTTACTATGTTGTAAAATGTTGTGTTGAGGTTGCCTTCAGCTATGACAAGCTCTTAACATAACAACCTACACTGTCCTTAATTAAAGGAGAAAAATATCTATGTGTCGAGGTACTTGAAAACAGTCATACACGCAAACTTCTCATCCGGGTGTACTTCCTATCTCACAGTGATTCATTCCAAGGTGGGATGAGTGAGTCAGAGTGTGGCATGTTCTGGGTGACCCCCAGGGTGTAAAGCTAGGGAACCCACAACAACAACAAGATTTGGAATGATCCAGTGTCAAGACGCAGAAGTCAAACGTTCTTGATAGAATCTGAGTCAAATGCTCAGATAACAACCACTGTTGTTGTCATTATGAGCAAAAATGCGTCGCGCTGCCGTTAAGCGCCTGACAAGTCAGGCTCAGCGCATCTGACTTCGGCGTGGGAGCAAATCTTGTTCTGTGAATCGATTCTTGATATAGTATTACTTACACGGTAGAGCGTGTTTTGTGTTTTTTCCTTCAAATGTGGCCAGGGCCTTTTGAATAAACTGTTTGCATTTGCATTCTCCCTGTCTCTGTCTCTCTGTCTCTGTCTGTCTGTCTGTCTGTCTCTCTGTCTCTGTCTGTCTGTCTGTCTGTCTGTCTGTCTCTCTCTCTCTCTCTCTCTCTCTCTCTCTCTCTCTCTCTCTCTCTCTCTCTCTTCTCTCTCTCACTCTCTTTCTTCTTCTTCTTCTTCTTCTGCTACGCTGCAGTTCTTCTTCGCAATTCTTCTTTCCACTCCCTTCTTCTTCTTTCACAATCCTTTTCCTTATTCTTCTTTCGCAAATTCTTCTTCTTTTGCTATCTTCTTCTTCGCAATTCCTTTTCTTCTTTCTTTTCATTCCTCACTCTCAATCTGTATGTCTGTATGCCTGTCTGTCTCTGTCTCCCCCCCCCCCCCTCTCTCTTCTTTGGTTTTGACATTTTTCTTATTCCTTCCCCCCCCCCCCCCCCCCCCCCCCACACATACAGGCAAATACCTTTTGCCCGTCCAAAACCCACGAATTCATACCAAAGAATGAAATGCGAGCAAGCTTATCCACATACACACTGCCAAGGAAAAATACTCAATTAAAGACGTGATGTTGTTTTCTCCCTTTCGCTCTTTTAGTTTTGGGGTAGGGGTGGGGGTGGGGGGGAAGAGGTATGGTTGAAATAAAAGACAAAAGCTTTCCTTATTGCAGTCCTAAATGGCAGGCTATATGAATGCCTCACGACTTTAGTAAGAAGCGCAACGATTGGCTGGTTTCTTGAGGGCAAAGTGTGTGGAAGGTTCTTTTTTTTTTCTTTGGTAGAATGTGGTTCAGTGGTTCCGACACTTTGTACGTGTGCTATACGTTAGTGTTGAGAGCATGTGTGTTATGTAAGCTTTGAGTTATGTGGAATTTTTATGTGGCAGAAATAGAAATGTGGATGTTTCGTTTAGGTAAAGGCCATGGTTCTCCTTGAAGAATTAATGTTAAGAAATATTTCTCACTATGAAAAATACGGAAAAAGTCCATTTCAACTCAACCCAACTGTCTCCATCACCGCTGTCGTCGGTAGGAGCTCCACGCAATGTCAACCAGGGTTCGCCATCTCTCTCTGTCTCTGCTGAGTTCTACCATCTCCTGTAGCCCTCCTCCCAGACCACTGATCTCGGTGACGTTGGCAGTGTAGGGTGTTGGTGGTCTGCCTCTTTTTTTTTTTTTTCCCTCAACTATACCTTGGAGAACTCCTGTCATCAGATTTGTCTGCGTGTTTCTTGTTTGCATGACAAACATATCCCTGTCTGCCCTTATCACTTTCAGCCAACTTTGTCTTTGCACTGAGAATTCATCAAGAATGCTTCCATTTGTCCTTCTGCCTGACCACATGACTCTTAGATGTCGCCCGCAGAACCACAATTCGGCTGTTTGTTTATAGGCTCTTTCCAATTTTTGCACTGTCCAGGCTTATAACCCATACAGAATTACAGACCAAACTAGTGCTTTGACAATCCTAATTTTGAGGTATTTAGGTACGCCTCTGTCTTTTCAAATGTTGTTTCACTGAATTATCTTTCGTTTGGCCATACCAATTCTGCCCTTATAGACAGGACCCGTTATTCTCTTTTACAGAGCCTGAATAGTTGAAATTTTCAACGTATTGCATGCAGATCTGGTGCATTTGGTTTTGACATTCTGAGGTG
Organism: Rapana venosa; assembly: GCA_028751875.1. NCBI lineage: Eukaryota > Metazoa > Mollusca > Gastropoda > Neogastropoda > Muricidae > Rapana > Rapana venosa. The sequence goes on along the minus strand of CM054163.1, from coordinate 16,272,971 downwards.
GTTACTGTACCATTAGTGTGCATCAGTTTGGTTCTATGATATTTAGCTTGAGCCCAGTGGTGCTAGATGAAGAGCTTCTGACAGCCGCTGGGTCGTATCTGGCAGGTGGCCTCACAGCAGCCCATCATTGATAATTATGTCCCCGATGGCCTAAGAAACGTGTACAGAACGAAACTGAGAGCAAGGGTTCGGTTTTGTATTCTTTTATTTCGAGGATAATGGAATAAGCACTCATGTGCTTTTTTCATCCAGTCCCCGTGTGTATGCAGTTTTGTCAGTTTTATCATCCGTTCCCACCGGCACACAATGGCCTACTCTTCCGAAAAGCGGAACGGTTTTTAACGTGTGCGCAAGATGTTCTGCGTGCGTTCGCACACGGGACCTCGGTTTATAGTCTCATCCGAAAGACTTGGGGAGAGTGGAGTCGGCACTGATGTTAACTCCAGAGGAAAAATCCTCTCGAGCGAGAATCGAACTCGGGTCAGCAGATCACGAATACATCACTGTAACCACCAGGCTATTCTGTCCCCCCTACAAGTGTGAGTGTGTGCATGCGTGCGCGCGCGTGTGTGTGTGTTTGTGTGCGTGCGTGTGCGTGTATATGACTCTGTGTGTGCGTGCGTGTGTGCGTGTGTATGTGTGCGTGCGTGTGTGCGTGTGTATGTGTGTGCGTGTGCGTGTGCGCGTGTGTGTGAGTGTGTGTGCCAACATTGCAATAAGCGGAATTAAACATCAATTCTGGGGGTCAAAAAGGAAGAAAAGCTTGTCCAAAAAAAGAATGACTCTACGTTTTTGCTTTGTTCCTTGGCTAGAGCTCCAAGGTTCACCAATAGTGAGTTTTTTTGCGTATGGGACAGTTTTTACTCGCCATTAAGGTAGCCGCATTCCGACTTCGGCGATGGTGTCTAAACACGACACCTGTGTGCATACTTTTATTTCTTCTTCTTATTTTGGTGTGTGTGTGTGTGTGTGTGTGTGTGTGTGTGTGTGTGTGTGTTGTG
>CM054163.1:16261970-16266970 GCA_028751875.1 Rapana venosa | reverse complement strand
CAAGATATCTCTTATTGTAAAGGGTTTACACAAATATAAAGCAAGGCTGCGCACAATCTCAGGGTGACTAGACGCCATGAGTAAACAGGATGTAAATAAATTAGGCTGTCTACAGCTGTACTGACAGAGAGAGAGAGAGAAAGAGAGAGAGAGAGAGGAGAGAGAGAGAGAGAGAGAGAGAGAGAGAGAGAGAATTAGTTGCCGAGTTGCTTCATGACTTGAAAGTCTGGCCAGTTTTTCTTTCTTTCGTTTCCTTCCTTTCTTCCTTGTTTTTCTCTTCTTTTTTTCCCATCAACTTTCACTTTTGTGTACAGATTTTTTTTTATTCACAACTGCTATGGTAAATGTGAACCCTTAGATTTTTTGTGTGTGGTTTTTGTTGTTGGTTTTTTTTTGTTTGTTTCTTTTTTGTCGTTTTGTCCCTTTTCGAATTTTTTGTTTCTATTTTCTTACATTTTTTCTTGTTATGTGTTTCAGTCGATCAAATTTCTCCTTTTTTGTTGCTGGTTTGTTTTGTGGTTGTAGTTTTTAAGGGGGGGGGGGGGTTGTAGGTTTGTCCTTTTCTTTTGGAACTTTTTGTTTCTATTTTGTTACAGGGTTTTTTTTCCTTGTTGTGTATTTAGCAGATCATATTTTTCTTTCTTTTTTGCTAGGTTTTTTTTTTTGTTGGGTTTTTTTTTTTTGCTTTCTCTTTTCATTCTCAATTGTCTTGTGTGTGTTGTGTGTGTGGTGTGTGTGTGTGTGTGTGTGTGTGTGTGTTAGTTTAAGTTTTCTACCTAGTTTCCTACCTCTTTTTCGTTTCTTTTTATTATATTTTTTAGAAAATGTTTTTCCTTTTCGCCTTTTTGTGTGTAGTGCTTTCTTTCTTTTTGTCCATGTTCCTTTCTTTTTTCTCTCCTTTTTTCTTTTATTATTTTTCATTTTCATTCTTTTATTGTTTGTAGTGTTGTTTTTCCCCTTTTTCTGTCTTTTTATGCCGTTTTTTTTTTTAAGTTTTCTTTTTCCCAGAGTTTTTCCCTCTTATTTATTTTATTTATTTTATTAAGGTGGATGTTTTTCTCCTTCTTATTCTTCTTAACCATACTTTTGGGTCTGAGTGCTAGGTTTTTTTTAACAACGCAGGACCGATGGTGTAGTTTTGTTTTGGTGTTCAAATGTATTATAGAACAAGCACGAACACAAAACAGAGAAGACTTAAAGAAATCTTCCATGGAAGAGGTATGTCATTTTATGTCTTTGAGAAACGCACCCCCCCCCCCCCCCCCACCCCCCTCCCCCCCCCCACCACCCCCCCCTCCCCCCCCCCCCCCCCCCCCCCCCCCCCATGTCCCAAAAAAGTTGTTGGGGGAATTTTTCTTCTTCAAAATAAACAAAATCAATAATGGTGTATATTCACTCCTTGCGAAGTAATGTTCAGTGTGACATCCCCACAATATCAATGTTGTTGTTGTTGTTGTAGCCATGGGGAACAACATATACATTTTTTTTTCCGCTAACACTGCAAAAAGCTTACTCCAACAAAAATGTCCTCTTTAACCTGAAAAAGTGACCAAGCTTTTTGTTTTCCTATAGAGAATAGAGATGTAGCTTGGGTTAGGAGACAATAGTAGGTAGGAGACAGTAGTTGGTAGGTAGGAGATAGTAGTAGGTAGGAGATAGAAGTAGGTAGGTAGGTAGGAGATAGTAGTCGTAGGTAGGAGACAGTAGTACTTAGGTAGGAGATAGTAGTAGGTAGGAGATAGTAGTAGGTAGGAGATAGTAGTAGGTAGGTAGGAGACAGTAGTACTTAGGTAGGAGATAGTAGTAGGTAGGAGATAGTAGTACTTAGGTAGGAGATAGTGGTAGGTAGGTAGGAGACAGTAGTACTTAGGTAGGAGATAGTAGTAGGTAGGAGATAGTAGTAGGTAGGTAGGAGACAGTAGTAGGTAGGAGATAGCAGTAGGTAGGTAGGAGATAGTAGTAGGTAGAGATAGTAGTAGTAGGAGATAGTAGTAGGTAGGAGATAGTAGTAGTAGGTAGGAGATAGTAGTGGTAGGTAGGAGATTGTATAGTAGGAGTAAGTAGTAGGTAGGAGACAGTAGTAGGTAGGAGATAGTAGTAGGTAGGAGATAGTAGTAGGTAGGTAGGAGACAGTAGTAGGTAGGAGATAGCAGTAGGTAGGTAGGAGATAGTAGTAGGTAGGAGATAGTAGTAGGTAGGAGATAGTAGTAGGTAGGAGATAGTAGTAGTAGGTAGGAGATAGTAGTGTAGGTAGGAGATTGTAGTAGGTAGGAGTAAGTAGTAGGTAGGAGACAGTAGTAGGTAGGTAGGAGATAGTAGTAGGTAGGAGATAGTAGTAGGTAGATAGGAGATAGTAGTAGTAGGTAGGAGATAGTAGTAGGTAGGTAGGAGATAGTAGTAGTAGGTAGGAGATAGTAGTAGTAGGTAGGAGATAGTAATAGGTAGGAGATAGTAGTAGGTAGGTAGGAGATAGTAGTAGTAGGTAGGAGATAGTAGTAGGTAGGAGATAGTAAGTAGTAGATAGGAGAGATAGTAGTAGTAGGTAGGAGATAGTAATAGGTAGGAGATAGTTAGTAAGGTAGGTAGGAGATTAGTAGTAGTAGGTAGGAGATAGGAGTCAGTAGTAGGTAGGAGATAGTAGTAGGTAGGAGACAGTAGTAGTAGTAGGTAGGAGACAGTAGTAGGATAGTAGTAGGTAGGTAGGAGATAGTAGTAGGTAGGAGACAGTAGTAGGTAGAAGATAGACAGAGAAAGAAATGTGCATATTCCAATGATGTTACATACACTCACCCTTATTCCAAAAAACCTGAACATACGCCATAACCAAATGTTGTTTTTTAAAACTGGTTTACACTTTCTTGCTTCCGGATGCAGGCTAGACAACATCCTGTGCGAAAAAATATTTTTCAAAAAAATATGTTTACGAAATCAAAGAAGACTATCTGAACGCCATCTTGTAAGCTTAGCATTACTCTCCCTGAGTTTTTTGTTCTGTCAATATCCCGCGCTGCATGCACTACCAACTTTGTAAGCAGTTATACATTAGGCGAGTTGATCCTGGCGGAGCCCACTCTAATTCCCGCTCACAGGCTGCATGCTGGGTATGTCTGGGCCATCCATACCACCAGGCCACAGTTGGCCTACTTAAAAAAAAAGAATGGATTTTGTAGTGTGTGTGTGTGTGTGTGTGTTGTGTGTGTGTGTGTGTGTGTGTGTGTGTGTGTGTGTGTGTGTGTGGGGAAAAATAATATGCGTGATCTCAGGTTGTTTTGAATCTTCTCGTTAATGTGATTTGTTATTACGTCATACGGCAAGAATGCCGGTGATTATTCATTCTGTTATGATTGGTTGTCATGTTCTCCGTCATGGCTGTAAAATTTTCTGAATAAATTATTGTCATTTGCTGTGCAACGTCTTAAGTTATTAAGTGTTGAAACTATGAATATCTTTCTTGTCATTTGATGGGCAACACCTTAAATGAAAAAGTGTTGACACTATTAATTCCTTTATTGTAATTTATTGTCCTCAGTCTTCATTAATGATTAAGAGCTGACACTATAAGATTCTTTATTATAGTTTATTGTGCTACGTCTTAAATGAACAAGTCTTGAAAGTATCAATAGATTCTTTATTGTCATATATTGTGCTACGTCTCACACGAATAAGTGTTGACACTATTGATTCATTAAACGAATAGGCGTTGAAACTTTCTGTCACTTATTAATTATGATGCGAAAACGTGGAGAATGTTCAATATCTAGATATACAACAAAAAGATGTGTACATAGAAAATGTATGATTATAAGGTATGTCGTTATAGGTCTGTCGTTTGTGGTTAAGAAAATATCCTAAAACTTGGAAATTACTTTAAGACCTCACTTTAAAACTGCTTCTGACAATTACGAATTATTAGGTGAGTTTTTTAAAAATTGCCATGGCGCTATTAAACAAAAACAAAACTTTGGCTACTACCACAGTCAATTTTGTTCTTTTGAGATGTGGTTTTGTCTATTACCACTTAATGTGAAAAGACGTTAAATTAAAGAAGATGTGATTTACCTGAAGACTGAAACTAGCTATGGTTATGTAGAGGTGGGTTCTTTTAGGGGATTTTGTGATGGGTGTGTGTGTGTGTGTGTGCCGGAATTTTCTTAAATTTAAAAAAAAAAAGTTCTCCACAGAAAATGACGGTGTGTGTGTGTGGGGGGGGGGGGGGTCACTTGTGTGTGCGTGTGTGCACGCGAGTGTGGATGTGTGTGTGCGTCCATGCGAGCTATGTATAATAACCCTGCAAAAAGGCACAATTTCTTTGATCAGCAAGTCCTAAAAAAAAATCCATAAGGAAATATCTCCATTAAAAAAATTCTGACCCCAAACACAGTTATCACTTTCCTTAGTTCGAGGAAACAAATCTAAACCTTTCACACACACACACAAAAAAGACTTTTGAGAACAGGAAAAGATGTAAATGTTCAAAATAAATTACACACGCTAGAACCCTGCAGTGACGTCTTGTGACACTGCGTAAAAAGGACACGTCACTAAGAAAAGCGTCGCAGTTTAATGTATGCATGTTTCCTGGCCCTTCAGGTGAGGTTTTTGGTTATGCCTGTTCTGGCGTAGAGTGACGTAGACACAGGCGAGCACAATATGAGCATTGTTGTTATCCTGACAAGGCCCAAAGGAAAGCATTGTTCTGTTTGATACATTTCTTTCTTTCCAGACGGTTTTGGTTTTTTTATTTTAGGGGGGGGGGGGGCGCTGTTTATGCTTGTTGTGAATTCTTGTTGTTACTGTCATCTTGTTGTTGTTGATGATTTTCCTCTTTCCTTTTAGTCCTTTTTTTAAAAAAAAAAGCTGTTCTAATCTGTACATCTGTCCGTAAGTGTTATCTGTGGTTGTTGTTGTTGTTGTTGTTGTGTGATGTGTGTGCGTTGTGTGTGTGTGTGTGTGTGTGTGTGAGAGAGAGAGAGAGAGAGAGAGGAGAGAGAGGAGAGAGA
>CM054163.1:16251970-16256970 GCA_028751875.1 Rapana venosa | reverse complement strand
ACATCAAGATTGGTTTTCCTCTTGTAGCGTTTAGCCTTCTTTGCAACAGCAACAACAACAACAACACCAAGAACAATAACACCACCAATAACATTATCAACGATAACAATATCAACATTTACTTTTCCCCATGTAGTGTCTAACTCACCTTACAACAAGCAACAACAATATCATTAACAATAGCAGTAGAAACAACAAGAGCAGAGACAACAAAAATAACAGCAGAACAACAACAACAACAATAATAGGAATAACAAAAACAGGAGCAACAACAATAACAGCAGAAACAGCAACAATAACATTAGCAACAACAACAACAACAGACAACAACAACATTGCTTTCTCTCTTGCAGTGTCTAAACTACCATACAAAAACAGAATAACAATAGCAACAACAACAACAACAAACATTAGCAACATTGTTTTTTTTCTCTTGGAGTGCCTAATCTACCTTACAACAACAACGATGACAACAACAGCAACAACAACAACAGGAAACAATAAAAACATTGGATTTGTCTCTTGCGGTGTCTAACCTACTTTACAGCAACTTCCACAACAACAATAGCAAAACAATAGCAACAGCAACAATAACGACAACATCAATAGCAACATCGGTTTTGTCTCTTGCAGTGTCTAACCAATCTTACAACAACAGCAACAATATTAACAACAACAGTAATAGCAACAACAACAATAATACAACAGCAACATCAACAATAACAACATCAGTTTTGTCTCTTGCAGTGTCTAACCTGCCTTACAACAACAACAGCATCAACAACAACAATAACAACATTAATATCAATAGCAAGAACAATCATGAAAATAACAACAGCAACAGCAACAACAAGAACAATGATGATGATGATGATAATGATGATGATGATGATGATGATGATGATGATGATGATGATGATGACCCCTCTCTTACGATCTCTCCACTGGCTGCCTGTGCCACAGATCTGTACCCTCTGTTACAAATGTCTCCACAAAACAGCAACCTCCTACCTCTGTGAATGTCCTCACTTGTACACTCCTTCTCGTTCCCTCCGCTCTGCTGCAGATACCTTGTCCTTACGAATACCAAGATTCAACCAATCCACAGTCGGCCGTCGCTCTTTCTCTATTTCTGGCCCATCGATCTGGAATGACCTCCCTCTCTCTCTTCGCCAAAAGCCTTTTTATGACATTTTAAAATCCAGTCTCAAGACATATTTATTTCAACCTAAGATTTTCCTCCTCTGCTTCATCTCAGCTTTTCCCTGCCTTCAACAGCCGAGATTATATCGCCCTGCCAGGGTGTGTGGCCTGTGTATGTGTGTGTGTGTGTGTGTGTGTGTGTGTGTGTGCGTGCGTGCGTGCGTGCGTGCGTGCGTGCGTGCGTGCGTGCGTGCACATTTGGACTTGTTGGAACTATTAATTGTTACTGGTTGTATGACTGTGTAAGAATGAGTTGAATGCAATCGCTTTGATTTGTCTCTGCAAGATATTGCGCTCTATAAATTCCATTTGTTATTATTATCATTATTATTATTATTATTATTATTATTATCAGAAGATAAGAACAACAACAAATAAACAAACAAACACTAACAACATCGGTGTTCTCTCTCTCTTTTCTCCGGCAGTGTCCATCCTGCCTTTCTACGATGCCTTCAAGTTCTTCAACTTCACGGACTTCGCTCTGTGGGCGGAGCCTCACATGATCTATGGTACCGGGCCCCCTGTGGAACCAGAGAAGGTCGCCATGGGCATGGTGGCCCCCCCTCCAATTGTTCCCCCTGGACCCAACGCCGTCACCCACATGGGGGTGTGGCAGGTAAGATTTGACTGATCGATTGGTTGGTTGGTTGGTTGGTTGGTTGGTTGGTTGGCTGGTTGGTTGGCTGGTTGGTTGGCTGGTTGGTTGGTTGGTTGGTTGGTTGGCTGGTTGGTTGTTTGGTTGGTTGGTTTGTTGGTTGGTTGGTTGGTTGGTTGATTCATCCATGTATTCATTCATTCATTCATTCATACATTCACGTATTCTTTTATTTCGAGGATGATGAAATAAGCACTCAAGTGCTTTTTTGATTGATTGATTGATTGATCTATTTATTTATTTATGTATTTTACATCCAGTTCTCGTTTCTTTGCGGTTTTGTAAATTTTGTCATGGGGAGGGGGGAGGAAGGGGAGGGGTGAAGGGTTGGTGTGAGAGGGGTGGTGATGTGGGTTGGATATAATTATGGAGGTACAACACAGACTCCATTCATCAGAAGTATTTATTTATTTATTTATTTATTTTATGTATACCATTTTAAGTCACGAGATTTCTCTGCGTGAAATTCGGGCTACTCTTCCTTGGAGAGCGCGTCGCCACAAGAGCAGCGCCACCCTTTTTTTTTCTCTGCAGCTGTATTTGTTTCCCTATCAGAGTGGCTTTTTTCTAAAAAATGTTGCCAGGGACAACTCTCTTGTTGCCGTAGGTTCTTTTACGTGCGCTGAATAATTTTGTGAAACACACGGGACATCGGTTTATCGTCTCATCCGAAAGACTAGCGCCCAGACCACCACTCATGGTCTAATGGATGGGGGAAAATTTTCGGGCCCAAACGGGATTCGAACCACCGCACACTTCGGACCCGGACTTTTCGCTTTCTAGACAGGCGCGTTACCTCTAGACCACCGATCCACCCCAGAACAATGTCATTACTGTACTCTTTGAATTTCAATCAGTAATTGTCACCCCTCCCTTTATTTCAGATAACCTGTATATTTCCTAAAAGTACTCGAGTAAATGCGTCAACCCTCCAGGGTGCATCAACCCTAACAATATATAACTATGTCTAATTTCATTATCATTACTATCGTCCTTTCTGTACTTGTATTTTGCTCTCTCTCTCTCTTTATACCTTGTCCTTCATTCACTGATATGAGTCCTTTTCGTTTCTCTATAGCTCAAAGAGTTAATCGGAGTTAACCATTGTGAATCGCGGCTGATGCTGGTGGATCGGTGGTCTAGAGGGAACGCGCTTACCTAGAAAGCGAAAAGTCCGGATCGGAAGTGAGCGGTGGTTTGATCCCCGTTTCGCCCCGAAACTTTTCTCTCCATCCATTAGACCAGGAATGATGGTCTGGGAGCTAGTCTTTTGGGTGAGACGATAAACCGAGGTCACGTGTGTTGCACAATTGATTTAGCGCACGTAAAAGAACCTACTGCCACATAAGAGTTGTCCCTGGCAAAATTCTGTAGAATAAAAGCCACTTTGGTAGGAAAACAAATACAGTTGCAGACAGAAAAATAAAAAATATATAATAATTCAGGGCGACGCGTTCTCTCTGAGGAGAGCAGTCCGAATTTCATGCAAAGAAATCTGCCGTGACTTAGAATGGTATGAAATCATAATCATCATCATCATCATCATCATCATCATCATCACCATCATCATCATCATCATCATCATCACCATCATCATCACCACCACCACCACCACCATCATCATCATCATCATCACTATCATCATCACCACCACCACCACCACCATCATCATCATCATCATCATCATCATCATCACCACCCATCATCATCATAACAATAATAACGTACGGAATTTATACCGCGCTGAATCTTGCTCAAGAACACATCCATCGAAGCGCTTAGAGATCAAGTAAAACGTTGCATTATCATTCTTCAACCATCCACAGGTGTTCCCCAAATACGCGGGTGGGGCCAGTACCCTGAAGTGCAACGTGTACACCAAGGGCGAGGACACGGTGGGGAGCTTCGAGGGTCGGATGCTGGAGCTGCTGAAGATGCAGTTCCCTTACGACAGACGCCTCTTCCACTTCCATCCTTCAGCTCGTCACGGAGCAGCCTTCCTCTGGTACCCCGATGAGTCCACGATGACCGACACCCACTCCATAAAATTTATGTGGGTATTCCGGGTGGATGTGTGTGTGGGGGCGGGAGGGGGGTGTATGGGGTGGTGTGGGTGGGGTGGTGTGTGTGTGTGTGTGTGTGTGTGTGTGTGTGTGTGTGTGTGTGTGTGTGTGTGTGTGTGTTGTAACGTGGGGAAAGTGTGTGTGTGTGGGGGAGGGGTGGGGGTGGAGGTGGGAAGTGGGTGTGTGTGAGGTGGGGAAAGTATGTGTGTGTGTGAGAGAGAGAGAGTGTGGGAAGTGTGTGTGTGTGTGTGTGTGTGTGTGTGTGTGTGTGTGTGTGTGTGTGTGTGTGTGTGTGTGTGTGTGTGTGTGTGTGTGTAAGGTGGGGAAAGTGTGTGTGTGTGGTGTGTGTGTGTGTGTGTGTGTGTGTGTGTGTGTGTGTGTGTGTGTGTGTGTGTGTGTGTGTGTGTAAGGTGGGGGAAGGGTGTGTGTGTGTAAGATGGGGAAAGTGTGTGTGTGTTTTAGTGTGTGTAAGGGGGGAAAGTGTGTGTGTGTGTGTGTGTGTGCGTGCGTGCGTGCGTGTGTGTGTGTGTGTGTGTGGGGGGGGGGGGGGGGGGGGTTAGTATGTGTGTGTGTGTGTGTGTGTGTGGTGGTGTGTGTGTGTGTGTGTGTGTGTGTGTGTGTGTGTGTGTGTGGTGTAAGGTGGGGAATGTGTGTTTTTTTACGTGTGAAATTCAAAGTTAAAGTCAAACTTTATTTTCAGATTGTACATTGAATCAGCAGTGCATTTTCAGTGTGTGTGTGTGTGTGTGTGTGTGTGTGTGTGTGTGTGTGTGTGTGTGTGTGTGTGTGTGTGTGTGTGTGTGTGTGTGTGTGTTTGGTGTTTAGTGTGTGTATATGTATGTATTATGTATGAATGTATGTATGTATGTATGTATGTATGTATGTATGTATGTATGTATGTATTTATAGGGAAAAGTTCAGGGTAGATTATGTGGAAAAATAAGGATAGTATGGCTGCTCTATAAATTTATGTATGGTGTTTCGTGGATAGATATATATGTGAGAAAAAAACATGGGTAACGCCCAAGTATATAATTATGTAAGTACTCCGGGTGGGTTGAGGGACTGAAAAATAT
>CM054163.1:16239470-16244470 GCA_028751875.1 Rapana venosa | reverse complement strand
TCTCTCTCTCTCTCTCTCTCTTCTTCTCTCTCTCTCTCTCTCTCTCTCTCTCATCTCTCTCTCCTCTCTCTCTCTCTCTCACGCATACACACACACACACTTTCTCTCTCACCACTCTCACTCTCTCTCAGTCTCACTCTCTCTCTCTCTCTTCAACCCTCTCTCTCTCTCACCCCCTCTCTCTCTCTCTCTCTCTCGTCCCTATAAAATGAAATAATTTTATTGCAGTGCTTTCCTGTTCATGTTTGTATGCACATGCATGCACAGGCAAAGGCATCAAACCCTAAGATCATTCTGTTCCTTTAACTCTTTTATTTTATTTTTGTTTTGTTTGGTTTTTTAAACTACAGTTAGTTAAAGCTAGATCTGGATGCCTGTTTGTGAAGTTCCTTTCCTTTTTCTTTTGGGGGTGGGGGGGGGGGGAGTGGAGGTGGGGGTCTAGGAGTTGTGTGTTTGTTTTTTATTTATGTGTGTATGAGTGTGTGTGTGTGTGTGTGTGTGTGTGTGTGTGTGTGTGTGTGTGTGTGTGTGTGTGTGTGTGTGTGTGTGTGTGTGTGGTGTGTGTGTGTGTGTGTGATGGGGGGGGGGGGCGTGCGTGGATGAGGGTGTGTGTGTGTGTTTGTAAATGTGTGTGTATGTGTGTGTTTGTGTTTGCATGTGTGTGAGTGTTTGTGTGTGTGTATGTATGTATGTATGTATGTATGTGTGTGTATGTATGTATGTATGTATGTATGTATGTATGTATGTATGTATGTATGTATGTATGTCTTTCCAAGTGAAGGAAGGTGGCAGGATGGTTAAGACGTTTGCCTGCCAACAAGTAAACCGTGAGGTTCTGGGTTCGATTCCCAGCTTCGCCTTTTCTTCCCAGTTTGACGAAAAAAATCGAACTGAATGTCAAAGTCCTTCGGATGAGACTATAAACCGAGGCCCCGTGTGCGAACGCATGCAGAACATCTTGCGCACACGTTAAATCCTGTTCCGCTGTTCGAAAGAGTAGGCTATTGTGTGCCGGTGGGAACAGATGACCAAAAAAATTTAAAACGCATACACACGCATAAAAAAAAGTTTACAATGATCTGAGCGCTTTGGTTTGTTGCTTTACAAGATTCAGCGCTATATAAATTCCATGCATTAGTAGTAGTAGTAGTAGTAGTAGTAGTAGTATGTGTATGTGCTTCCGTCTGTTTATGCCTGTGATTTGGCGAAGGGAGGGAAACTGAACAGAAATGATTAAATGGGGAGGGGGTGGGGAGATATAACTGTAACACATAAACAGAGAGACAAGCACGGGGAGCGAATGGAGATGATGACGATAAGGTGCCATCTTCTTTTTTTTTAAGTCCAAAATGCCTATTCATGAAACATAAATCACTCTTTTCCTCCAAGAATATTTTTACTCCAAGTTTATAACGTTGGCATCTAGTAGGCCTAATTCTTTTCCCTATCAATCTTCCTTGCACGTAAAAGATTAATTCATAAATTTTAACACACACACACACACACACACACACACACACACACACACACACACACACACACACAGAGAGAAATTTTCTTGTTCATTGTAAATCAGCATAAAATGAATCATTAAAACAGTATAAAAACACCTGTCAGGAAAAGTGACATTGTTTTCCGTTGGGTTTGGGGGTTTTTTTGGGGGGGTGGGGGGGGGGGGGGGTCGGGGAGGGAGGGGCGTGTCAAATTTGATTTCACCATCATGAAGAAGTCTTCCTAGAATTTTGATTGATGGTTTCAGTCTATTCCACTGTCATCTTTGAAACGAGACAATCTGAAACAACACGTGTAGAATTTATTACTTTCTCTCTCTGTCTCTCTGTTCTCTCTGTCTCTCTCTCTCTCTCTCTCTCTCTCTCTCTCTCTCTCTCTCTCTCTCTCTCTCTCTCTGTCTCTCTCTCTCTCTTTATCGTTTTCAGTCTGCTAAAACAATCTTCATGACAGGTGACTTGCTCAGGGGAGTTCATTAGGTATCTAATCTGTCACTGTCTTCTTTGACATTTGATGCTCTCCCTTGTTACTAATTTTGTCTTCTGTTGACGTTCTCTGACAGAAAAATTGCCACTCAGCCAAACTGTTAAGGGTGAAAAATCTGACATGTTGGGCCTATAGTTATGGTTTAGGAAGTTCGAAATCTGTTCCACACTTCCGCATTTCTCTCTTTCTCTCTCAACTTATTTCACCAAAGCAGATTTAGACAAGGGGTGGTCCTTGAGATCATACTGCACTCAGCCATCTCTTAGACCAGTGGCATAATTGTAAGTATTCACAGTAATGTCTTATCAGAATCAATTTGTGTATACTTTGCTTCAGCTTTTAATTGCATCATAACATTCTGATGTCAAGCACACCAGTCAACCTTCACTTTCAACTATCCCTGTAGTCTAGTTGACCATTGGGTCACCACTGAATATTAAACCTTTTCCAAGCTACTTCCAGTAAACAAGAGATGAGAGTAGGCATCGAAATATAAATCAGCCATTGTAGAAGAACACCCAAGAATACACACACACACCCACACACACACACACACAAGAAACAAATTTACCAGGACAGAAAAAGAAAACAATGCAGAGAAAACTTGAATGTTGACTGTCAGGATTAGCAATAACTTAAGAGAAATGCTATATTTTAAGTCAATACAATCAGAAGTAATGACAAATATAATAAATTTAAAAGCATAACATGTCACATAAACACACGTGTGTCTATTAGCTGTGAAATTATCATTTGACTTTTTTTGTAATTGTGTGTTAGGGCACATGAATGTTAAGATTTGGGGGGGGGCTTTTTGTTGCTTTCAACATCAACATCAATTTGCATAAAACATTTTTTTTTCTGAATGAAAAGTTAATGTGTATTAAACCAAGAGCTTTCTTTGTCAAGTTCGGTTTATGAACAGGCCTTATAAGTGAAAAGAAATATAGCAAAGGTAGGCTTCTACTTGTGGTTTAGCTCTGATTGATGGTGGCAGTCAGTTTGAAATGTTATCTGTTTCAACAAGATGTCAAAAGCACTGGTGTGGAATTTATGGCTTCTGTTAAGTCTCCCAAAGACATTTGGGACTTTTGACAAATGATTTGGTCAAGGGAGTTCATAATATCTCCAATCTGTCACTGTTGTCTTGACAGTTTGGTGCTCTCCCTTGTTACTAATTTTGTCCTCTGTTGACATTCTCTGACAGTGAAATTGTCACTAAGCAGGGTTGTTAACTGTGAAAAACCTGACATGTTGGGTTTGTATGGCTACAATACTTGATTTGGAAAGTTTAATCTCTCTCTCTCTCTCTCTCTCTCTCTCTCTCTCTCTCTCTCTCCCCTCTCTCTCTCTCTCCCCTCTCTCTCTCTCTCTCTCTCTCTCTCTCTCTCGATGCTTTACTGTAAAAGAAATGGGACTGAATATCCTAAATGCACAAATATTAAAGTCAGTGTGTGCATACTGTTTATCCTGGGTTAAAACTCTCATCTCGATAGATACATGCTAAATAGATACATAAGAGACAGTGTGTGTGTGAGAGGGAAAGGGATGAACTGTAGAGCTTTCATGTGAAATGGAACAAAGCTAGTGATAGGAAAAGCACGTCACCTCCTCCCTCTGTGCGTGTGTGTGTGTGTGTGTGTGTGCGTGCGAGCAAGCGCACGTGTGTGTGTGTGTGTGTGTGTGTGTGTTTGACAATTCTTTCAAACCTTCCATCATTCATTTACTGGTTCAGGGCCACAGGTGACCATGAGGGGTTATGGAGTTGTTGTGGGTTATTTCTGTCCCATCTTTATGGAACTCTTGTCCTGCTTCTCTGGATCTTTCGGCTTCAGCCATGCCAAGGTTTGCCACATTGCATCATCAGTCAGAGTCAGAGGTCCACAGGAAGCTTTACAAGGTTAGGTCACTGTGAGGACACCAGCCAGAGTGACCCTGCACTGCTGCTGAGCCCCTTGTGTGGTGTTCATTGGGGCCTGTTCTGAGCTAACATACACAGGACATCATCTACTAAGCCCCCTACTGACGACACTAATAGCCTAGTCTTGGAAAAGGTTACTGGGGTTTTTTTTTTCAGGACTTTATAAGTTATGTCACACCCTCTACAACATATCGACTTCCCATGGCAAATGATGTCTTTGATGTGCACACAATAATATGTCATGTGACAAACATGAGATTCACCGAAAATCACTCTTTCCCTCAGCCACACCCCTATTACTACACGTCATGTGACAACCTTAGATCTAAGGAGAAGCACTCTTTCTGTCAGCCATTCCCTGTTACTTACTATACGTCATGTGACAACTTTAGATCTAAGGAGAAGCACTCTTTCTGTCAGCCATTCCCTGTTACTTACTATAGGTCAGGTGACAAAGTAAGATTCAGGGGAAAGCACTCCTTCCATCAGTCATATCCCCTGTTACTAGTCAATCTTTGCACGGCAAGTTACCTACAGTCCAGTGGACAGCCTCCCCACCCTGCTCTATGGCAGGGTCTTGCTTCATGCCCATATCCCTCAAACCCAAACTATCCACCCACACCACAGATAAGGGGTGACGTCACTCACGTGGTTTACCATAGAGAGAAAGAGACTTATGCTTATTCAGGGGCCCCATTGGCCCAGTGCAGCGCAATACCACTGGCATTTTTTTTTTATAGCAGTGCGTAGTGGAAAGTGGTAATGACAGGGTCGTCTCCCTTTGTCACGACAAGAGCCGAAATCGTGAGGGGGAAGATGTCACACGAGACAGGCAGATTTATCTCCCCTGCCAGGATGTATTTCCAAAAAGAAAAAAGATGAGGAAAAGCAGGAAAGGGAAAAGGCAACGGAAGGAAAAGAAGGACAGGTTTAAAATCTTAAACAAAAATGCATTAACTGTAGCCGTCACCAGTATACTTCCTAGCTCTTTTCTTACCCTTAAAATTTTTATGGAAAACCCTTCGGAATAGGGAAATGACTGACTGAATGGAAAAAAATATCTTTGATACAGGTGAATAACGAT
>CM054163.1:16211970-16234470 GCA_028751875.1 Rapana venosa | reverse complement strand
GAGGAGAGAGAGGAGAGAGAGAGGAGCAGGATAGAGAGAAAGAGGGCGAAAAGGGGGGGGGGGGGGGGGGGGACGAGGACAGGACAGAACAGGCGGGAAAAGATATCCTCAACTAGAGAGAAAAAAATAATAATAAAAAGAATAAAGGTGAGGATGAAAAGAATAAAGTAGCAAGAAGGAACAAATGCTTTTGTTGTTGTTGTTATTATTATTGTTGTTGTTGGGGTTTGTTCTTTTTATTAGTATTAAAAGAAAGGAATAAGCGTATACAACAATGATGTTCATCGAGTCATCAGTGAGAAGTAAATCCCACAACGTCAATACAAGATAACATTGATCTAGTAATGATGAAAAGTGATGGACAAAGTAGCAAAATAACATTCCAGAGGGATGGAGAGAGAGACAGATAGACAGACAGACAGACAGACAGAGACACAGACAAAGACAGAGACAGACATAGAGACAGACAGACAGACAGAGACACAGAGACACAGAGAGACAGACAGACAGACAGATAGATACAGATGGACAGACAGACAGACAGGCGGACAGAAAGACAGACAGAGACAGACAGAGACAGACAGACAGACAGGCGTACAGACAGACAGACAGACAAACAGACAAACAGACAGAGAGACAGACAGAGCTCTAGGTGTGTGTGTGTGTGTGTATGTGTGTGTGTGTGTGTGTGTGGAGGGAGGGGAAATAGAAGGAGGGTGGAATCACCGGGAGAGAGACAGGGATGAGGGGAATGGGGGACAGAGAGAGAGAGAGAGAGAGAGAGAGTTAGAGAGAGAGAGAGAGAGAGTAGATGGGGGTAGAGGGAGGAGGAGAGAAAGAGGGAGGAGGAGGAGGGGGAAAGAGAAAGATGAGGAGAGAAAGAGGGAGTGAAAAAAGAGGGGGGGGGTGAGAGAGAGAGAGACAAACAGAAAGAGAGACAGAGAGAGACACACAGACAGACAGACAGACAGACAGAAGAAACAGATAAGACAGTCAGACAGACAGAGAGAAACAGACAGACAGACAGAGATAAAGACAGGCAGACAGATACACAGAGAGAGACAGAAACAGACAGACAGAGACAGACAGGCAGACAGACAGACAGAGACAGACAGACAGAAGACAGACTGAGACAGACAGACAGAAGACAGAGAGCTAAACAGAAAGAAAGACGGAAAGAAAGGTAGAAATGGGTCACTAAACATGCCAGTCCTGACAGGTTTGTGGAAAGAAAAACAAATTATGGCTGAAGCGGAAATGACGTTGCACACACGTGACTGTATTACACCAGACATGATTCTCTCTCTCTCTCTCTCTCTCTCTCTCTCTCTTCTCTCTCTCTCTCTCTCTCTCTCTTCTCACTCTCTCTCTCTCTCTCTCTTCTCTCTCTCTCGCTCTCTCATGCTCTCCTCTCTCTCTCTCTCTCTCTCTCTCTCTCTCTTGCTCTCTCTCTCCTCTCTCTCTCTCTCTCTCTCTCCTCTCTCTCTCTCTCTCTCTCTCTTCTCTCTCTCTCTCTCTCTCTCTCTCTTCTCTCTCTCTCTCTCTTTGCCATTAAGCAAACTCAAGAACAAAGACTTCTCTATATTCTCACTTCACTGCGCAAA
The DNA here is from genome assembly GCA_028751875.1 of Rapana venosa. Taxonomy (NCBI): domain Eukaryota; kingdom Metazoa; phylum Mollusca; class Gastropoda; order Neogastropoda; family Muricidae; genus Rapana; species Rapana venosa. Next base: position 16,232,866 of record CM054163.1, on the reverse strand, counting down.
ATAAATGAACATTTTCTTCCTTAGCTAAAAAAAGAGAAAAAAAGAGAGGGAAGATGGCATTTGTGTGTGTGTGTGTGTGGGTTTTGTGTGTGTGTGTGGCTGTGTGTGTGTTGTGTGTGTGTGTGTGTGTGTCTGTGTGTGTGTGTGTGTCTGTGTGTGTGTGTGTGGACGCGCGGAGGGGGAGGGGGAGGGCGGGGGTAGGGGAGAGAGAGAAAGAAGTTGAGAGAAAGAGGTTGAGAGAGAGAGAGAGACGCATAAGGGTAATATAATATGAAAGCTCTGTGTGTGTGTGTGTGTGTGTGTGGTGTGTGTGTGTGTGTGTGTGTGTTGTGTTGTGTGTGTTGTTTACATTATTTAAACGACGTATTTCTTGTTTATATATGGAAATGATTTTTTTTAATTTTAAAGAAAAAGAAAAGAGTTGTTTCTTCTTCAGCAGAAAAATTACGATACTAAACTTCAGAATTTATCAGATTAATCTTGATGACTCGTAGTACAATGGTGTGGATGTGGAAAGAGGGGAGGGAATGGTGACCGTTCTGTCTTTGTCACCGTCTGTGTGTCTGTCCATCTATCTATCTCTCTCTGTTTCTGTCCGTTTGTCCATCTGTCTATCTGTCTGTCTACCTGTTTCTGTTTTCTTCTTGTGGGTAAATGGGAGAAACAAAAAGTTTGCGAGCATAGTTTAGTCACATTTTCTTTTTTGTTTGCCTTTTGTTGTATTTTTTTTTTGGTTGGTTGGTTGGTTGGAGGTTTTTTTTATTTTTTTTCAATTTGTAAAAGATTTTTGTGGGGGTTGCTTTTTTCATGTTGTTAATTCTTGATAGGTCAGCGGTAGAAGTCTCATATTTTATATTTACATACAATACATACACATACATACACACACACACACACAATATATAATATATATATATATATATATATATATATATATATTTATATATATATATATATATATATATATATATATGTGTGTGGTGTGTGTGTGGTGTGTGTTGTTGGTGTGGTGTTGTTGTTGTGTTGTGTTGTTTGTTGGGGTTTTTTTCTATTTTTGGTGGGTTTTCTTTTTCTTTTTGGTGTTGCTGTTGTTGGGGGGGGGGGGGTTGTTTTGGTGTGTGGTTTGTTGTTGTTGTTTTTTTGGGGGGGATGGGAGGCGTTGTTTCTGTCATGGTGTATAAAGTCCTAAGCTAGATTGTTAGCCATGGGTTTTTTCAGGTTCTAAGAGCATGCTGCCTGATGGTATTCTGTGTGTTGAGTGAAAGTTTGGATTTCAGTGCTCACAATTGCTTTGTTCTTCTTCTTCGTTCTCTCTCTCTCTCTCTTCTCTCTTCTTTCTCTCTCTCTCTCTCTCTCTTCTCTCTCTTCTCTCTCCTCTCTCTCTCTTCGCTCTCTCTCTCTCTCTCTCTCTCGCTCTCTCTCTTCTTCTTCTCTTCTCTCTCTTCTCCTTCTTCTTCTTTTCTCCTCTCTCTCTACTTCTGTCTTTGCATACTTTCTACTGATTGGGTGGCCCTTGGAGAAAAGCATGTGCCTCCCCTCCCTCACCCTTCCTTTTCTCTCTATACTTTTTAATAATCGACAGTTATGAGAGAGAGCATGCATTGAGTGTGGGTTGTTATTTTCGTTTTGAGTCCTAATCAGTCGCTCCCATCCACCATTTTCCTTCTTTTTGGTTGTTTTCCCCTTCAGTACCTTTCCTTCTTCTCGTTACCCATCTCCACCACCACCACCACCCCTCCCCCACCTCCCCTCCACTCCCACATCTTGGCTTCCTGGTACCTCAATCCTTGACAAGGAGCATGCAGTCTTCTTAATATAATTATTTTTCGGTGCTAGAGGCTAGTTTTATTTTTTCTCTGTAACAACGTTTCTGGTGGACAAACGCTCGACCAATACGGAACGCACGTACGTCTAAAATTGTCCAGGGCATGCAGCCTCATCTTCAGTGAGCTACTGTTGATTGGTTGGTTTGATTTCGTTTTCCTATTGGTTGGTTTGAATTTTGTTTTCCTAACCCTGCCTTTGATTGGTCCGATGGAAGTGGCATGCCTTTGTCGCCCTTTGAAACTACCCTATGTCTGCATGATGGGGCCCGATACTTTTAAAAAAAAACACCAACCCAACAACAAAAATCCAATGATTGGAGAAATATCACGAAGTGGTGTCTGTCATTCTCCCTTCCAGTTCCACCTTACGTAGAACGTGGCGAGCCACTGGGCTTCAACGGCTTTTTGGAGAGATACAACACTTTAAGCCAGCAAGTCAGAACCATGGAGAGTCAAGTGGAGCAGGCTGGGAACGGCGCCCTTTGAGAAGACGCGAAATGAAAACATTCTGTTTGAGGACATTATTTGGGTTTCCTACTGAATGTTTCAGTTTTCTCTGGGAGTTTTATGGGATGGTTTTTTTGTTTTGTTTTCATTAAATAAGAAGTCTAGATTTATTAACACCCTGCCCCTTAAAATATGCAATGTTCATTTTACATTAATTTTCTTCTCTTTTTTTATAGTCTGTACAAGATTTTATAAACTTGTAAAGATATTTCATCACTATTAGTCGGTATGTATAGATAGTATATCTGGTGTGTTTATGCGTCTGTTGGTGTTGGTAAGATGATCGATGGGTTGATCAGGCTCTTTCATTTTAGAGATAAATCCTAAAAATGTCATTTTGAAATTCTGAAACCATAAACAACTGGTTGTTACCTGATTCAATGCGAACGTCTCAATGCTGTTCAAAGCTGTTCAAGACAGGATAGGAACCGTGCATCTATATAGCAAACTATGAGATGCAGAATATATAGCAAACTATAATGATGCAGAATATTTTATCAATCAAATGTTGATTGGTTTAACAATAACTCAGGGATCTTCGACATTATTGTATTTTGTTTTAAAGTATTTGGTTGTGGATGTCCATTTTGTTACTCTGTGAGTAACTGTACCAAGCTAGTTGTCGTGGGGTAGCTGTTTCGTTTGAGGATGATGATGATGAGGATGATGTAAATGAAGATGCTTATGATGAACATCATTACGATTACTTAACATGTATAATTATTCTCTCTCTCTCTCTTCTCTCTCTCTCTCTCTCTCTCTCTCTCTCTTCTCTCTCTCTCTCTCTCTCTCTCTCTCTCTCTCTCTCTCTCTTCTACTTTGCAATTTTCTTCTTCGCAATTATTCTTCTTCTTTCTTCTTCTTCTTCTTCTTCTTCCTCTTCTTCTTTCCTCTTCTTCTTCTTCTTCTTCTTCTTCTTCTTCTTCTTTCTTCTTCTTCTTCTTCTTCTTCTTCTTCTTCTTCCTCTTTTTCACCCACACAATCATCTTCCTTGACGTCCTCCTTTGTGTTCTATGTGTGTGAACAGTAAAATTGTTCTATGTGTGTGAACAGTAAAATTGTTCTATGTGTGTGAACAGTAAAATTGTTCTATGTGTGTGAACAGTAAAATTGTTCTATGTGTGTGAACAGTAAAATTGTTCTATGTGTGTGAACAGTAAAATTGTTCTATGTGTGTGAACAGTAAAATTGTTCTATGTGTGTGAACAGTAAAATTGTTCTATGTGTGTGAACAGTAAAATTGTTCTATGTGTGTGAACAGTATAAACTAGAAAGAAAGTAAATAAACAATAGATTGGTCTTATTACATCAGTTTTAAAAACGATGCGTGTGGATGAGTTGGTTAAGAAGTTTGTGCCTGCCTCTCTCTCTCTTTCTCTCTCTCTCTCTCTCTCTCTCTCTCTCTCTCTCTCTCTCTCTCTCTCTCTCTTTCTCTCTCTCTCTCTCTCTCTCTCTCTTTCTCTCTCTCTCTCTCTCTCTCTCTCTCTCTCTCTCTCTTCTCTCTCTCTCTCTCTTCTCTCTTCTTTCTCTCTCTCTCTCCCTCCCACCCTCTCTCTCTCTCTCTCTCTCTCTCTCTCTCTCTCCTCTCTCTCTCTCTCTCACTCTCTCTCTCTCTCTCTCTCTCTCTCTCTCTCTTCTCTCTCTTCTCTCTCTCTCTCTCTCTCTCTCTCTCTCTCTCTCTCTGAGTTCCCTTACATTTTGGTTTTATATTATGTAGATACTTTTCCCTTCATCTGTAATGTTTTTGCTGTGATGGATATTCTTTTAGGGTTTGTGTGTGTGTGTGTGTGTGTGTGTGTGTGTGTGGTGTGTGTGTGTGTGTGTGTGTGTGTGTGTGTGTGTGTGTGTGACGTGAGTGCATGCATGTGTGTGTTGCATCTTAGATTTGAAATTGATCATTTGATGATTTTGTCGGTTTCTTTCTCTATTTTTTTTTTTTGGGGGGGGGGGGGGAAATGTGTCTGTATTTATCAATTCCACGTATCGTTCTTGCAGACATCACTGCATGTATGAATTCGAATATCGTTTATTTACCAAGCAGTAGAGTAGAGAAGTTCCAAGTATTTACCAAAGTATATGACTTTCTGTATAATGCGCATTAACACCCTGTCTCCTGTCTCCAACTATCATGAAAATATAAATCACAATTCTGATTAACAAAAAAACCCATATTTTGCGTGTATTGATCGCTGTAACTCGCGTGTATTGTTCCTAAGTATTGTATGGCATATAAAATGCGAGCGTTTCACGCATAAGACACGCATGATGAAGCATAGACATGATTTCAAAGAAATCGAAGCTCCAAGTTTGTTACTGCTCCGGGTCATTTAATTCTTCTTCGTCGTCGTCTGTTGTATGAGCGAAAATGCGTCACGCTGCCGTTAAGCTCCTGACAAGTAAGGCCCAGCGCATCTGACTTCGGCATAAGAGAGAATTGTTATCTTTTAAGTCTTTCTAAGGGGAAAAAATAAAGGCGGAAGAATGGATTAAGAAGGCAAAACATAGACAAGAATGAAGTGACAGGAAGAAAAGGAACAAGGCAGAAACAAAGAGAGTGATAGAAAAGAGGATCCTATAATGACGATGTATACATTTTTCGTGCTGAAACGCGTGTAGTATCCTCCCCTCACTTCCCCCTTCCCCCCCCTTCCCCTCCCCCCCCCCCCCCCCCCCCCCCCCCCCCCCCCCCCCCCCCCCCCCCCCCCCCCCACCCAAAAAGCCATTTTTCCAAGCGTGTTTCTCGATAAAGCAGGAATGATGTCATTCTGAAACTGTATGTGATATATGCTATTATACTATAATATATATTATTACGCGGTTTTGTGTGGCGGTTGTCTTCACTCAAAGAGAATATTCCAGCGTCTGTATCCAGTCCAAGCAAAATGGCGAACGGCAAAGACTTCCTCCCGCTGCTGAACAAATTGCACTTCCGCTCCTGCGCACGCATCTGTGTGGCTCCCTTCCTGTCTGCCTGGCAACCCATGTCCAAGGTTTTTTTTCAACCGAAACTCCATCCCTGTCCTATCCCTGTTCCATCTCCAAGTCTGATTCCCATCTCTATCCTAATCCCATCTGTATCCCTTCCTGTCACCATCTCGTTCCCGTCTCTATCTCATTGCCATCTCCATCCTATTTCTGTAGCCATCTCATTTTGATCTCTGTCGTTGTCCTACCCCTATTCCATTTCCCATCTCCACATATTTCCAACTCTTATCTGTTTCATCCTTCAAACTATTTTTTCTATTTCATTATTTTTCTTCTTTTATTTTATTTTCCTTTCCCCCTCCCTCCCCTCCCACACACAACACACAACCACACACCCCCCCCCCCCCCACCCCCCCCCCCCCCACACACACACATTTCTATCACAATAATTTTCTACTCTATCCCATTAAAAAGTTCAATCTCCTCCACCATTCTATCCTGGCCATTCCATTCTGTTCCCATTCTACTTCATTCTATTCACACTCTACTTCATTCCATCCCAGTTCTACTCCATTCTGTTTACATTCTACTTTGCTCTATTCTCATTCTATTCTATTCAGTTTCCATTTTACTCCATCCCGTTATCTTCTGTTCGTTTCTATTTCATTCCAAATCGACTTCATTCTTTTTCATTCTACTCTGTTCTGTTCCCATTCTACTCCGTTCCATTGCTGTTCTACCATAATTATATTCCCGTTATATCTTCTGTTCGCGTTCTATTTCTATTCCGGATTCTATCCTTTATTCCATTCCAACTCATTTTTTGCATTCTACTCCACTCTATTCTTATCTACTTCATTCTATTTCCATTCTACTTTGCTCTGTTCTCATTCTATTTGATTCGTTCCATTTACTCCATTCCATTCCTGTTCTTTCCATTTTAATGTCCTTTTAATCTATTTTCATTCATTTTTCATTCTTCTCCTTGCTGTTCCATTCTACTCCTCTTCTTCTATCTTATCCACTTTATTCCCATTCCTCATTCTATTCCCATTCTACTTCATTCTATTCCATTCTACTCCATTCTATTCCATTCTACTTCATTCTCATTCTATTCTACTATCTATTCTATTCTACTTCAATCTTTAGTCCCATTCTACTTCATTCTATTCCCATTCTTCTCCATTCTATTCCCATTCTACTCCATTGAATTCCCAAACTATTTTGTTATATTCCCAATCTTCTTCATTCTATTCAATCTACTTCGTTCCATCCCAATTGTACTCCATTCTGTTTCATTCTACTTTGCTCTATTCTCATTCTACTCCATTCCATTTTCATTCTACTCCATTCCAGTTTTATTACCATTCCATTTTTCATTCTACTCATTCCATTTCATTCCATTCATTTTCATTCTGCTTCATTCTATTTCATCTATTCATTCTGTTCCATTCTACTTTGTTTTATTCCATTCTATCTTTTCTGTTCCCACTCGTTCATTCCATTCCTGTTCTCTCCATTTTATTCCCGTTCTGTTCTATTTCTTTCCATTCTATTCTATTTCATCCCGTTCTATCTATTTACTTCACTCTATTTCCATGTACTTCACTTTTTGCTATTTCCATTCTACTTCACTCTATTTCCATTCTACTTCACTTTATTTCCATTCTACTTCATCTATTTCCAATTCTCTTCACTCTGTTTCCATTCTACTTCACTCTATTTCCATTCTACTTCACTCTATTTCCAATTCTACTTCACTCTTTTCCATTCTACTTCACTCTATTTCCTTCTATTTCCGTTCTACTTTCTCCATTGTACTCCCATTCTACTCCAATTTTATTTTCAACTTTTTTCCACTTCTATCCACTTCTATTTTTTCCATCTACTCCATCTTTTCTATTCTACTTATTTTCTATTCCCATTCTTTTCCATGATAAGTTCCCTTTCTTTTTTACTTTATTCATTTCCATTCTATTTTCCTTTACTTCAATCTATTTCATCATATGTTGCATTATCGCTTTTTTTCACATTCTATTTCCCATCACAACCCATACTCCCACCTCCTTTCCATTCTTCGGCAATGCTGCTTGCTTCATCCTGCTGCAGACATGATAAGCCTTTACTGGCGCCTGCGTTCACATATCATGCTACATTCCCATATGCGTATGCAAACAGACATTCGCGCATGCATGTAAACCTACGCTTGTGTGGGTGCGTATCTTTACATTTGCGCGTACACGCACGCACGTACACGCACACACACGCACGCACGCATACGCACACACACACACACACACACACTACACATTTCTAAAACCATCCCTACCACCACCACAAAGATCACCACCAATCACCACCAACCACCCTTGCCCTTGCCTTGCCTCATTCACATCCCCATCACCGCTATCGCATCACCACCCACCCCAAACCCCCATCCTCCCCCACCACCCTCACCACCCCAGCCCCTCCTCCCATACACCTCCCTCCCTACCCTCAACCCAATTGCAACCCCAACTCTCCCCCTCTCCCCCTCCCTCCCCACCCACCCCTTCCCACCCCCCTCCTACCCCAAACCACAATCCACATCAACCTTTTCTCACGTGCTACACACGGCATTTTCTGGTTCTGTTTCTTCCAGTTCCCTACGGGGAAAATGGGGAGCACGTGGGTCCCCCACCTCGTGAGCCCTTCCAGCTGGGAGCCTTCCTGGATACCTACCAGAACATGCAGAGCAGGCTCCGATACATGGAGCATCGTCTGGAGAAGGCTGGAGCTCCTGGAGTTTAAATTCCGCCTCCAAACTCCCTCCTCTTCTCTGTCACTTTTGTTGTTGTCGTTGACGACCTATGGTTGACTGTCTTTTAAGTGTTTCAAACTTAAAAACATTTAGTTTTTTTTGGAAAATTTGAAAGGTCTTGGGGTTTAAATTCTGACCCTCTTTTTCTTTCTACTTCTGTTATCTCTCCTCCCTCCTCCTCCGCTTCCTGTTCCCTCTCCTCTTCAATTTTAACTCAGTTAAAAGTGAAAATGTCACCTAGAATAATTATAGTCTGGAGAGTTTATAAACAAAAAATTGAGTTCATTCCTTGCTGTCATCTCTCTTCTCTCCTCCTTCTTTCAGCTTTCTTTGGTTTTTTCTTTGACTATGTCTGCAAATTAATGTCTAAACCCAGAATTCAGGGTTGTTGGGTTTATTTAGAGTTTGAATATTCTGGAATTAATATTCCAGTCGCAGTCTTTTCTCCCTCTCTTCCTCTTCTTCCTTCTTCGTCTCCGGGATTTTAACTGAAAATTATCAACCAATGGATATTTTGGAATTAAAACCCCAGCTTCAATCTCTTCTCCCTCTCTTCCTCTACTTCCTTCTTCGTCTACCGGGATTTCTGTCTGAAAAATTATCAACCAAGAAGTCAGCATGGATGGTTTGAACCCCTACTACGCCAGTCTTTCTCCTCCCCCTCTTCAGTTTCCCCACGAAGGCTTCACCCCCTGTGGAGCATCTGGTGTATGCTGCACAACTGTCTGCCAAGAACTTACATCAGCAGATGCAACAGTATTTGCCTCTACCACATGTGTGTGTTGGTTGGTCAAGGCTGGACATATAGCTAGCTTATTGGGAATCTTCACGTTTCCTCATCCCATTGCAGAGGGTGTTGATGTGAATTTCCAGATCTTGACAATAATACATCAATGTTTTATCTTCTAAATGCATGTGGACACAGAAAGGGAGCTAGGGTAATGGCAGGTCTTCATTTAAGTTTGCCTGGAAGGTTTTAAAAAAACAACACGCAGCTAGTTCTTCAGACGTACCTGATTGTTTTATATCTGTGACCTTAGGATCTCAAAACCGTTAGAATCAGAATCCTATTATCTTATCCATAAAATTGTTTATCGTACACATGTATAAAAGGGGGCGGGGTAGCTCAGTGGTCAGAGGACTCGCTTTCCCCCAGCCAAGGTTAAGCAGCATCGAGCGTGGTTACCACTTGGATGGGTGACCGTTTGCGCGCCTTGGCTTCAGTACATTCTCCCAGTTCACCCAGCTTTTATTGGGTACCTTCCTCTTTAGGGACAGGGAAGTTAAAGCAGCGAGGGAGAGGAGATGGGCGCCGCCCTCAATATGCTGGCCCCTAGAGAAGTGAGGTCTCTGACGCCTCGCTCCCCTACGACCTTATAGGTAATGGGACTCCTTTACCTTTACGTTTTACCCATGTAAAAACAACAAAAAACAAAAACAACGAAACTTGAATGAAAGGGTAGGGGTATCTGTATAAGGGGAAAAGCGTTCAGTGTGTCTCTCTCTCTTTCTCCCATCTCCCTCACCACGTCGGCAGTAACAGACATAATCATATGATTCCGTTAATTCAAATCCCTCCTCCGGTGAACAAAAAGAAAATCTGAATATACTTCCGATATCTAAAACACCCAATATCAACACAAAGGTGTAAAACAAAGGAAAATAAGCAACAGCATAACAGCATTGGTTAAGGACAATAGAGAAGTCAACAAGATGCCGAAACATATTGTATATCAACTTCTTCAAAACGATTGCAGGACTGATTTTGTTTTGGTGGGGAGGTGGGGTGGTGGATAAATTATCTTAACGTAAAAGATTTCTAGACTTGAAATTAATAATTCACGAATACAAGAAATTCAACCACAGTAGAGTTATGATGTGATTTCTTCGACCTCATACAAAACAAGATGCGATATTGACAGTATCGACAACAGATCGTCTTCAGAATAAGGTGTGTTGTAAATAAAAATCAAAGATTCATTCATTGGATCAAAGTGAGTTCGAAATGGTGTTGGGCTTAATCAGCATTTGTGGAGGGTCGTTTCCCCAATAAAAGATGTACAGTAAAGTCACATTAGCAGATGAGAGTGTTTGTGTGTGAATTGATTTTCTCTTTTTTTTTAAAGTGTTTTCCTTTCTTTCGCTTCAGTTTTTGTTCCTAGTTTTTCCTTTGTTGCTTTTGTTTTTGTTGGTTTGTTTGTATGTTTTTGTTGATTTTTGTTTCGGTTAATTTGTTGGTTGTTTGTTTGTAAAAAAAAATAATAAAAAACCCTTTTTATTTTTGTCATATTCCCACCTTGTGATATATGATACATGCTTTATCGCATTTCTTTGATTTCTTCCGAAAAAGTCTGTTACTACCGTGGTGTATTTGTGTGTGTGTGTGTGTGTGTTTATTTTACAAAAATTCTGCATAAAGAAAGGTGTCCTTTATAATGTCTTTTTTTGTTGGGGGGGGGGGGGGGTATTTTTGCTTGATTTGGGTTTGGTTTTGGTTTTTGTTGGTGGTTTTTTTTTGGTCTTATGTTGTTTTATTTTCGTCTCTGTCACCAATGTCATTTTTTTCTCATTTTATCAGTAATGTCGTCAGCCTTCATTTTCTTGTTTCGTTTTGTTTTGATTTTTTTTTACTGTTCGATTTTTTTTCAGTTATACACTGCATTATCATCATGTTTTGGCAACTTTCCCCAATATCGTTTTTGGTGTTTTAAAATCGTGTTGCCCTGTTGTTTTATTTGTATATGTCTTGTGCTTATTTTGTTCTGTGATCAGTATATTTTGATGCTTTGCAGTAGAGAGAGATGACCCACTTAAAAGATGTTTGTATCTGAGGTCAAAATTTCTCTCTCTCTTTCTCCACACACATACACACACACTCTCTCTCTCTCTCTCTCTCTCTCTCTCTCTCTCTCTCTCTCTCTCTCTCTCTCATACACACACCACACACACACACACACACACACACACACACACACACACACACACAAAACACACACACAAACAAACAAACAAACCAACAAACACAATCGCAACATTCACTCATTCAAATCTTATTTGTCAACTTTGGGACCCTTAACAAACCAACCCTGTTCCTGAAACTTCGCAGTGAAAAGACAATGCTTACGTCACAACTCATCATGGACGCTCTTCCGGGAAGATAACCCACTAATCCCCTCATTTTACAAAAATTCTGCATAAGGAAAGGTGTCCTTTTTTGTGTCCACCATCAGGAAGCTGGCTACTCACACAGGGGGGTGAAAAAAGCATCATTGTTTTAACTCAATATTCTGGTGCTGATACACGTGTGTCCTCCTTGCTTTCTTGTGCCCGTGTGCCCCCTGCATGTACTATGCGGGTACCCACCACCAGGTTTGTCGTCTGCCCTGAGTGTGTGGCAGAGTTGTGTCCCCTTTGTTGGAGGCTTTGTCTTGTGATGTGCCCCCAAAGGGTGAGAGTTCCAGTGTGTTTGGACTCCGAACGGTATGTCGGTATTTTGCCTGTTTGTCTGTTTGGCTGTCTGTCTGTCTGTCAGTTTGTTTGCCTGTCTTTCTGTTTGTCTGTCAGCCAGTTTCTCTGTCTGTATGTCTGGTGAGGGAAATGGCTGCTTACAGTGTTTTTACTTCCTTTTTTTTAATTTCATTTTCCTGACTGATTCGAATCATGAAGGAGGGTAGTGTCTTTGTTTCTGAAGCTTGATGATGGAGTCAGTTTCTGTTATATGTTTTTGTGTAATCTGCGTGTGCGTGGATGCGTGTGTACATGTGCGCGTTCCTGAGCATGATATAAAATTGCTTCGTTGTTGTGTGTAGAAATCAGCTTTGATCGTGTTTCAAACACAAATTGCTGCACGCAGTCTATCGAAGAATGATTTACTAACTGACGTTAACTGAGAGAGAAAAAACAAAACTCTGCTGATGCTTTAACCTGTGTTCCCTCACTGGAATATGAATTCAGTTGCAGTTTTTTAATGTCTACTCTTGTTTGAGCTGGTATCCCCATTTGTCGCTTTGAATTTTTTTTTTTATAATTACTTTTCGGCAAGAAAATACAGATTCCAGCCACACTATTTTCATCTTAACGTTTGTCTGTAAGATTTGTTTTAATTTTAACAGTATCTTTAGATGTTGTGATACATTTGGCTTTCTTTGTATTACAGATTACAGAAACTACAACAACATGATGGATCAGACGCTGGAGATGTACCAGAACTTGGCAAAGATGGAACGGAAAATGGAACGCGCCGCAGTCTAAAACTTCACGGGTCCAAAGACAGGTCCCGACTTTTCATCATCCTTCCTGGATGTTACGGACTGTCAGCAGCCTCAAAAGATAGAAAAATGCCTGATGGTTGTGATTGGTCGACCAGTAAAACGAAGATCGTTAACGTTTAAATTGTTGTTATGTTGTCGACTCTCTCTCTCTCTCTCTCTCTCTCTCTCTCTCTCTCTCTCTCTCTCTCTCTCTCTCTCTCTCTCTCTCTCTTTCTTTCTTTCTTTCTTTCTTTCTTTCTCTCTCTTGTTGATTCTATTCCTGTACCATTTTAGTCAAAACGATGTTAATTTTCTAAATCTACAAATGAAGTCAACACATCAAGATCGACATAAGTATTTAGGATAGAGGTATCACTATGTGATTTCTTTATCCACAAAACGCATTTCAGACATTTCAATCTTTCGATACTTACTTTTACCTTTTACTCGTATTTTTGTTGTCAGCAATCTTTAGTAAGATTCGGCAATTTCGAAACAGTTAACACAATAACTGGCTTTAAAAAAATCAAAACACACAACGAAAATAGGCTCATGGTCAACCATAAACTTCTATATAATATTGCCATTCAACGCTATTTCGATACAACTTTGAAAGAACGAAAGAAAAGACAAAGAACGAAAAAAGACAAACTAAATCAGAAGTAAGAAGTGGACGAAGATAAGGGAGACTACTTTCTTAAACTGCCGAATTCATCAACGGGTAAAATAAAAACCAACAACAGTTCAATGTTTGACATGAATACTCATACTATGAAAAATGTTAATCTGGTTTTGCTTAAATGCTGAAAACTAACAAGGAAGTAATGAAATTAACTACCATTATGCTGTACATATTAGTGGTTTTGGTTCCTCAAATGTGTCTTTTCGAATCTTTATTCTTAAATACGAACAAGTAACTGTCTCGGGTATTTGTGTTTCATTATCTTTTTTTTTTTTACCCGTATGGTTTTATATTATATTGATATCGTCGTCAAGATAGTGTTCTCAAAGTTGACTGTGTACTAATGATGGACACATAACTCTGACCAAAAGTACTGTATCGCTTGCATGGTCAGCTGGGTAGCTTCCCTTGTCAAGATCAATTTCGTCAAATTTTGTGCGTATTATGGTTTTTAGGGAACTGGGTATTTGTGGTTTAAAGTGTGACTGTGATCTGCCTCCGTTTCCTTCCTTCTGTCTGGCTGTCTGTCTGCCTGTCTGTCTACCTGTCTATCTGTCTGTCTGTCTGTGTATCTGTCTATCTGTCTGTCTGTCTGTGTATCTGTGTGTGTGTGTGTGTGTGTGTGTGTGTGTGTGTGTGTGTGTGTGTGTGTGTGTGTGTGTGTGTGTGTGTGTGTCTCGCTCTCTCTCTCTCTCTTTGTCTCTCAACACACATACACACAGATATCTGTCTGTCTCTATCTATCCATCCATCTACCTATCTATCTATCTACATCTCTCTCTCTCTCTCTCTCTCTCTCTCTCTCTATATATATATATATATTTTATATATATATATATATATATATATATATATATATATATATATATATATATATATATATATTCTTGGAAAGAAAAAAGATAACGAAGAATGAGATGAATACAAAAACACACAGATGAAGAACATTAATAGTTGTACACCTACACTCCCATTTCAGACCAGCCTTCTGATGTCATTTAAGGGGGACAGGATAACGTGGTTAGAACGTTGCGCATTGTGCTCGTGATCTGCTGGCCCGGGTTCGAATCCCACCCAAGGGGATGTTTTCCCATGAAGTTAACATCAGTGCAGACTCCACTCCTTCCAAAAGTCCTTCGGATGAGACTATAAACCAAGGTCCCGTGTGCGTACGAAGGCACAACATCTTGCGCACACGTTAAAACCTGTTCCGCTTTTTGGAACAGTAGTAGGCCATCGTGTGCCGGTGGGAACGGATGACTAAGTTTACAAAACTGCATACACACGAGGACTGGATGTAAAAAAAACAAAAAAGCACATGAGTGCTTATTCCATTATCCTCGATATAAAAGAATAAAATAGATGAGATGAGACTATAAACCGCGGCCCCGTGTGCGAACGCACGCAGAACATCTTGCGCACACATTAAATCCTGTTCCGCTTTTTGGAAGAGTAGCAGGCCATTGTGTGCCGATGGGAACAGATGACAAAGTATACAAAAACTGCATACACACGAGGACTGGATATATATTTTTTTAAAACACGATACGAGTGCTTATTCCATATTCCTTGAAATAAAAATCAATCAAATTTAGACTCACATGCCTTGGCACTTTCGTTCTGCAATGTCAGTTCTTTCTAATATGTTCTTTTTTTTCATGACTGGGACGGGACAGCTCAGTGGTCAGAGCACTCGCTTTCCCCCAGCCAAGGTTAAGCAGCATCGAACGTGGCTACCACTTGGATGGGTGACCCTTTGCGTGCCTTGGCTTCAGTACAGTCCCCCAGTTCACCCAGCTGTAAATGGGTACCTGCCCTCTTTAGGGTCAGGGAAGATAAAGCAGCGAGGGAGAGGAGATGGGCGCCGCCCTCAATATGCTGGCCCTAGAGAAGTGAGGTCTCTGATGCCTCGCTCACCTACAACCACATAGATTATGGGACACATTTACCTTTTTAAAAAAAACTACTCCCCCAACTCCTTAAAGAGTCGTTTCAGCGCTGCACAATTTTTCCCCAGGCTGTGTCGTGGCGGAGCCCATCCCTCTCCAGGTAGCAGGGTGCATGCTGGGTATGCTCGTGTCATCTGTAGAACCGGCTGTAGATGGCACACTAAGGCTGATGGATTATTTTTTTTACTCATGTGCAAGATGTGTGTGTGTGAATGTGTGTGTGTGTGCGCGTGCGTTGTGTGCGCGTGCGTGTGTGCGTGCGTGAGTGCGTGCGTGCGTGTGTGTGTGTGTGTGGTGCGTGCGTGCGTGCGTGCGTGCGTGCTGTGCGTGCGTGCGTGCGTGCGTGCGTGCGTGTGTGTGTGTGTGTGTGTGTGTGTGTGTGTGTGTTTTATTTATTCTTTTATATCGAGGATAATGGAATAAGCACTCATGTGCTTTTTTTATATCCAGTCCCCGTGTGTATGCAGTTTTGTAAATTTTGTCATCTGTTTCCACCGGCACACAATGGCCTCTGTGTGTGTGTGTGTGTAAGTGTGTGTGCGTGCGTGCGTGCGTGCGTGCGTGAGGGTGTGCGTGTGAGTGTGCGTGCGTGCGTGCGCGCTGTTTGAAGACCTTGGTTCACAGCCTTATCCAAAGGACGTACATGGGAAAGGAGTCTGACCCAATGTTAACTCGTAGGGAGAGTCCCACTCAGGTACCTCAGCAGAGACTCAAACTCACGGCCCTCAGAATACTTCACACCGTAGCCCTGACGGCAGGCTGGAAAGATGGCCTAGTGGTTAGAGCGTTGCGTTCGTCATCTGACGGCCCGGGATCGAACCACCACGAAGGCGATCGTTTTATAGGGATTTTATCCTGGAGGTAACGTCAGTACTGACTCCAATCTCCCCAAAAGTCCTTCAGATGAGACTATAAAAAAAACCGAGGTCCCGTGTGTGATCACACACACAGAACGTCTTAAACACACGTGAAAAACCAGTTTTACCTTTCGGAAGAGTAGACTGTTTTGTGCCAGTAGGAATGGATGACAAAGTTTTAAAAAAATTTTAAAAACACCGCATACACACTGGTGTCGTGTTTAGACACAATCCCCGAAGTCGGAATGCGGCTACCTATAATGGTGGCTAAAAACGGTGGCATACGCAACATCTCTGTATTGGTGAACGTCTGAGTTTTTTGCCGAGGAACGGAAAAATAAAACAAAAATTTTAATTTAAAAGTCTGAGACTCTCGCCGGCATGCTAAGTGCTTATAAACGTTGTCATACATAAATCATAGCTGAAACCACCTGTCTGCTTCATATACTGATATACTTATCAACATGTCAAACAGATCTGAATAATAATAATAATAATAATAATAATAATGAAAAAATACAAAGTAGCAGCTTCCTATTTCAGAGCTTAAACACAACAAAATCACCAAGTAAAATTCAAAATTCCCTGGTTCTGCCATGTTGAACTTAACAACAACAACATCAACCTGCAAAATGTTTTGCTTGGTCATGTTCAAAAGCAGACAACTCCATCATGTAGTTTTGAGTTTTGAGTGGGGAGGGGGGGGGAGAGCAAGGGGGGGATTGAGGGGTTGCCAGTACAACAAAAACTTTAAGTAGAACGTCATCCTCTTCAACTATCTCGTAGCCTAGTATACCACTGAAGCACTACTGAAGATTTTGCAACCAGCTTCCTTCACTCACCACAAGTAGAACCTACAAAGGTTAAAAGACTTGCAAAAAGAAACAAAAAAACAAAAATAAAAAGGGCAGAAGACCACCACCAGCTTCTCTCACTGGCAACATCAACATCACGGAATCCTGTGGCCTGAGAATCCATGAAGTCAGCAGCAGGGCAGTACAGCCAAGAAGACCGGAGGAGCACATGGAGAAGGACGAGGATCCTGTCGGTGTCATTGGGTACGGCGGCTGCAATCGTACCCGGTGATGCCGACAGGTGAGACTGTATTCTAAGTGACTACGAAGTCTGCATTAACATTGGGTTTTTTTGCGTCGATTCTGGCACAACAAAATAGCCAACTACGTATCAAAGATTAGGTATCTTTCAACTAGCGAACTTCGTGAACCTGCAAACCAGTACCATTCAGGGCACATTTCCATGCTGGTGGTCGAAGTCTTCGCGGAAGGTAATTTTATTTATTTATTTATTTAATTTTATTGTACTTCATGTTATTTTATTTTATCTTATTTTATTCTATTCTTTTATTTCGAGGATAACGAAATAAGCACCCGTGTGCTTTTTTACATCCAATCCCCGTGTGCATGCAGTTTTTGTCAATTTTGTCATCAGTTCCCGCACCGGCACACTGTGGCCTACTCTTACAAAAGGCGGAACGGGTTTTAACGTGTACGCAAGATGCTCTTTGTACGTTCGCACACGGGACCTCGGCTTATAGTCTCATCCAAAGGATTTTGGGGGAGAGTGGATTAAGATGACTGCATCTGTTCTCAGAACGTCAACCTGGCGAAGCAGTTGATCACTCCCAACGCGCCAAACAAATCGATAAAACAAACGTGTAAATAAACAGATAATATATAAACAGACAAACGAACAAAATTCACAACAACAACATCAAACTAAGCACAAAATCAAACCAAGCCCGGAGAAAACTGAAAAATGTCACTGCAGCCAGCAAAATATAAAAAAATAAGAATGAAACAATATGAGAAAAAAAATATTTGACAAAAAATACAATGAAATAAAAAAAAAAAGTAGAACATCACCTTCACCTTCACCTATCCCGTAGTCTCGCAGACTGCTTGAATATTTTGCAACCAGCTTCCTCCCCTTACCGTGGCAGGTGGATCGGTGGTCTAGAGGTAACGCGCCTGTCTAGAAAGCGAAAAGTCCGGGTCGGAAGTGTGCGGTGGTTCGAATCCCGTTTGGACCCGAAACTTTTCTCCCATCCATTAGACCATGAGTGGTGGTCTGGGCGCTGGTCTTTCGGATGAGACGATAAACCGAGGTCCCGTGTGTTACACATAATTATTTAGTGCACGTAAAAGAACCCACGGCAACAAGAGAGTTGCCCCTGGCAAAATTCTGTAGAAAAAGCCTCTCTGATAGGGAAACAAATACATATGCAGACCGGGAAAAAAAAAAAAAAAAAATGGGTGGCGCTGCTCTTGTGGCGACGTGCTCTCCCCGGGGAAAGCAGCCCGAATTTCACGTAGAGAAATCTGCCATGACTTAACAATATAAATAAATAAATGATAAAAACAAATCGTTTCACTAAAAGCCAGTCCACTCTCTGATGTCGTTGTCTTCCCACCATCGTTTGCTCTGTGTGCCTACACTAACGAAAAAGCACCCAAAGGCGCTTTGTACAAACAGTCATGCAGAACTTTTTGTGTCTGGTTTCTTGCTTTGTCTGTTTGCATCCATTCTTTGTAGAGAAGAGAAGTACGGCTATGGCAGGTGGGATGGATGACACGAACATACCCAGCATGCACTCTACCCACTTGGAAAGGGATGGGCTCCGCCAGGTTCAACTTGCCCACAGAACAGTGTGAGCTTTTGCTTACGGATGGAAATATACCCCCCCCCCCCCCCGACTTCTCAAGGAGTTAAAGAATGAGTCAGTTAGTCAATAAGCCAGTCAATCAGTTTGCCAGCCGGTCTGCCAGTCAGTCAGCCAGTCAGCCAGCTAGCCAGCCAGTTAGTCAGTCAGATAGTCAGTCAGTTAGCCAGACAGCCAGACAGACAGCCAGTCAGCCTGTCAGTCAGTCAGCCAGTCAACCAGTCAGTCAGCCAGCTAGTCAGTCAGTCAGCCAGTCAGATGGTCAGTCGGTTAGCCAACCAGTCAGTCAGCCAGCCAGCCAACCAGTCAGTCAGCCAGCTAGTCAGTCAGCCAGTCAGTTAGCCAACCAGTCAGTCAGTCAGCCAGTCAGCCAACCAGTCAGTCAGCCAGCTAGTCAGTCAGCCAGTCAGTTAGCCAACCAGTCAGTCAGTCAGCCAGACAGTCAGCCGGTCAGTCAGACAGTCAGCCAGCCAGTCAGCCAGCCAGCCAGCCAGCCAGACAGTCTGTTAGTCAGTCAGTCAATCAGCCAATCAGCAGGACTTACTAAGTTATGGATTTAAAGAACCAATCTTTTACTGTCAAGTAACTGGGTGACTCAGTTTTGTGTACAGTGGCCACTTATACCTTACATTGACTTTAGGAAAAAACAACCAATGTCTCATGTCTCGCTATCTTTTTTACTACTACTACTACTTCTACTACTACTACTACTACGACTACGACTACGACTACTATTACTGCTTATGCTGCTACTAAGACGAGGAGGAAGAAGAAGAGCAGCGAAAATAATCATCATAATAGCGATAATAATGGTGATGTGTGTGTGTGTGTGAGAAAGAGACAGACAGACAGACAGACAGACAGACAGACAGATAAACTGACAGTAAGCCAGCCAGCCAGACTGACATACAGAGAGAAACTAACAGAGACAGACACGCCGGCAGATAGAGATTAAATACCACATTTTAATCGCATACTTTCCTATGGCAAACAGAATTAGAATAGAGGTTATGTTAAAAGGAAGATAGAGCACACACACACACACAAACAAACACACACCACGCTTGCACACACACACACACTCACACACGCGCGCGCACACACACGCACACTCACACACACACACCCTTGCACACACACGCGCACACGCACACATACACACACACATACACACACACACACACACACACACACACACACACACACACGCTTGCACACACACACACACACACACATACACACACACGCTTGCACACGCACACACACGCTTGCACACACACACACACACACGCTTGCACACGCACACACACGCTTGCACACACACGCACACACACACACACGCACGCTTGCACACACCACACACACACACACACACACACACACACGCTTGCACACGCACACACACGCTTGCACACACACGCACACACACACACACGCACGCTTGCACACACACACACACACACACACACACACACACACACACGCGCACGCACTCACACACACACACATTGAAAGTTTAGTAGACAGTTTCAAACAGATGGGTTTTCAAACTGGATTTGAAATAAAGAAACAGAAGAAGAGTGAGGGAGACAGGAGGCAAAGTGTTGCAGACAGAAGGGGCGGAATATGAAAAGGCAGGCTGGCAGAAAAATTTATTTCTCCTTCTTCTTCTTCTTCTTCTTCTTCTTCTTTGTCGAACGCTCAGACAGTAACTGTTGTTGTCTGTCATAATTATGAGCGAAAATACATTGCACCGCCGTTAAGCGCCTGACAAGTCAGGCCCAGCCCATCCGACTTCGAAAGATTTACTGTTTGTTCGAGGTAATAGGAACTTGACCGATGTTGTCGTTTAGATATGTATGGCTGAATCATCTCAGTGACATAATGTGGAGATACACCAGTGACAGAGTTAAAGCTGATAGTGGCGGATTTTATACTGAATACATGCAGATATAGGTAACCAGTGGACTGAGGACAGAAGAGGGGGGATATGATTATGTCTTTTTGGTTCTATAATTAGACGTCACGTCTCCCCCACCCCCACCCCCTCGTAGGGATGCCGGGGGGCTCTTTCAGTGTAGAATAGATAGTATCCCCCCTTTAAAAAAAAAGTTATGCGCAAGAATTTCCCCTTTTCTATCACTTCCCTTTTTTTCTGCCTTCCCCCCTCTCTCTCCTTCTCTCTCTCTCTCTCTCTCTCTGTCTCTCTCTCTGTCTCTCTCTCTCTCTCTCTCTCTCTCTCTCTCTCTTCTCTCTCTCTCTCTCTCTCTCTCTCTCTCTCTCTCTCTCTCTCCTCTCTCTCTCTCTCTCTCTCTCTCTATTTCTCTCCCTCTCTCTCTCTGGTTCTGTTTTGGTTTGGGTTTGGGGTGTTTTTTTTGGAGGGGGGGACTATTCGGTTGTCCCCTCTCCCCTTGTTGTTG
>CM054163.1:16196970-16201970 GCA_028751875.1 Rapana venosa | reverse complement strand
ATCCAACTGGTAACCACGCTCGACGCTGCTTAACTTAGCTGGGGGAAAGCGAGTGCTCCGACCACTGAGCTATCCCGTCCCCAAAATCAATACATAGATAATAGTCGAGGAAAACCTGTGCAGGTAACTACTTACAACTTCTCAATCATTTTTGAAAATGATTTTCAAAGATTCTTTTTTTTTTTTACTGCTAGAAAATAGAATCTTTCAATGACAGCATTTTTAGGCATTTTTGTGTAAGAACCATGCCTTTGGCCTGACCTGACTCGGGTTTCGGCTCCTGGTTGAGAATTCATCAGAGGTCCCGGCGGTGATTGAAGCTTCACCTTGCTCTGTGTGTGTGGTGTGGTGTGTGTGTGTGTTGTGTGTGTGTGTGTGTGTGTGTGTGTGTGTGTGTGTGTGTGTGTGTTTTCAATTCTTTTATATCGATGATAATGGAATAAGCACTTATGTGCTTTTTTTTACATCCAGTCCCCGTGTGTATGTGGTTTTGTAAATTCTGTTATCTGTTCCCACCGGCACACAATAGCCTACTCTTACGAAAAGCGGAACAGGATTTAATGTGTGTGCAAGATGTTCTGCGTGCGTTCGCACACGGGACCTTGGTTTATAGTCTCATCCGAAGGACTTTTGGGGAGAGTGGAGTCTGCACTGATGTTAACTCCAGGGGAAAATATCCCCCTTGAACGGGAATCGAACCCGGGTCGTCAGATTGCCAGCGCAATGTTCTAACCACTAGGCTATCCCGTCATGTGGTATGGTGTGGTATGGTGTGTATGGATCGGTGTCTTATGGTCTGATTGATTTTACATAAAAGCCTCATATGTTGAGAGCCATGGGCTCCGTGTGAGAAGGGATAGTATATGATCAGGTGTGAATTATCATCTTGACAGAATTTACAAAACCGCATACACACGGGGAGTGGATGTAAAAAAAAGCACATAAGTGCTTATTCCATTATCCTCGATATAAAAGAATTTTAATATATAAATAAATAAATAAATTTTACCAATAAAGATGTTGTCTGTTGTGCTTCCTGACTGGCTCGCTAAAGACAACTTTGGAACATCAGCAGAGAGAGCTAGCGACAGTTTTCAGTAGTAGTAGTAGTAGCAGCAGCAGCAGCAGCAGCAGCAGCAGCAGCAGCAGCAGCAGTAGCAGCAGCAGCAGCAGCAGCAGCAACAGCAGCAGCAGAGTAGTAGTAGTAGTAGAAGTAGTAGTAGTAGTAGTAGCGTTATTGTTGTTTTTGTTGTTGTTGTTGTTATTGTTGTTGTTTGTTGTTATCATTATTATTATTATTATAATTATTATTGTTTGTTGTTGTTGTTGTTGTTGTTGTTGTTGTCGTCGTCGTCGTCGTCGTTGTTGTTGTCGTCGTCCTCCTCGTTATCGTCGTCGTCGTCGTCGTCGTCGTCGTCGTCGTCATCATCATCATCATCATCATCATCATCATCATTATTATTATTGTTATTGTTGTTGTTATTATTATTATTATTATTGTCGTCGTCGTCATCATCATCATCATCATTATCATCATTGTTGTTGTTGTTGTTGTTGTTGTCGTCGTCCCCTCCTCCTCCTCATTACGTCATCATCATCATCATCATCGTCGTCATCATTATCATCATCATCATCATCATCATTAGTAGTAGTAGTAGTAGTAGTATCATCATCATCATCATTATCATCATTATTATTATCATTGTTGGTTTTTTTGTTTGGGGTGGGGGGGTTGTTGTTGTTGGGGTGGGGGGTGGGAGGGGGACATTCTCACTGATCCTCATGGCAAGGGATATGGATCGTTGGTCTAGACGTGCCTGTCTACAAAGCGAAAAGTCCGGGTCTGAAGTGTGCGGTGGTTCGAATCCCGTTTGGGTCCGAAACTTTTGCCCCATCCATTAGACCATGGGTGGTGGTGTGGGCGCTAGTCTTTCGGATGAGACGATAAACCGAGTGTGTTACACAAAATTATTCAGCGCACGTAAAAGAACCCACGACAACCAGATAGTTGTCCCTGGCAAAATTCTTAGAAAAAAAGCCACTCTGATAGGGAAACAAATACAGTTGCAGACAATACAGTTGCAAACAAAACCAAAAAAAAAAAACGCACCACAGTTTGCAAGTTGGTTTCAGCTGTGATACAGCCACCCTGAAGCAAAGTAATGTTTTTAGAATATAGAAGAGTATTTGCAATTTTCCTTCAATCACTACATGGTATTAGATGTTTCATGCTGAAGACCAGATGGTTTGGCATTGTTCATGAAGATGCATTGATGGCCTTTTAGCCACAGGTTTTTGATGTAAGGGAGAGCACCATATTTTTATCGAGGTAATAGATTACTGAATTGTTTCCCTTTTGCAAAACTTTTCCCCCTGTGTGTGTGTGTGTGTGTGTGTGTGGAAGTCAGGTCAAGTCAAGTCAAATTTTGTTTCCAGATGGTACATTGAATAAGCAATGCATTTGCTTTTTTTCATCAAACCATCTGAGAACAAATTTCTTAATGACTATACTGAAATACTACATTATTGCTACCTTTACCAAGAGGAAAACCGATAAAATAATATATTGGAAAATACAAATTACACACATATACATACACACGCACACACATACACATACACACCTGCGTGCGTGCGCGCATGCGTACACACACTTAAATAAAGAATGTTTTAAGAATTAAAAATAATACAATCATAAAACGTCAGGACAAACAAATTACTTCACATACGATACCATCAAATCTTTCACGTTTATACTTTAGATAATAAAAAGGTACAGGAACAGAACGGTAGAAAATACTAGGCATTCATTGCGTCATTACTGACAATATTGCCTGCAATGACATCCCTCCTCTCCTCCTCCACCCAGCAAACGTGAGCTTACTTGCGCTCATACTCTTCAAATAGCGCTTTTTAAATATGATATATTCACACAATAACTATCAAACAAGAAAAATAAGTCAACTAAGACAATGATAATGATAATTATAATAGAGATACAATAATAACAACAATCACCCATCACCATGAGACAACAATATAACAAATAATCCCCATCACTATGAGACAACAACATAACGATAATAACAGAAAAGCATTGGAAAGGATAGGGGGTGGGGGTGGAGTATCAAAGGGGAAGGGTAAAAACACATTCAATCAAAAGAAAAATAATAATAAAGAAACAATTATTCAAACAAGTAAACTCCCTATACAATACAAAAATAAAAAGACCATAATCAACTGGACTATCAAACTAAAACAATATCGCTTGTAATAGTACTAATGATCTCATCTCTAACTGCAATAAGAACAACATCCACGATAAAATCTATTGAATTGGACAAGAGAAAAGGGCATGAGGAGAGAGAGAGAGAGAGAGAGAGAGAGAGAGAGAGAGAGAGAGAGAGAGAGAGGAGAGAGAGAGAGAGAGAGAGTGACAAATGACAAATTCTTTATTTCGAGGATAATGAATAAGCACACATGTGCTTTTTTACATCCAGTCCCCCCCCCCCCCCCCCCCCCCCCCCCCCCCCCGTTAGGGATACATCTGAATAATAATAACCCAATACTTATACAGTCTCACAATAAAAACAAGGGAAGTAACCCTTTTCAAAACAGTTCCCCCCCCCAACAACCCCCCCCCCCCCTCCCAAAGCAAGCAAATAAAAGTAAACCCTAAAAATACCCACCCCCACCCCCCAAAAAAACCTAAAAGAGAAAGAAAAACCAAACCAACAAAAGAAGATAAAAAAGAGAAAAACAGACAAACAACAACAAGAACAACAACAGAGCCAAGAAAAATTAAACAACCAAACTTAATAAGTCATAAAGATAAACATCTACACATTGTCAAATGGTACACATACTTGTTACACATAACTATAAGATATTGAAATAGGGCACTCATTAAAACTTAAGTACAGAGGCAAGTCCAATAAAGTATTGAAAATATAAAATATGAATCCTTCATCAGGATACACTATAACTAAAAGCAAGACGATAAAAGGTGAGAGAGAGAGAGAGAGAGAGAGAGAGAGAGAGAGAGAGAGAGAGAGAGAGAGAGAGAGAGAGAGAGAGAGAGAGAGAGAGAGAGAGTGTGTGTGTGTGTATTTCAGAGATAATATCCAATATATAATTCCCAAAACAGTATGCGATCCCATCAACACTCATTTTAGATTATACTCGTTTCAAATTATATGTCATGATAATGAAATAAATTTAATACCCATACATTCACACAATAAAAATAAGAAACGAAACAAAGAAGAAATCTAAACCTATACAGTCATTGAGGGAGAGAATATGAGTGAGTGAGTGAGTGAGTGAGTGAGTGAGTGAGTGAGTGTGTGTGTGCGTGTGTGTGTGTGTGTGTGTGTGTGTGTGTGTGTGTTGTGTGTGTGTGTGTGTGTGTGTGTGTGTGTGTGTGTGTGAGGTGGGGGGGGGGGGGTGTTTCAGGGATAATACTAAATATGTAATACTCACATAGCACACGATCAACACAAACACTTTTTAATTATACTCATACAAATTGAATGTCATGATAATAAAATAAGTGCAATACCCATACACTCATATAATAAAGAGGGGGGGGGAGCCAATAAAGTCATAAAAAGAACATCTACACATTGTAAGTAATAGAAACAAATTCTTTTTTTTCCAGGATACTTTTTACATCCAGTCCTCGCCCGTGGGGTCACATTTAAAAATGCACTCAGTACTCATACTTTCAAACAGTAGAAGCAAAGGGGAAAAAAATTTTAAGAAAAAGAGAGAAAAAGAAAAAACAAACAAACAAACAAACAACCCCAGACGAGCAAAAGACAAAATAAACCCCAGAACCCCCCCCCCCCCCCAAAAAAAATAAAAAATAAAATAACAACAACAACAAACAGACAAAAACTTCCTCCCAAACAAATAAACGAAAAAACAAAAAACAAGAAAACACAACAAACAAACAAATGAGAAGGAAAAAAAAGAAAAAAAACTTTTTTTTTTTAAAA
>CM054163.1:16189555-16196470 GCA_028751875.1 Rapana venosa | reverse complement strand
AGTCCCCGTGTGCATGCGGTTTTCTTAATGTTGTCATCCGTTCTCACCAGGGAGAATGGGATAAACAGTTGCTTAATCATATCACAAACATGTGTGGAGTTCTTTCACAAAAGCGGACTTAACATGGAAAGAACGGAAGGGGTAAAAAAAACCAATGACTGTGTTTCTTGGATTAACACGAGCTATAAACCCACTGTGGGAAATTTCCCTGATCCACGCTAGTAAAGCCCGATTTATATCGCTGCATTGGCTGACCTCGTTCTGCCTGGGTTAGCAATTTTCTCCCTCAGACCTCCTGCAAAGAGGACGAACTTGAGTACCCTGTCAGTGATTCAACCAGAAAATAATAACTACAACTGGTCGTCTTTTCATCATTGTGTAGGGTCAGTATGGTGATGGAAAGCGTAGGTGTTGTAGCTTTTTAACTTTCTCCTCTGTTGACACCTGGAGACGAGTACATAGCCTGAAGCACTGAACTTAATCCGACACATAACAAGTGTCAAACTTGGACGTGAGAGGAAAAGTGAATGGATAAATAGGGTAATACTGAGTAAAGCAGTGTGTGTATAAGAGTGCTTTTTTTTTAAAGAAAGCGAGCGAGCGCCCGCGCACGCTTACGAGAGAGAGAGAGAGAGAGAGAGAGAGAGAGAGAGAGAGAGAGAGAGAGCGCAAAAGCATGCCAGGGTATACATATCTCCAATGTAGGTATAAACGTTGAACACAACAGCACCAAACACGCGCGTACAAGCATGCACACCCACAGACATTCCCAATTTCTAAGTGCATTTCTAAGTGAAGTGGAAATGTCTCCCTCCTTGGTGTGATTGTCCTCTCGACTACGGGATTGTCCTCTTGATTAAGGGATTGTCCTCTTGACTACAGAATTATCCCCCTGACCATTATTGTCCTCTTGACTACACGATTGTCCTCTTGACTACACGATTGTCCTTTTGACTACACGATTGTCCTCGTGAGTACAGGATTGTCCTCTTGACTACACGATTGTCCTTTTGACTACACGATTGTCCTCTTGACCATACGATTGTCCTTTGTCCTTTTGACTACACGATTGTCCTCTTGAGTACAAGATTGTCCTCTTGACCACACGATTTTCCCCTGGACTATACAATTGTCCTTTTGAGTACAGGATTGTCCTTTTGGGTACAGGATTGTCCTCTTGACTACACGATTTCCCCCTGGACAACACGATTTTCCCCTGGACTACACAATTGTCCTTTTGAGTACAGGATTGTCCTCTTGACTACTCGATTGTCCTCTTGACTACACGACTGTCCTCTTGACTACACGATTTTCCCCTTGACTACAGGATTATCCCATTGACTACAGGATTATCCCATTGACTACAGGATTGTCTTCTTGGCTACAGGATTGCCATCTTAAGTACAGGATTGTCTTTTTGACTACAAGATTGCCCTCTTGACTATATGATTGTCCTCTTGACTACAGGATTGTCCTCTTGACTACAGGAATATTCTTTTCACTACAGGATTGTCCTCTTGACTACAGGAATATCCTTTTCACTACAGGATTGTCCTCTTGACTACAGGAATATCCTTTTCACTACAGGATTGTCCTCTTGACTACAGGATTGTTCTCTTGACGATTAGCCCACCCCTTTTCTTCCTTTTTCCTTCTTCTAATTCTACGAAGAGTGTGTGTGTGTGTGTGTGTGTGTGTTGTGTGTGTGTGTGTGTGTGTGTGTGTGTTGTGTGTGTGTGTGTGTGTTTGTGTGTGCGCGCATGCGTGTGTTTGTGTGTGTGTTTATTTATTTATTTATTTATTTTATTTATTTATTCTTTTATATCGAGGATAATGGAATAAGTACTTATGTGCTTTTTTACATCCAGTCCCCGTGTGTATGCGGTTTTGATAATTTTGTCATCCGTTCCCACCGGCACACAATGGCCTACTCTTACGAAAAGCGGAACTGGATTTAACGTGTGCACAAGATGTTCTGCGTGCGTTCGCACACGGGGCCTCGGTTTATAGTCTCATCCGAAGGACTTTGTGTGTGTGTGTGTGTGTGTGTGTGTGTGTGTGTGTGTGTGTGTGTGTGTGTGTGTGTGTGTGTGTGTGTGTGTGAGTGTGTGTGTGTGTGTGTGTGTGTTCGTGCGCGCGTGCGTGTGTTTGTGTGTGTGTGTGGGGGGGGGGGGTATGTGTATGAGCGCGTGCGCGTATGTGTATGAGCGCGTGCGCGCGCTTTTATGTATGTCTAAACAGTATCGACACAGGCAGGACCTCTATTCAGTGCTGATCTGACCCAGAGGCCGATAAGTCAAGTGTTCATGGCAGAATCGGATGTCATTTTTGTCCGCGCAAGTCTTGAAGACATAGTTTATCAATGACGAGGGCTTAATTCACTAGTTCATTGCACTTTTTCCTCCATTACTATGGGTTCTAATCGTTTACCACATGGGGATGCCTCTCTTCTGTGCTCAAGTCGTATGCGCTGGGCCTGACTTGCCAGGCGCTTAATGGTAGCGCAACGTATTAATTTTGCGCTCATATGACAGACAACAGTTGTTGCTGTCTGGGCATTCGACGACACGACAACGACGACGTCGAAGAAGAAGAGGAGGAGGAAGAGGAAGAAGAAGAAGAAGAGAAGAAGAAGAAGAAGAAGATCTAATTCTAAGATCCAAAGTGTATTACGAGATCTAATCAAAGATTTTTCTTTTTCGTGTCTTTGTCAGCACTTTATTGTCTGGGAATACTTTTTTTTCTTAGACAAACTGATCAATCTATGAAAGATTCCTTATCATGGTTTTGATAGAAATAGTGAAGACCAAGAAGAAAACCAACCATTTCTGATATCAGTGGAAGTTAACAGTTTATTTATGGTTATTCCTACAGATCAGGAATCCATACATTGCAGAAGGCTGTTCACTTTCTACACTGCTGACATTATAAGAATAGTTACTTTTAAACGCCCGGCAAATAAATTTAAAAGAGTTTGACTTCCAGGAGTCATCAAGTGAAAGATGTATTCTGCCGGTACTAGTGGATGAATCGGTGCTCTGGAGTTAACATACCCGCCTACAAAGGAGAAATACCAGTTCGGTCCCTGTTCAAATCCGAACTTTTGCCCCATTAACAAGACCTTGAGTGGTGGTCTGGGTGCTAGTCCTCTGGATAAAACAGTATTAAAAAAAGCAATTTAAGGCTCATTCCATTATCCTCGATATAAAAGAATAAAATTAAAATAAAAAATAAATCCATGTCCTGTGTGTAGCACACATCTAGCGCACGTAAAAGAAATCACAGCAACAAGACGGTTATCCCTGGCAAAATATTGTAGAAAAAAAGCCACTCTAGTTGGGGGTAACAAGTACACATACCAACAGGAGAATAAAAGTATAGGGGTGGCACTGCTCTTGTGGCGACACGCTCTGCCCAAGCAGAACAGCCGAATATCACGCAGATAAATCTGCCGTGATCCAAAGTTGTATACCATGCCATACCATACCATACCATAGCATAGCATAGCATACCATACCATACAACACAATACAATACAATGCATACCCCACCTGCTCCCCCCACCCCCCACCCCAAAATGTGGATCTGTTTTAGAGATGGTTAATACATTTTTCCTGAGTGACAATAAACAACAATTTAATGTCGAAGCATGTGAAAATTTAAAGGAATGCACAATGCAGTTGTCAGTCCCTTAGCATTAATTATATTATACAAACTATTCATGTGTTTTAACTTCCTTTTACAATTGGCGTTTTTACAAGGTTTTCTGTTATGCCTATCTCTCTCTCTCTCTCTCTCTCTCTCCTCTCTCTCTCTCTCTCTCTCTCTCTCTCTCTGTAGATGTATGTATATATATTTGTGTGTGCGTGCGCACATATGTGCGTGTGTGTGTATGTGTGTGTGTGTGCGCGCGCGCGCGAGTGTGTACCTGTGTACCATGTTTGTTTCTTTAATTTTAGAAGATGAAAAAGAAACCGTTAGAAAAACCCCATCAGCAAATAGAGCACAGCCGGCATAAGTTGCTATTTCAGTGCCCGCTGAGCTAGGCATAAGGCAAACGAAAAAAACTCCCTATTATTTTGACTCAAACATAAAGAATAGATTTTTCTGGACATTTTGAAATGCTTTGTGCAAGTCTTAACAGGACACGGGTTGAAAAACAAACAAACAATGTTGTGCAAGGGAGAGTGACAAGCCTAAAACTCCGCGTTGGTGAAAACGGATGCCCAGTCAAGAAGGCAATGCAGTGCAGTGCAGTGCAGTGCGGTATTACACAAAATTGCATTGAGTGTATCCGTCGATTCACGGACAAGCACGTAGGCCCTGGTCTGACAAAATATCGGGAACGCACCCAAATTCTCAAAAACTGTCGACAAAAATTGCTGACCATGAGTATCGAAAGAGTCTTATTCATCCTCTGTCATACCTAAAAGAGATAGTGTTAGATTGCTGGAAAATACAATTTTGTGCTACAAATATTTAACGGATCATAGGTTTTCCTGCTTTTTTTTTTGTCCTGAGCTTTTCAACGTGACTCGGATCCTCTTCAGTTTCCGCTCAATTGTGATATTGTACTGTTGAAAACTTGTTCATACAAAGCCCATTCAATGATGCAGGCTAGGCGCACTTTCTCAGCTTGTTTGGCTTCCCTTTTCTCTGGAAAGCACTGCTTGCTGATGTGTGTGTGTGTGTGTGTGTGTGTGTGTGTGTGTGTGTTGTGTGTGTGTGGTTGTGTGTGTGTGTGTGTTTGGGTGTGCGTTTGGTGTGTGTGTGTATGTGTGTGTGTGTGTGTTTGCTGTGTTTGGTGTGTGTGTATGATGTGTGTGTGTGTGTGTGTGTTGCTGTGTGTGTGTGTGTGTGTGTGTGTTTGTGTGTGTGTGTGTGTGTGTGTGTGTGTGTGTGTGTGTGTGTGTGTGTGTCGCGCGTGTGTGTGTTTGCTGTGTTTGGGTGTGTGTGTATGATGTGTGTGTGTGTTTGCTGTGTTTGGGTGTGTGTGTACGATGTGTGTGTAGTGTGCTACGTTACTTTTCGTCCTCCCTGTATACATTTTAAAATCCTCACTACTATTCATACCCCTCTTTTTCGAAAATAATCATTTGATTCAGCATAAAAACGCACAGAAAATAAGACTATTTAATTAAGTACAAAACACACGAGTATGGTCCAGTTGAGTGAATGCGCACGCGCACACACACACACACATCTGCACACACAGATATCTGTGTGTGTGTGTGTGTGTTATGTGTGTTGTGTGTCTGTCTGTGTGCATGTCTGTGTCTGCGTGTGCACGCGGGCCTACCACCGCGTATGTAATTTGTAAAGTTGTTTCCTTAAGTGTGATGACTTTAAACCGTTTTCATGCTTTCTTTTCCTTGTTGACTGTCATATTATGACAACTACCAAAATCATTTTTTGTTACACCATCATTGTTGCTGTTTCTAGTTTTCTGGGCAACAGCCACAAAGACTGGGCAACTGGGCAACAGCCACAAAGACTATAATCATATATGTAAGGGCCTGGCTAAGACTGTGCACGACGTGTTATTTAAGAGCCAGGAGAAGAAAAAACGGGCAAAAACATAAGAAGAAATGAGCTGACAACATACAAAAAAGTGGACAGGACTCCATCTGGCCGGCATGCAGTAATTCAAGGGCAGATAAGGGATAGTGATCACCAGCCAGAGATCTGACACAGCGTCCTCAGGAGTGCTCGGACAAAAAGAGTTGCGTGATCGGTTCTTCAGTGCCATTGTTGCACCCATCTCCTTCTCCTTCGCCGTGGTCAAACGCTCAGACAGCAACCATTGGCTGTCATAGGAGCGAAAATGCATTGCGCTACCGTTAAGCGCCTGACAAGTCAGGCCCAGTGCATCCGACTTCGGCGTGGGAGAAAATTGTTATCTGTTAAGTCTTTCTAGAAAAAAAAGGCAAGGGGAATGAACCAAGAAGGCACAAAACAGACAGGAAGGAGGTGTCAGGAAAGGAAGCAGGAAGAAACAAAGAGAGGGATAGAAAAGAGTCAATTCCTAACACAGAAATTCCAGAAGGTGGGGATGCTATTAATACTGACAAACCCCCGGCATCCCCACGGGAGAGAAGAAACATCTAGAAAGCAAGACACCATGGGTTTGAATCCAGGTGAAGCCGAACCTTTCCCCGTCCACTAGTAGTGGCCTGGGTGCTATTTTTTCTGGATGGGACGTTTAACTTAGGTCTGAAGTGGAACGTACATTTAGCGCACGTAAAGAAATTCACGGCAACAAGAGTGCTTTCCTGGCAGAAAGCGAGAGACCGCGGGTTTGATTCTCGTTAGAAATTGGACTTTTCCCCTATCCGCAAGTAGTGATGTTGGTGCTTAGTTTTTTCGAATAAGACATGAAACCGAGGCCCAGTGTGCATCATACGTTTCAGTGTACATAAAAGAGCACACGGTAACGAGGTTTCATGGAAAAATTATGTAGAAATAAGGCACTTTCTAAGGAAACAAACATCTGCATACACTTAGGGAAATAGATATAGTAGTGCATTTGTGGTGATACTGTCTCTTCCAAAGAACAGCCCGATTTCAATGCAGAAAAATCTGCAATGATATTGGTATACACTACACTACACTACACTACAACATAATACAAGCACTACAAACCTATCGTTACAAGAGAGACAACACAGTACAGATTCCACACCGACTTTTTTTTTCTTGCAGTGTTTTACCCGAGATCAGCGTTGCAAAAACACCTATGGACAATGCTATGCATCTTTAGTTATCCATTCTTTAATATAATCATTTGCTTTGCATCCATCAAAACTGTTTACTTCTTACTGGGTCTACGTTAACTTGAAAAGGACTTCACACATGATCTTTCAGAACAGACATTCCAAATGTCGTCAATTTTCTTACTATAACAGAACAAATTTA
>CM054163.1:16169555-16177055 GCA_028751875.1 Rapana venosa | reverse complement strand
TTGTTTGTCTATTGAAGATCCTGTGATGCCCTTAATTTTTTGTTTACAGTGGAGAAAGACAAAAACAAACCTGCCACTGTAGACAACTGCTGAACAGCATCTGTTGTCATGTCCGTGTCTTAAAACTGCTCGGGGGAAGCACTATCTTCACACTGCCTCCAAATTATAGCCAAGTCAGATTTCTTTTAAAAGGCAGTCTGGATTTCCAAATGGTTACTAATGTACTAATATTTCAAAATCTACAGAAGTTCATTGTCATGTCACATTTAAATGTAAACTAATGTTATGACCGACGAAGTTTGTCCTATGTTTTAAGGATCAATGCAAAATGTAGGCATGAGTTGATTCCAGTATGGACACTTGTTCATATTTGGTACAGAACCAGGGACAGTCAAGACTCCGGTAAAAGAATCTTCACTGATGTCTCTCTCCGATGATTTGTTTATAATATATCATTTGTTCTTGAAGTATTTATTTTTTGACCATTTTTCTGCCAATTTTACTGTTATATGCTTGGGGTTTGGTTTTGTTCGTTTACAAACTTCTTTAAAACAGTTATAACTTTCCTTTATAAAGGTCTTTGCATCAAAAATCAGGAAATATGATAAGTTCACTTATCATGATGGAGATGTATTGAAAACGAGTTCATTTTTCATATGAACACATACAAACTTGCTCCCAAATTACCACCTAGCTTAACGTTTTTTGTGTTCGGGCACGATATTACCTAGTTGCTAGTTGGCCTTAGCATCAATTTGAATATATCTTTTTTTTCTGAATAAACACCTATATAAACCAAGAACTGGCTCCTGGAAAATGCCGACTAAAGATGGACAAAACTCGACTTTGCTCACTAAACTACGATAGTCTTATTGGCTGTCTGTGTGTTTGTCCGAGACAACTTGTTGTCAGCCCACCTATTCTCAATATTAGACTGTTCATTGGACTTGTTTTCAGATTCTGGAGCAGCAAAACATTTTTCATTCAAATCAAAGTGGATCTCCACTTGTACGATAATTCAATCGACCAAAATAATTATCTATGAGCTTTGGCTGAGAGATGGGAATAACATTTTTTTTAAAAAGGGGGGCAGGGTGGGGGTGAGGGGGTCGACCTAGGCGATAGAAAAGGGAACCTAACATTATAACATTATACCATCAGAACGACAGAGGAAGTGTAAAAATGCCTATTTGCATTCATTGCCGACCGAGATTCCTACGCACAAGCGATGTGCGTCAACCAGCCAGTCGCTCTAACACCACAATAATCCATTATACATGCACCCATCCCAAAGAGTGCCATGTAATAGAGTTTACAATATATCCAGTGAATGGCTGTCACTTTTATCTGGCTTACTTCCTGTTATCGTTCCATTCCGCTGTGGTTTGTCCCGGTATCAAAATCGCCACAGAGATGGACAGTGTCAGCAATGATGGAGAAGAAGGAGGAGCATCCATTGTGCATTTCCTTGCAGATTACTGGGGGCTACAGAAAGTTTTTATTTGAATGTTGGCTACCTGATCTGATTTCAGGTCATCACTGAGCCCTTCGGCTTTAGGGATTTTATCTTTAACTCAAGAGTTGATATTGATCATCATCATCATCAGTCCCGTGACCTTGGCGGTTGTGGAGGAGACACGAAAGATGATGCCGTGGTAAGCCTCCTCCATCCATCTCGGTCCTCGGCTCTGCGCAGTAGTGCCGAGTCATTCATCCTGGTCCATTCTCTGATGTTGTCCATCCATGACTTGTTCTGTCTTCCCCTCTTTCTGCCACCTTCGAGTGTTCCCTGCAGTACTGCTTTTGGCAGAGTGTTGTGGCGGGTGACGTGGCCAAACCATGTCAGCTTTTTCTTCTTGACGATGGTGAGAAGGGATTCCTGTGGACCTGCCAGCCGTGTTATTTGACTCTTGACAAATTCATTGGTCTTTCGTTCTCTCCAGGATATGCCCAGCAGTTTTCTATGGTATTTTGTTTCAAATGACTGGATTCGCTTTGCTGTTTCAGCAGTCAATGTCCAGGTTTCACTTCCGTACAGCAGGATAGTCTGAATTAGTGCTTTGTAGAGCTTTAGTTTTATTGGGAAACTGATCTCTTTACTTTTCCATATGGTGGTGAGTTTTGTCATGGAAGATTTTGCCATGGCTAGTCTGACTTTGATTTCTGTCGTCGATCGCCCATCCTTTGTGAGTGTAGCGCCAAGGTATTTAAAAGCGTCTACCTCCTCCAGTTGCTGGCCATTCATGTAAATTTTAGCAGTGGCGTTGCTCATGCTGTTCACAAGTACTTTTCTCCGAGCTTACCTCCATCCCATATACTCCAGCTCTGTTCTCAAGTCTGGTCGTAAGATATTGATACTAGCCCCGAATTCATTCCTCTACCAGTTTATTTTAGATGTGAATATGACGCCCCGTGTGAAAAGGCATGCCCTATAGCTTGTACACACGACGTTACAAATCTAACTATTTAACATGAAAGAGCAGACCATACAGTGGTGTGGATCACAAAAAATACCTAGCATGCCTGCTCGGAAAACTTCAGCTCCGCGCACTGCAATGCAGTTTGTGAAGAATTTGCTAGAAGGAGGTTTCTAGGCCGATGTGATGTGTAGGACACTAAAGAAAAATTATTTAATTCCGACGGTGTGACAGCTCCTTAATTAGGACAAGTGAAACTGTCACCAAATGAATTACCTGTTCTTTTCCCCCTTTCTGTACATTTTCACTATATGCATTGTGCAGTCGGTTCATATTTTTTCGATCTTTACATTAGCTTTGTTTGTTCCTGGTGACAAATGTAAGTCTGCACCAGGGGCACACAGGCTACTATACAGACAGACAGACAGGAAGACAGACAGCACAGATAGACAGAAAGACAGCCAGTCAAACAGATAACTTTTTCCTTGACATGACATGAACCTTACTATGACCTTCGCTTGTGGTCAAGTGGACTGTAAACAACCTAAAGGAAGACATAGCAACGAACAACCGCCGAGATTTTAGCTTCGCGGAACAGCTACAAGCTCTAGGGAAGCGTGGCTATAGTACACATTCACGGGTCAGTGATCACTGTCAACTGGCTCATGGACCCTAGCGGCGTACATTCAATGCCTATCAACTTTTGGGGGACATTAAGTATTGAAACAACTGAATTAATATAAAAATATTTATGTATGTTGTGCATTTTCATGTTGATAGCAACAAATATGAGTGAGTGAGTGAGTGAGTGTGTGTGTGTGTGTGTGTGTGTGTGTGTGTGTGTGTGTGTTTGTGCGTGCGCGCGTGTATGTATGTATGTATGTATGTGTGTGTGTGTGTGTGTGTGTTTAAAATAAGTATGCATTATTTTAACTGGCCATAGAGTTTATGCATACATCTGTTTGCGGACATATAAGAATCCCCCCTTCTTGTTGCTCGTGTGTGTGTGTGTGTGCGCGCGCGCGCGCGTGTGTGTGTGAGTGTGTATGCGTGTGTGTGTATGCGTGTGTGTGTGTGTGTGTATGCGTGTGTGTGTGTGCGTGTGTGTGTATGCGTGCGTGTGTGTATGTGTGTGTGTGTGTGTGTGTGTGTGTGTGGTGTGTGTGTGTGTGTGTGTGTGTGTGTTGCGTTTAATATTCATTCCCACGACAAATACAAATAACTCTATGTGAAATTCGGGCTGCTCTCTATCTGAAAACAAAACCCATCACCATAGACTCGCACAATCTTTTTTTTTCTCTTTGTTTGTTTTTTTCGCCCTATCATAAATCAAACAAACATTAAGGAAATTCATCTTGATTGAAATGAGGGCAACACTGCAGCGCCTCATTACTGAACAGAAGTGGATTATTCATGAAGCGTGGCTGATACACGTGGCTTGCATCTGACAAACAATGGCCACTCCGATTGACACGCCGAAACATCCGGGTCACATTCCTCATAAAAAAGACATGCTTGGATAGTGACGGTCTGTTCCCTGATTTAATACTGGCCTTTTTTTTCTGACATCTTCCTTGACGTCACAGTGTTACTGTTACCATGACGCTCACCCCGACTCAACTGTGTGCGCGCGCGCACACACACACGGCCCTACTTGTGCACTCTCAGGGTTGGGAATTTTCAGGGAAGCTGTTCGGCCACCGCCCACAAGACACCCTGCACTAATGCTGGGTCTCATATATTATATATATATATATATATATATATATATTATATATATTATATATATATATATATATATATATATATAAGGGTATCACTAAACTTACCCAGCATTAGTGACCTAGCATTATATATATATATATAATATATATATATAATATATATATATATATATATAAATTTGATAAGGTACACCTTATCAAAAGCTTATATGACAACTTCAGATGCTCTGTGGGCCATAGCAACACTGTCTTCGAAGTCAAGACTGGAGTAAGACAAGGATGTGTGATGTCAGCAGTTCTCTTCAATCTGGCCATTGATTGGGTGATGAGGAAGACGACAGAAGACACCCCAAGAGGGATTCGCTGGAGCCTGTTCTCAACACTAGACGACCTTGACTTTGCGGATGACCTGGCGCTGCTGTCCCACACACACCAACATATCCAGGAGAAGACCAGCAGACTCCAAACATTCGGGCAGAAAGTGGGGCTTCGTATTAGCACCAAGAAAACAGAGACAATGTCGCTCAATGTGAACACACCAGCCCCTGTGAAAGTGAATGGAACTGACCTGCGTCAGACAGACAAGTTCACATACCTTGGCAGCATCATCAAACCAGAGGGCGGCACAAAAGAAGACATCCACAACAGACTGGGCAAGGCCAGGAATGTGTTTAGGGAGATGAACAATATCTGGAGATCAACTCAGTACAGCACCAACACCAAGCTGAAGCTATACCAGAGCTGTGTTGTGTCTACGCTCCTGTACGGTTCTGAGTGCTGGGGGATGACGGAAGTGGATCTTACCAAACTTCGATCCTTCCACACCATATGCCTGCGAAGAATTCTCCGGATCTTTTGGCCAGAGAAGATCTCCAATGAAGACCTACTACGGAGATGCAGGCAAGAAGACATGGGAACCATCATCACCAGACGACGGTGGAAGTGGATTGGGCACATCCTCCGAAGAGACCCACAGTCAATCACAAGAACAGCATTGCACTGGACCCCAGAAGGAAGGAGAAAGAAAGGAAGACCAAAAGCAACGTGGAGAAGAACTGTAGAAAGTGAGATGAAGGCCATGCAGCACTCTTGGGGATCAGTAACTAGGTTGGCCCAGAATAGGCAGGAGTGGAAGCGCTTTGTTGCTGCCCTACACACCGCTGGGTGTAATGGCTAATGATGATGATGATGATGATATATATATATAATATATATATTATATATATATATATATATATATATATATATATATATATATATATATATATATATATATTATATATATTCCTGCACTGGACACTGTTTACCTACATCCCTTCTGACAATGATAGAAGCCGAGTATTGCTGCCAGGCAATCAGATACGACCACTCCAGAGAAAATGCCATCGCTATGTAAATCTCCCCCATCCCCTCTCCCCCGCCCCCTTTCTCAGTTCTCAATAATCTAACACTTTACATGCAGTCATCTAGGGTATTGGAACTGGCAGAAACCATATCCAAACTTTCAACGAGAGCAGAGCGAACAGTACTAAAAATTATCTATAGTCATGGTAAAAGGTAATGGCAAAGGTGTTCCCATAACCTATGAGGTAGTTGGAAAGCGAGGTGTCAGAGTCCTCGGCTTCTCCAGAACCCATCATCCTCTCCCTCGCTGCTTTACCTTTGACTCTAAAGAGAGCAGGTACCCACTTACAGCTCGGTGAACTGGGGGACTGTACTGAAGCTAAGGCTCGCAAATGGTCACCCATCTAGTTGGTAACCACGCTCAATGCTGCTTAACCTTAGCTTGTTTATTTTTCTTCTTTTATATCGATGATAATGGAATAAGCACTTATGTACTTGGGAAAAGCGAGAGCTCTAACCACTGAGATATCCTGTCCCCGGAATAATCATGGTAGTTTGTGTCAAATTCGGGCTGCTCTAGTCCGGCAAAAGTCGTCGCCATATGTAAACAACCTATTTTCTTCTTTCTTGTCTATGTATATAATAATGTGTTACAAGAATGGGTTTGATACAAAAGTTTGCCTGGGACAACTGTCCTGTCGCCGGGGGTCGTTTAACGTGCGCCAGATATGCGCAGCCCAAGGGCCTCTAGACCTATGTGGTCTTGTAGGACAGAGACAAGCCAGCCAATCTTACTCACAGTCTTCTAATTCTGAACGGGGACATGATTATCCAGTTCTGGGTGGGATCCAAACCACTGAAAGAACGTCTGCGTTCTAGACTAAAGCGCCATATGTAGACCACCAAACCAGTTAACAACGTGATCAGACTTTTTTTTAAAGACCGACTCCAAGATGACTGAGAGGGGTGGTACTATAAAAATCCAGTTGTGCTTAAAACTACGTTACCACGTTGTAGTCAAAACCTTTTGTTCACGAAACATTCTAGGACGACTGGATCTCAGAAGTATGCACACTTGCAAAATCGATCAAGTAAACTGAGTAACATTCTTAAACTCAGATCTTTTAAGTTGATGGCGCTTAACTGATGTTTCTATGTTATTATGACTTACTGGTAGATTCAGTTGAGGTAAATGCAAAACTTATCAAGGGACAGATTGGGGTGGTAACACACACACACACACACACACACACACACACACACACACACACACACACTCACAGCTCAGTGGTTAGAGCGTTGCCCATGTGATCTGCTGACCCAGGTGCGATGTTTTGTCCCCTGGAGTTAACATCAGTGCGGACTCCACTCTCCCCAAAAGTCCTTCGGATGAGACTATAAACCGAGGTCCCGTGTACGAACGTACGCAGAACATCTTGTGCACACGGTAACACCTGTTCCGCTTTTCGGAAGCGTAAGCTATTGTGTGCTGGTGGGAACGGATGACAAAATTGACAAAGCTGCATGCACACAGGGACTGGATGTAGAAAAGCACATGGGTGCTAATTCAATTGTCCTCGAAATAAAAGATTAAGATAAAAATGAAATAAAATTACACACACACACACACACACACACACACACACACACACACACACACAGAGTATCGTCTATTCAAAGTGACAGACAGAGACAGGAAAATCCTGCCAGCCAGCTATACAGAGCATATTTCGACAAAATTATCGATTCATGAAAACATCCACCCAAATATTCTTAACAACTCTGCTAAAAAATTAATTAGTAAAGCATTTTGTTGTTGTTGTTGCTGTTGTTAAAGCTGTCGTGTTCTTGTCGATACACACACCTCTATGTAACAGCTTTTCCCATTCTTTGTCACCTACGCTTTTTTGAAATGTATATTACCATCTGATTTGTTTGACTTTTTTTTCATTTCTAGCACAAATGGTGCATCTCGAACATGAATAATAATGAACTGCAACCACCTACACACATCA
>CM054163.1:16152055-16157055 GCA_028751875.1 Rapana venosa | reverse complement strand
GAAAAAAAATCCTGTACAGTCTCACTGTTCTTTTTTGCATATAAAAATTGATTTTAAAAAAATATATATATATATATCATGCATCCTGCACTATCACTCTAAAAGATCTGTACCTTAAGTGGTTACAATCTGGAATCGATTAATTCTTGTAACTGAACTCCAATGAAGAATCCTTACAACTCAAAATACAAGCAACGTTGAACTATCTGTGATGAATTTTTATAACCATAAACTGAAGCCCAAAATGACCCATTTTTTATGCAAGCCTGAGTGCTATGACTGTTCATACAATCAACATGATATATATTATGTAAACAGTGTTGAAGTTCCACCGTGAAAGTCGAATTGAGTTCAAACGCATCTCTTGACACTTTTTACTCTTTGACCTCAACTCTTCCTCGCCCTAACTTGTTTTCCTGTTAAAATTATGCATAAATGTAAAAGTTTTATCACAATATTATAAGAAATACTCTTGATTTGAAAAAGAAAGCCACCTTGCCGATTTATGAATCTGAACACACATAAAAAAAAAGATAAAACCCTTACTCTGGCAGGTTTACAAAATGATGCATTACCTACAAAAGGAATTTGTTTTCTTGCGGTCAAACTACCATTAGAAAATATCGATTTTTGCTTGAACTCTACTATGCACTGTCAAGTACACATCACATACATGACTGCATATACCTTCAGGGAGAAAAGGAACAAAGCAGAAACAAAGATAGGGACAGAAAAGAGGGACTTCCTAACACAGAATTTCCAGAAGTGTGGGAATGCTATTTATACTGACAGGCCTCCAGCATCCCCACGGCGACACAGATCTACACTGATCTCAAAAATGGTCCTGGGGACGGTTAAAGAGGTGGAATTCCGCCTACAGGGAGAAGATTCTCACGTCAGAAAAAAAAGAAGACATAGTTACACATAGTGATATATAGATAGATAGATAGATAGATAGACAGACAGACAGTTGATTGACTGATTAATTGATTGATTTAATAACTGATTGATATCCATCCAAGTATGCAAGTGTCTATGATTGATATTCATACAAGTATGCAAGTGTGTATGAATGTAAGGGGGTTAGGGGAAGTTGACTGCGGTGACGGTTGCGATAACTGCCTCACACTTAACTACCTACTATAATCCATCCAGGTCTTTTGCTAACGAACCATTTCAACGGGTACTTGAACACAAAATAGACTGTTTTGTAAGCAGATGGACACTGCTCATTTAACGCCACGATCAAACGAAAGGATAATTATTTCAGTGGCGAAAAAAATATTGATAACCAGAGTTTTACTGTTATGCAGTGCTACTTTTTTCTCCTCTAGTGGGCGCATGTGCTCCAAAAGTGCCTTTCTCCTCACGTAGATTCTTTCCACGGATACATCTCAAATAATATTGTCTTGGCTCCTTGTTCAAAAGACGCACAGGATCTTCTTTTCCGATTAGAGTAGGAGACGGATGTTGAAACTAAAAGGAAGATGCGGGGGGAAAGGGAGGGGGGGGGGGGGGGGGGGGAGGAGGGTTTGTTTGGATGGGAATCCGGCAGACATGCTTCTTACCTCCAGCCCATCAAACTAGGCCTATCTTCGATAGTGTAGGCAAGGCTTCTACGAGTTGAAGCTGCAAACAATGCGTGGAAAGGGATACGAGTACCGGCGATAAATGACCGGCTGCAGTGGTCCCCCTTTAATGAAGATCCACATGCATGAACAGTGTCAGTCGGTCAAGGTCAGACTTCCTTGCTACAGCACTACACTATTTACGGAAATAATTTTAATCTTTTTTTAATTTCGTGGATAATGAAATAAGCACTCGTGTGTTTTTTCATCCAGTCCCCGTGTCCACTGCAGTTTTGTAAATTTTGTTATCCGTTCCCACCGGCACACAATGGCCTACTCTTCCAAAAAGCAGAACGGGTTTTAACATGTGCGCAAGATGTTCTGCGAGCGTTCAACACGGGACCTCGGTTTATAGGACTCCGAAAGACTTTTGGGGAGAGTGGAGTCGGCACTGATGTTAACTCCAGTGGAAAAATCCTCTTGAACGAGATTCGAACCCGCGTCAGGAGATAACGAATAAATATATCACTCTAACCACCAGGCTATCCCGTCCCCATCAGGACTGTGGCATGTTTCAAGAACATTGGACCCACTGTAGCATCTTTAAAGTTCGCCAAAGAGAGAGAGAGAGAGAGAGAGAGGGGGGGGGGGGGCAAGAGGGGTAGAGGAGGGGGTCAGTAGTGAGGGGAAAGACAGGAGAAGTGTAACAAATAGCATAATTATATACTATGCAATGCCAAGCACTATCCAGCAGATTTGTGGTAGAGATGATGTAGATCTACAGAAAGTGAGCTCATTTGTTGACCCAAGTCTGCTATGTATTGTGAATTTATTCTGCGTCCTTGTTAATAGCCAGGACTGCTTGTCACAGTGTTTTCATTTACAAAGCTAAACTGGAATGGTTGATTTCTGACTTGGTGAGAGGAATTGTGAAACCGCCAAACCCATTAACTGATTAAGGTATGAACACTAGATCTACGTGCAACTTTTCTTTATGTTTTTACTTCCATGTTATAAGAATCAAATTATCGGTAAGCTTACTAAACTTGTAAGACAGTTTTGATTGCAGTTAATACTGCTACTAAACTTGTAAGACAGATTTGATTGCAGTTAATACTGCTTCCTCCCACTCTGATTGGGAATGTTTTACAAATGTGCAAAGTGTAAAATAAGTACAATTTTTACAAACGAACGTATAACAAGCACTACATCAATAAACCCCTCTTTCAAGGTGTGTGTGTGTGTGTGTGGCGCGCGCGCGCGCGCGAACTGGTGCATGCATGTTGCATATGTGTATATGCATGAGCATGCCTGTGTATGAGTGGTATTACCTTGTAGATCTAGCAACAAAACTTTCGCTCCACTTACACTGAACTTCTATTTTGCAGAACACCGAGGAATGACCATAAATTTGGACGAACTCTCCTCGCCCCTCACTCACAATGGGGTGGACACCCTTTATCTCGGATCCCACGGCTTCAAAGGCGCCTCACGACTGGTTGCATCCATGTCCAACACACCAGCCAGGGCACAGAAATCTAAACTTGTAAGCCTCGTCCAGTCTTTGATCAGATCACGTCACTTTTGGAGGAGCATGAATCTAACTCCTGACGCAAGGAATAAACACCTCACAAACACTTTTACTATTCAAACACCAAAAAGCCAGAGTAACTCGCCAACTTCGGTCAACACCAACACGTCTGCTTCTTCCAATTATGCAAATGACACTGCGCACGCAGCCCTTTGGCGCGGGCGCAAGGCACGAATCAGCAGGAGTGTTAGATCTAGAGCCCGGTACCCATTGAGTATCAGCCCCAGTGACCTTTTACAGTTTTACGTGCGAAGTGAAAGTGTTTCTTCCCAGGAACGGAGATCCAATTCTCGTAGAAAAGCCTTGATCTCTTTTATCATCAATGCTCAGGAACCGTAAAGTATTTCAGATCCCATGAATTTTAACGGGAGGGGACAGGACAGGGAGGTGTGGGGTGGGGTGGGGTGGGGGGCAGGAACCAAGGGAGGGAATGAAACTCGTTGATGGCAAAGTTGGTCAAGCAGTTTGGCTTCTTCTTTATTATTTTTGAAATTAATTGTTCCGCACGCGCGCACATGTACGTGCATGCGTATGTGTGAGAGAGAGAGAGGGGGAGAGAGAGATATACCATTATCAAGTGTGTGGCATGAGGATAAAGGCTCCGTTTTGGTGTTTTTTCCACTTTAGAGGATTGTGATAACATGAACTAGAATTGTGCCTCTTTTGAATTGTTAAAATGATATTCACACTTTCCTGTAGGTTGTTTCAGCCCCCTACGAATACTGGTTTTTGCACAGATAGAGCTGATGATGTCGCCTGTTGTGCGTGGGGGTTGTTCTTTTGTGTTTTTGTTTTTGGTTCCTTGGTCACAGGCTCATGGGTTCACAAACAGTGAGATTTTGTGTGTATGCGGTCCTTTTTGCCCACCATTAAGGTAGCCGCATTTCTGCTTCGGGGTGATGTCTAAACACTACGCCTGCGTGCATGGGTGTTGCAACTGTTGTCATCCGTTCCGTAGTAGCCTACCCTTAATTTATTCAGGGGAATTTTGGGGGAGGGGTGGGGGTATACACCGATGGCAGATGTTTTGTTTGGGCGGAAGCGTTGACTTGTTTTTAGTTGAGCAGATAAGTTTTTTCGTTGATTGTAATTGCATCAACAATGAATCGTTAACTTGTCAGTAAGGTGTGTTTATTTGGTGATTTTGCCTATATTTATAAGGACACTTTCATTGTTAGATGATCAGTTTGCCGAGCAAGCGCGAACGTACGTACGTACGTACGTACGTGTGTTGTGTGTGTGTGTGTGTGTGCGCGCGCGCGTGCACACTTGTATATACATAAGCCGGAGGGCGAGTAAAGAATTACATGTTGTGGTATTTGTAAATGTTTGGCAGCTTGTTTTGGGGGAAGTATTTTATTTGATTCTATATTTCGAATAATGTGATATATTTATTTTT
The DNA here is from genome assembly GCA_028751875.1 of Rapana venosa. Lineage (NCBI taxonomy): Eukaryota > Metazoa > Mollusca > Gastropoda > Neogastropoda > Muricidae > Rapana > Rapana venosa. The sequence goes on along the minus strand of CM054163.1, from coordinate 16,152,497 downwards.
AGCATGTACATAACTGGTTGTGAATTTTTTCATATAGGAACAACTAAAACAAACAGTTCATCTCTTGTCATTTCCAGCAGCACGCTGCAAAGCGCATACCATGTTTTGATTATCCTTTAAAAAAGCATAATCAAGTTGTATGCCATGTTTTCTTTGGTTGATTTTTGGTTGTTGGTTGTTGGGTGTTTTTTTTTTTTCTTTTTTTTTCTTCTTTTTTTTTGGGGGGGGGGGGGGGTGTTGGTTTGGTAAAACTCATTGTCTCATCGATTATCATGTTTACTTCCTTTGCATTCGTGCAATAACTCATGTAATGTTTTTTCTCAATCACACCTTTTGTTGTTGGTGTTGTTATTTGCTTGCTTGTTTGATCGTTCACATTTTTTGCCGGCAGTTTTTTGGCAAACCATGTTATTGTTAGCTGCGTGCCAACGAACAGAATAGA
>CM054163.1:16134555-16147055 GCA_028751875.1 Rapana venosa | reverse complement strand
TTGTTTTTGCAAGATACAGCGCTATATAAATTCCATTTCTTGTTGTTGTTGTTGTTGTTGTTGTTATTCGTGGTGGTGGGGGTGTGCGTTCCCCAGCTTTACACCTTGGGGGTCACCCAGAACATGCACTCTGACTCACTCATCCCACCTGGGAATCACTGTGAGATAGGAAGTACACCGGATGAAAAGTTTTCGTGTATGACTCTTTTCAAGTACCTCGCCATAAAGGCAGCCATACTCCGACTTCAGGGGATTTTTTTTATATCCTTGAACAGAGGAGAGTGCAGGTTGTTGTGTTAAGAGCTTGACATGGCTGAAGGCAATCTCAATACAAAACATTTTACAACAAAGCAACATTTAAGTGTAAAAGGTAAAGGGTGTCCCATAACCTACAAGGTCGTAGGGAAGCGAGGCGTCAGATACCTCAGCTTCTCTAGGGTCCAGCGTATTAAGGGCGGCGCCCATCTCCTCTCCCTCGCTGCTTTACCTTCCCTGACCCTAAAGAGGCACCTCAGTGGTGACGGTGGTGGGGGATCGGCAGTCTAGGCAGAGGTGACGCACCTGCCTAGAAAGCAAAAACTCCGGGTCTGGGTTCGATCCCCGTTTGTGCCCAGAACTTTGCCCCCATCCACTAGACCGTGAGTGGTGGTCTGGGTGTTAGTCTTTAGCATGAGACCATAAACCGAGGCCCTGTGTATAACACGCATTTAAGTACACGTAAAAGAAGCCACAGCAACAAGAGAGTTATCCCTGGCAAAAATTTTGCAGAAAAAGGCCACTATGGTAGGAAACCAAATACACCCGCAGACCGGGGAAAAAGAAACCAACTGGATGGCACTGCTCTTGTGGTGACGCGTTGTTGTTGTTGCACGTTCCCCAGCTTTACACCCTGGGGGTCACCCAGAGCATGCACTCTGACTCACTCATCCCACCTGGGAATCCCTGTGAGATAGGAGGCACACTGGATGAGAAGTTTGCGTGTATGACTCTTTTTAAGTGCCTCGCCATAATTATAGACAGCCATACTCCGACTTTGTGGTGACGCGCTCTCCCCAGGGAGAGCATCCCGAATTTCACACAAAGAAATCTGCCGTGTCTTAACGTGATAGGCCCTATACAATACAAATATAAATACCTGCGCTAGGGGAAAGAGGTTGGGGGTTGGGGGTCAAAGAGCGAGAGGAGGAGAATTTGAATGAAGGTAATATGGGAGGAGAGTTTGGCGTCCTTGTCTCTTTTAGTTAATTAGTATAATATATATTATATATTTTAAAAATATATTTATTCTTTTCTATTTTTTTTATAGTTAGTCAATTTAATTTAGTTTAGTTAGGTAGTTTAGTTTAGTTTAGTTAGTTTAATTAGTTTAGTTACCTAGTTGGTTAGTTAGTTTAGTTTAGTTGGTTAGTTTAGTTTAGTTAGTTTAATTAGTTTACTTAGTCTTTTATTTCGAGGATGATGGAATAAACACTCGTGTGCTTTTTTTCTTACATCGAGTCCCCGTGCGCGTGCATCTTTGTACATTCTGTCAGCCGCTCCCACCTGCAACCTGTGGCTTACTCTTCCGAAAGGCGGAACAGATTTTAACATGTGTACAAACAAGATGTTCTGCGTGTGTTTGCACACGGGTCCTCGGTTTACAGTCTCATCCGAGGGACTGGTTCCCTGTCCATGAGTTTAGCTAGGCCTACTGATAGACCCAATATTGCCCCTCAGCTTACTAGGATATAAATAAGAAGAGGAACACAGAACAAAACAACCCTGTAAAAGCTGTATCTTTCCTTCTCCCTGAAATCTTCTTCTTCATCGAACGTTCGTACAGCAACTATTGTTATCTGTCACATGAGCGAAGATGCGTTGTGCTGCCGACAGTCGCCTGACAAGTCAGGCCCAGCGCATCCGACTTCGGCGCAGGGGAGAATTGTTATCTTTTAAGTCTTTTTAGAAGAAAAGACCGGAGAACAGACCAAGAAGACAGAACATAGACACGAATGAGGTGACAGGAAGAAAAGGAACAAGGCATAAACAAAAGGAAGGATAGAAAAGAGGGAATTCCTAACACAAAATTTCTAGAAGGGATGGGGGGGAGGGATGTTGTTTATACTGACAGCCACCCTCCCCCTTCCCATGGGGCTCCCTGGGGTTAAACAAAACAAAACAAAAACAAACAAACAAAAAAAAACCCACTGTAACAACTCTGTCCGTCTACTTCTTGGGACGCAAATCCAATGTTTCTCTGCGATCAAGCAACAGTCTCTGATCTTTCAGTTTCTCTGAGATCAAGCAACACTGTCTCTGACCTTTCAGTCTCTCTGGGATCAAGCAACACTGGCTCTGATCTTTCAGTACAGTCCCCCAGTTTATCCAGTTATAAATGGGTACCTGCCTCTTTAGGGTCAGGGAAGGTGAAGCAGCGAGGGAGAGGAGATGGGCGCCGCCCTCAATATGCTGGCCCTCTAGAGAAGTTGAGGTCTCTGATGCCTCGCACCCCTATGACCACATAGGTTATGGGAACACATTTACCTTGTCCAGATTCTTCTCAATGTCTTTACAGTATTGATCGGTACCCTTTTCCCTTGCTTTCTCCATTATTTTCACCAGACTTGTTATTGTGGTGATTTTCTTTCTTTTTTTCCATTTTAATGTGTTTCTTCTTCTTCTTCTTCTTCTTCTTCTTTTCTTCCATGGCATTCGCAGCGACGACAACCAGGCGTAGTGGTCCAAGGGAAATAATTACACCAAAACTGAAGTGTCATCACTAAATATACTACTATGTCCCTTCGATTGATAGCCTGAACTAGTTCGCTGCTTAATTAATGGTAGTCTATGCTTTAGGCCCTACCCTTTACCTACGGTTTGTTTGTTGTTTTGCTGTTGTTTGTTTGTTTGTTTTTTGTTGCCTTTTTTGGGGGGTGGGGGGAAGCAGTATCGATTGGAAAAACAACACATATATATATATATATATATATATATATATATATAATTATATATATATATATATATATATATATATATATATATACCCCCTCCAACACAAAAACAACACAAGGCTTATATATATATATATATATATATATATATATATATATATATATATATATATATATATATATATATATATATACTTTGCCTTCCCGCTAAAATGTAATATTTATGCTGCCTCTTTTTAGAGGCCACACATCCTCCCTGTTCATATTGAGCTGTTGTAACCGAGGAGATGTACAGAGTTGTGGCAGATCAAATCTCGCCACTCTGTTACAAATAGATCAAATCTATCTTCTCTGTTACAAATATATATATATATATATATATATTTTTTTTTTTTCTGTGTTTTTTTCTGATCTATAACACACACACACACTGGTGGACAGGATAGCATGGTGGTTAGAATGATCCGCTGCTGACCTGGGTTCAAATCTTGTTCACGAGGTATTTTCCTCTGGATTAACATCAATGCCAACTCCATTTCCCCCCAAAATCATTCAGATGAGACTATAAACCAAGGTCCATGGTGGTTAGAATGATCCACTGCTGACCTGGGTTCAAATATCGTTCACGAGGTATTTTCCTCTGGATTAACATCAATGCCAACTCCCCCCAAAATCATTCAGATGAGACTATAAACCGAGGTCCCGTGTGTGCGTATGCAGCAGAACAACATCTTTCGCACAGATCTATCATGTGCAGACCTGACAGTGCCTTTGAACCAGGCTGCCCTTTGCCTAGAGCATGAAGAAAATCAAGTTAGCTCAATGTAAGACTTGATTCTCACTGTCACCTATACTGAAGTGTGCTAGTTGGGGCACCACTGGCAGATTGTCTCACTGTATTCAACTCGAAAATCAACAGAATGTACAATTAATTTGAAAAGAGATCCTTTTTTTTATTCTGTTCAAAAGCATGGACACATGAACCCTTAGAAGTATCCTTGTCTATAAGTAAATAAAGTGAGACAGCACTGTGGGGAAAAATGCTGATATGTAGTTACAAATTCGACTAGGAGTCATCATGGTTCGGTAGTGTAGTGGTTATCACGCTCGCCTCACACGCGAGAGGTCCTGGGTTCGACCCCCAGCCGAACCAATTTTTTTCCTTCGGCTGCATGTTTTTCTTCATTTCAGATATGCATGTTCAAAAGAAAGAATTTCGGGGCAATAAAAAATTTGCCTACCACCCAATTTTTTCCTACCTACATTCTCTCTCTCTCTCTCTCTCTCTCTCTCTCTCTCTCTTGGGGGGGGGGGGGGGGGGGGGGTGTTGGGGGGGGAGCTGTTTGAAAAGGGTTATTTGCCCTTGTTTTTATTGTGAGACTGTATAAATATTGGGTTATTATTATTAAGATGTATCCCTAACGGGCGGGGACTGGATGTAAAAAAGCACATGTGTGCTTATTCATTATCCTCGAAATAAAGAATTTGTCATTGTCATTCTCTCTCTCTCTCTCTCTCTCTCTCTCTCTCTCTCTCTCTCTCTCTCTCTCTCTCTCTCTCTCTCTCTCTCTCTCTCTCTCTCTCTCTCTTCTCTCTCTCTCTCTCTCTCTTCAACAATTGCTAGAGAATGTATATAATTAACTCCTATTGGATTTAGAAGATTTTCTAGATCATCTCTCTCTCTCTCAACAATTGCTAGAGAATGTATATAATTAACTCCTATTGGATTTAGAAGATTTTCTAGATCATGGAAGCTTTTTCTTCTTCTTCTTGTTTTTGTTGTTGTTGTTGTTGTTCTTCTTCTTCTCATCATCATCATCGTCTTTGTTGTTGTCCACGTCCTCCTTCTCCTCCTCCTCCTTCTCCTCCTCATTATTATTATTATTATTATTATTATTTTTATTATTATATTGTTGTTGTTGGGTTTTTTTGTGTTTTTTTAAATATACAATTCTTTTACTTCGAGGATAATGGAATCAGCACTCATGCGCTATTCTACATCCAGTCCCGTAGTCTTGGTGAAATTTGCCATCTTTCCCACGGCACACAATGGCGTACTCTTTCGAAAAGCGGAACAGGTTTTAACGTGTGCGTAAGATGTTCTACGCGCGTTCGCATACCGGACATTACCGTGTGTGTGTGTGTGTGTGTGTGTGTGTGTGTGTGTGTGTGTGATTTTTATTTATTTATTTTTTTTTATATCGAGGATAATGGAATAAGCACTTATGTGCTTTTTTACATCCAGTCCCGTATGACTGCGGATTTGTGAATTCTGTCATGTTCCCATCAGTACACAATGGCCTACTCTTCCGAAAAGCGGAACAGGATTTAACGTGTGTGTGTGTGTGTGTGTGTGTGTGTGTGTGTGTGTGTGTGTGTGTGTGTGTGTGTGTGTGTGTGTTATATCGAGGATAATGGAATAAGCACTCAAGTGCTTTTTTACAATCTGTCCCCATGTGTATGCGGTTTTATAAATGTTGTCATCTGTTTCCACCGGTGTGTGTGTGTGTGTGTGTGTGTGCGTGTCGTGTGTACGTGTGTGTGTGTGTGTGGTGTGTGTGTGTGTGTGTGTGTGGTGTGTGTGTGTGTGTGTGTGGTGTGCGTGTGTGTGTGTGTGTGTGTGTGTGTTTGTTGGGGTGTGGGTGTGTGAGTGTGATCTTTTTGAATTTTTTTTTTATTTCGAGGATAATAGAATAAGTACTTATGTGCTGGTTTTTTTTTACATCCAGTCTCCGTGTGCAAGCAGTTTTGTACATTTTATTATCCATTCCCACCGGCAAACTATTATCCATTCCCACCGGCAAACTATGGCCTACCATTATTGAAAAGCAGAACAGGTTTTTTTTAACGTGTGCGCAAGTTGTTCTGTGTGCGTTTTTACACGAGACCTCAGCTTATTGTCTCATCCGAAGAAGTTTTCAAGAGAGTGGAGTCAGCGCTGATATTCACTCCAGGGGAAAACCCTTTGAACAGGAGTGTCTTGGTTGTCGCTCGAACTCAGGCTCGAACCAGGGCCGTGAGATCGCGAATGCAAAGCTCGAACTGCCAGGCTATGCCGTTCCGCCCCCAACCCCTCCCTTCTCGTGTGGTATGTGTGTGTGTGTGTGTGTGTGTGTGTGGGGTGTGTGTGTGTGGTGTGTGGGTGTGTGTGGTTGTGTGTGTGTGTGGGGGGGGGGGGGGGGGTGCATGTGTGGTGTGTGGGGGGGGGGGGGGGGGGGGGGGGGGGGGTGCGTGTGTGTGTGTGTGGTGTGTGTGCGTGTGTGTGTGTGTGTGTGTGGGGGGGGGTGCGTGTGTGTGTGTGTGTGTGTGAGGGGGGGGGGGGTGCGTGTGTGTGTGGGGTGTGTGAGGGGGGGGTGCTGTGTGTGGGGGGAAGTGCGGGTGTGTTGTGGTGTTGTGAGGGGGGGGGGGGGGGTGCGGGGTGTTTTGTGTGTGGGGGGGGGGGGGTGTGGGGGGGGGGGGGTGCATGGTGTGAGTGGTTTGTGTGTGTGTGTGCGGTGTATGTGTGTGTGTGCGTGGTGTGTGTGTGGGGTGGGGGTGGGTGGGGGCGTGTGTGTGTGTGTGTGAGGGGGGGGGGGGGGGGGGTTGTGATTTTGGGGTGTGTGTGCGCTTGTGTGTGTGTGGGTGGTGGTGGTCGTGTGTGTGTGTGTGCACGGTGGTGTGCGTGCGTGCGTGCATGTGTGTGTTGTGTGTGCGTGCGTCGTGTGGTGTTGTGTGTGTGTGTAGTTGGGGTGTGTGTGTTTTGTGTGTGTGTTCTGGCTCCACAATGACTATTCATAAGTTATGGGACACCTGCAACAATAACTTAAATATAAAGCACAACCACTAGACAAAACTAGACTAGACTAGACTAGACAACTACACTACACTACACTACACAAAAACTGCACTACACTACACTACACTACACTACCCCTAACACTACACTACACTACACTACAACTTTTGTATTTCTTTTGCCATGTTTTTTTACAGCATAACTTTTTATATATTTGAATAGTCTTTTAATTTTTCATTCATACCAACAAAGGGATCTCTTCTACTTTAAAAGCCCTTATCTCATTATGCGCCCAACCCCCCCCCCCCCACCCCCCCCCCCCCCCCCCTTGCCACCATCGTCCTAATATCACTTTAAGTGAACAGAAAAAAATTGAAACAGACACACACTACCCTAAAACTTCCCTACACTACAACTAACACTACACTACACACACTTTAAAAATACACTACACTAACTACCACACAAACCTACACTACACTACCCTACAAATGCACTGCACTACACTACAACTACCTACACTACACTTCACTACACACACCAACATACCACACTACAATACAACACATAACAATACAATACAGTTGAATACAAAAGAGGCCAGGTAAAACACAACACAGCACAGCACCACGTAGAGCACAACACAGCACAGCACATCACATTACAGCACAGGGACAGTACAGTAAACACAAAACAGCACACAAAATCACATCACAGTACGGTAAAAGCACAGCACAGACCAAACACACATCACAGCACATTTCAGACAGTAAAGCACACAAACAAGGCACAGCACAGCACATCACACATCACAGCACAGTACAGTACAGTACAGCACAGCACAGCACAGCACTGCACTACACTGCACTGCACTGCACATCACATCACATCACATCACATCACAACACAGCACAGCACAGTACAGTACAGTATAGTACAGTACAGCACAGCACAGCACAGCACAGCACTGCACAGCACTACACTGCACATCACATCACAGCACTGCACTGCACATCACATCACATCACAACACAGCACAGCATAGCACAGCACAGCACAGCATAGCATAGCATAGCACAGCACAGCACGGTAGAGCACAGCACAGCACAACACAGCACAGCACAACATCTACGAGACAAGGTACAGCCCAGTACAGTACAGTACGCCATACTACATGACAAAGTACAACAGTGTACAATACAGTAGTAAACCATACTACAAGACAAAGTACAACAGTGTACAATACAGTAGTAAACCATACTACAAGACAAAGTACAGCAGTGTGAAATACAGTACAGCACAGTACAGTACGCCATACTACATGACAAAGTACAACAGTGTACAATACAGTACAACACAGTACAGTACGCCATACTACATGACAAAGTACAGCAGTGTACAATACAGTACAGCACAGTACAGTACGCCATACTACATGACAAAGTACAGCAGTGTACAATACAGTACAGCACAGTACAGTACGCCATACTACATGACAAAGTACAGCAGTGTACAATACAGTACAACACAGTACAGTACGCCATACTACATGACAAAGTACAACAGTGTACAATACAGTACAGCACAGTACAGTACGCCATACTACATGACAAAGTACAACAGTGTACAATACAGTACAACACACAGTACAGTACGCCATACTACATGACAAAGTACAACAGTGTACAATACAGTACAACACAGTACAGTACGCCATACTACATGACAAAGTACAGCAGTGTACAATACAGTACAACACAGTACAGTACGCCATACTACATGACAAAGTACAACAGTGTACAATACAGTACAACACAGTACAGTACGCCATACTACATGACAAAGTACAACAGTGTACAATACAGTACAACACAGTACAGTACGCCATACTACAAGACAAAGTACAGCAGTGTACAATACAGTACAGCACAGTACAGTACGCCATACTACATGACAAAGTACAGCAGTGTACAATACAGTACAGCACAGTACAGTACGCCATACTACATGACAAAGTACAGCAGTGTACAATACAGTACAGCACAGTACAGTACGCCATACTACATGACAAAGTACAACAGTGTACAATACAGTATAGTAAACCATACTACAAGACAAAGTACAGCAGTGCACAATACAGTACAGCACAGTACAGTACGCCATACTACATGACAACTGTCCACCTGTTTATCCCTCTATACCTAGCAAAGCTTACCAATCACTCACACACACACACACACACACACACACACACACACACACAACACACACACACACACACACACACACACACTCCTGGAGATCAATCTCATGGGATTCGGGTACCTCAAGACGACCTTTTGGGCACCATCCCCGCCAGTCATCAGACCTTATGCATGTTTGAACTTCACTAATGACTAGGCCTCATTCAATGTGCGTACCCAGCGTGGCTCTGTGAGCAAGTTAATAACGTCTTCATTCAACAGGTTGAGAATTCCTTGTAGATAGATGGGTCAGTCCGTTTACCAAACACTCTGGACACAAAAGCCAGTTCTTAAGGACAGACTGCAAAGGCTCCCTGTTTCAGAAGCGGAAAGATGGACAAGCCAAGGGTTGTCCACTTAGGTTCCTTCAGACTGTCTTTGTTTAGCCAATGCAGTCATTGAAATAACCGTTGCCTGTCCATTAACTCACGTTCGCGGTTCCGCTGATGATTTTAATGGACAAGGACCGAATTTGTATAGCCCACACAACTAGTATGGCCTGATCGAGAGAATAATAATGTTCGATTTGGCAGAACTGAAGTCGTTATGTTACAGAGAGAGTTGTGTTGTTTGTGTAGGTTATCTATGGTTTTAAATGTAAAAGTGATGATAGGGGTTTCGGTGCAAATCAATATATGTCCTTTGTGTGGTTCTTTTCCACATCGCATTTAACCTCCTGGGTTAACACTTATGGTTGACCTGGGCGTTGATGCAAGGAAGGACAGCTGAGTTGGCTTTAAACCCTGTTTTAATATGCGTATAGTTGCACAGTTTTAATCTGGATGTAAAAATCTGCCAAGGTGCCAGCCCCACTATGGCCTCTGTGGTTAGTGTGGCAATAAATAACATGAGTTGATTGAGCTGCAGTTGCCTTGGAAGAATTGATATGTTTGTATTAGGACACTTGCAAAGTTTGTCTTTCGAAAAATAAAGAGTTTGAGTTCAGATTCCCCGTGGGGATGCCGGGGACTTGTCAGTATAAAAAGCATCCCCACCTTATTGAAATTCTCTCGTTCCAGAGAATCACCCAAAAATGTTCCACATGTGGTAACCCCGGAGGACGTAAAGCCCTAACTTCCCCGTGGAAATTATGTGCTAGAAATTTCCTCTTTTCTATCACTCTCTTTGTTTATGCCTTGTTCTTTCTATTCTTGTCACCTCCTCGTCTATTTTTTGCCGTCTTGGTCCATTTTTCTGCCTTTTTTTCAGAAAGACTTAAAAGATAAAAATTCTCTCCTGCACCGATGTCGGATGTGCTTTGCCTGCCTTGTCAGGGGCTTAATGGCAGTGTGACGCATTTTTGCTCGTATAGGGGCCAAGAATAGTTTCTGTCTGAGCCTTCGACGAAGAAGAAGTTCAGATAATCACGGAGCCGATATTAGGACAATTATAGTCCCTGAGAAGATAAACATAATGTTTGCACAGAGAGAGTTATGGAATCTGTATCCTAAAATGGCAGCACTTCTGTTACGAGAATTGTAGTGTTCGTGCTTAGGAGAATATGACAATAAATTGTGTTGTTTCTATCAGAAAACGGTCATAGGCTTGCAGTTAAAGATGTGTAGCCTACCATTTGTACTTCCATAAAATCCCAGATTTCCTACAGAGCTGTGGTGTATGCAATGGGAAGGAAGGCTGGAAGGAAAACGGAAAGGTGGAAAGACGTAAATAGGAGAGAAGAAAGAACGAACCAAATAAAGAAACAAGGAAGAAAAAAATAGAGAAAAAAGAAAATAAATGAAATAAAGAAGAATAAAAAAAAAGATAATGTTGATGATTTAAAAAAAACAACTAACAAGAACAAAAACATCAAAGAAGAAGGTAGAGAAAAGAAAAAAGAACAACAAGAAGAGGAGGAACAAGAAGCAGCAGTAGCAGCAGAAGACGAAAAAGAATGAGGAGAAGGAGGAGAAGAGGAGGAAGAGGAGGAACAGAAGAAAAAGAAGGAGGGGGAGGAGAAGAATACACAATTGTTCATTCATGCAACTTCACACATGAGCACTTTTGATAAATTTTGATACTGGAAGTCGATACCATTACTTTTAATCGTAGAATCAATTCTTCTTTAAATATACTTCTCTAGAATGAAGTACCTAGCAAATGCATTGCTTCTGCTAAAGAAAAATCGAAAATATAACAATCCACCTTTTTTCCATATTTTCTTTGTCTGCAATAGAGTATGAAATTTGAAAATAGAATCATTAAAAGAACATGTGTGCACCATTCAGTTCATTGCAGTTATGTACTCAGAGATTACATCTTTGCTCAACTGATCTCTTTCCTATTTGTTGTTGTTGTTGTTGTTGTTGTTGTGCTGTTGGGGGGTGGGGGGTTAGATTACGAAAAGGAAACTGACCGTGAAAAAAGTCAACCATTATCCTCTTTAAAATAGCATCGAATGATATACACTTAAAAAAAAACCCAAAAAACCCACGACTCTTAATAACGGTGTTACAAATCTCTTCTCTCTTCTCGTTCAATAAACCAATGATGTCAACTGAAAGTTAATAAATTAAAAAAATAAATTAAACTGTATCAATTATACTCTGTCTCTGTTGTCTCCAATCCAACTGGATTGGTGGTCTACAGGTAACGCACCTACCTAGAAAGCGACAAGTCCGGGTCAAAGTGTGCGGTGGTTTGATCCCCGTTTGGGCCAGAAACTTTCCCCCCATCCATTAGACCATGAGAGGTGGTCTGGGTGCTAGTCATTCGGATGAGACGATAAATCGTGTTACACATATTAAAATTTTAGTGCACGTGAAAGAACCTATGGCAACATGAGAGATGTCCCTAGCAATTTCTGTAGTAGCCCCCCCCCCCCCCCCCCCCCCCCCCCCCCCCCCCCCCCCCCCCCCCCCCCCCCCCCCCCCCCCCCCCCCCCTTCCGCCCCACCCACCCCCCCCCACCCCCCACCACCAAAAACCCACACATGTGCCCCCCCCCCCCCCCCCCCTCCCCCCCCCCCCCCCCCACCCTTCCCCCCCCCGCCCCCCCCCACACCACCCCCCCCCCCCCACCCCCCCCCCCTACAATACAAACACCGTACCCAATCACATACAATACAATACAATACAATACACAACCTGTTGTCGATAGGAGCTAGCCCACTAACGCCCCCAGAGCTCCCCATCTTTCTCGTCTCTGGAACTAACTAGCTATCGCAAAACATTTCACAGACCTGATTTTCTTCCTCTTGAAAATTGTGCAGGAAGAGAAGATGGGAAGGGGTCGGGAATGGGGGGGGGGGGGGGGGGGGGGGGGGGGGGGGGGGGGGGGATTGGGGGTCGGAGGTAAACGAGCGGGTGGAGTCAGGAGGTGGTTGTGTGAGGGAAGGGGGGGGGGGGATAGGGGGCAAGGGGAGGTGAGATGTTAACTGGACTGAGGGTTTGCCGAGTTCGGGATTGCTATAAAAAGGAGACACAGTCTGTCAAAGTTTCGTCTACACGGGATGGAGGCACAAGCACAGGGTGGTGTGGGAATAAGTTGGGAATTGGATGTGTTCTCTGTTGAATTGTCGTGTACAGAGGAGGGGGATGGGGGGGGGGGGCG
>CM054163.1:16074555-16129555 GCA_028751875.1 Rapana venosa | reverse complement strand
GCTGGTTGATTGATTGATTGATTGATTGGATGATTGAAGGATGCTGGTGTGGGACCTGCGAGCCTGCCAGACCTTCATACTTATCAGCTACTGGACCTGGTTCCTCTCCCTCTGGCTGGTTGTGGCCATCACCTGTGACAGGTGAGAGAGAGTGGGGTGAGAGAGAGAGAGAGGGGTGGAGAGAGAGGGGGGAGGGAGAGGGGGGGGAGAGAAGGGGGAGAGATATAGTCAGAGTCAGATAATGGGGAGGAGAGAGAGGGAGAGAGAGGAGATGGGGAGAGATAAGAAAGAGAAGAGAGAGAGAAAAGAGGGAGGGGGAGGGAGGAGAGAGAGAGAGGAGGAGAGAGAAAGAGAGAAAAAGAGGAGAGATAGAAAGAGAAAAGAGAGAAGAGAGAGAAGAGAGAACAGGAGAGAGAGGGAGGTAGGAGGAAGAGAGAGAGGAGAGGGGGAGAGAGAAGAGAGGAGATGGGAGAGAAAAGAGAGAGAGAGGGGTGGGAGAGGAGGGGGAAAGACAGAAAGAGAGAGCGAGAGAGTGGGGGAGAGAGAGGGGGGAGAGAGGGAGAGAGAGAGAGTACATCTCCAGGCTGTATGATCATTTCAAAAAAATTCTTTTATATCGAGAATAATCATCATCATCATCATCATCATCATCATCATCATCATCATCATCATCATAAATGGAATTTATATAGCGCTATATCCTGCAGAGACAAATCAAAGCGCTTGCACTCAACTCATTCTTACACAGTCATACAACCAGTAACAAGTAATAGTTCCATCAAGTCCAAATGTGCACGCACGCACACACACACACACACACACACACACACACACCACCAGCACGCACGCACGCACGCCGCACGCACGCACGCACGCACACACACACACACACACACACACACACAGAGGTTACACACCCTGGCAGGGCAATAGAATCTTGGCTGTTGAAGGCAGGAAAAAACTATGAGATGAAGCAGGAGAGGAAAATCTTAGGTTTGAAATAAATATGTCTTGAGACTGGATTTAAAAGTGTCTTAAGAAGGCTTTTGGCGGAGAGAGAGAGGGACATCATTCCACATCAATGGACCAGAAATTGAGAAAGAGCGACGGCCGGTGGTGGATTGGTTGAATCTAGGTATTCGTAAGGACAAGGTATCTGCAGCAGAGCGGAGAGAACGAGAAGGAGTGTACAAGTGAAGACATTCACAAGAGGTAGGCGGGTGCATTTGTAACAGAGGGTACTGATCTTATAGTTTACTCTCTGTGGCACAGGCAGCCAGTGGAGAGATTGCAAGAGAGGGGTAATATGCTCAGATTTTTTTCTTTCTGAGGATTAGTCGAGCTGCAGATATTTTTATACGTTGAAGGGATTGGATTTATGATGCTGGCAGACCAGCCAACAGAGAATTGCAATAGTCCAGACGTGAAAGAATGAGAGACGCAACAAGTTTGGATGTTGCATCGGTGGAAAGGTACTTTCGAATTGCACTAATACGCCGTAAATGATAGTAGGAGGACTAATGGAATAAGCACTCATGTGCTTTTGTTCATCCAGTCCCCCTATGTATGCGGTTTTGTAAATTATGTCATCTGTTCCCACCGGCACACAATGGCCTACTCTTACGAAAAGCGGAACAGGATTTAACGTGTGCCCAAGATCTGCGTGCGTTCGCATACCGGACCTCGGTTTATAGTCTCATCCGAAGGACTTTTGGGGAGAGTGTAGTCTGCACTGATGTTAACTCCAGGGGAAAATATCCTCTTGAACAGGAATCGATAATCTGGATAAATGGTACATGTAATAAACCCACACAAGTTCTCCCTCATCATCAGATACTACTATCAATAAAAAAAAAATTAAAAATAGAAAACAACCAAAGAAAAAAAAACCAAAGATCTAAAATGCAAAGGACCATCCACGTAAAAAGTCTGTTAAAACAATGAAAGAGAGAAAGAGAGAGGGGGGGGGGGGGGGGGGGGTAGAGAGAATGGGGGAAAGAGAGAAAAAAAGAGGGTGGGAGAGAGGAGAGAGAGAAAGAAAGAGAGAGGCAAAGACAGACAGAGAGGAGGGGAGAGAGGAGAGAGAGAGAGATAGAGAGAGAGAGAGGAGAGGGAGAGGGAGGGAAGAGGGAGGCAGGACAGACAGAGATAAAGAGAGAGACAAAACTTTAACAGAGACAAATATGATCGAGAGGAACACACACACGTCACACAACTGTATTTGTGTGTGTGTGTGTGCATTTATGCTTAATCGCTTTGCCTACACACGTGCTTGCCTCTTAGTGTACTCTGTGTGTGTGTGTGTGTGTGCAGGTTTATAGCAGTGACCTTCCCCCTGCGGTGGAAGCTGTCCAGGACCCAAAAGAAAGCCTGTCTCACCAGCACCCTCCTCACCCTCCTCACCCTCCTCTTCAACCTCTCCACCTTCTACTCGGTGGACATCGTGGCAGACGAACTGGACAGCAGCAAGTTGTTCTGCTTCTTCAGAAGCGATGTCCGCGTCATCGCTGATGCCTTGGCTTTCGCTTTCGGCTCTGCCATACCTTGCATGCTCATCTTTTTCCTCAACATGGTCACTCTCTTTCAGATCCGTCTCTCGGCTCAGCAGAGGCACAAGCTGACCGCAGACGGGGAGAAGGCTGCCGGTAATGCTGTCTTCAAAGAGCGGTACGTGTCGTTCGCCAGCTCTCAGGAAGGTACCAGTTCTATGAGCCTGGATGTGTCCTGCACGTCCAATTCCAGTCTGCCCGGGAAACAGGCAGAAGGAGCGGTTTTGATGAGTGCGGCATCAGCAGAACCAGCGTTGAGACACGGCGAGATAAACCCACACATGGTGAAGAGCTCGGGTGAAGAATGCTCCAGTGAGAAACTGACAACGTTCCCGAAAGATGACGGCACTAAAGCCGTTACTGAGACCGTGAAGATTTCAGTTCAGAGCCATGACGCTTCAACCACCAATCTTTCGCCGAACTGCCCGCAAGAAAATGACACAGTTGGAAAAGAGACAACGACTTCGTCTGCAGCAATCGCCACTCACCAGGAAAGCTCCAAGTTGGGCGAAAAAGTGGTCACGTTTTCTAAACCCTCCACTAAGATAAGAAACGGCACTCCCTATAAACTGCCCGAAGAGAGAAACCCCGCGGAGCGGAAGAAAGACAGCAAGATGAAAAAAGCAATCAAGATTGATCGCGCCACCGTCTCTCTGACGTACATTTCCGTTTCCGCTTTCCTGACAGTGGCCCCTTATGGAGTCATGCACGGGCTGTTCATGGTGTTTCTGGACCAGTGGGATGCTGCCTTGGCGGTGAATCCCTTCACGCCAGTTCCCGCCCACTTGCAGAACCTCATCAGAATTTGGGACATTTTGGAGCTGATTTTGCTCTTCAACTTTAGCCAGAATTTCTACATCTTGTTCCTGACGAACAACCTCGTGTCCCAGGCTGTGTTCAGCTTGTTTGGCTGCAAGGGGAAACCTGGCAGGAAGTAGAGGAAGGGGGAGCAAGGGGTAGGGTTGATAACATAGTTGTTGTCAAAGAGTAGACGGGCTTGTAAAAGAGTAGCTTTCTCCTCGTCTGCGGTCTTAATTTATAGAGAGCAGTAGAGGACAGACAATGTTGGTGGAAGATGTCAAGATATCATGAAAAGCCTATACTGAAAATACGAAAAACGCAGACATAAGAAATGTGACTGGGTCCGAAAGATGATACAAACTCTATGTCTTTAGGATCAATTTTTAGTTGCTGTTTTTTTTCCAAAGTGCGCCACAGCACGTGTGGTACCATGTAGGTCACACTGCAGAAGCCAACAGTTCTACCTAGCATGCATTTCACTAACCACACAGAATCCCCGGCCCTCTCCCCTTGTATGGCAAATGTCAGCAGCATGTGTGGAATTTTCATTTGAGTCTCGTGATGGGCATGCTTAGAAGCCAAGATATATATATAATATATAATATATATAAATATATTATATATATATATATATATATATATATATAGTGTGTGTTGTGTGTGTGTGTATACACACACACACACACACACACACACACACTCCCCAAAAGGCTGTCTGTACTTCAAGACAAACAAATCTGTGAATTATTTTCTAGCTAGTCATATCAATTTTGTGTTGATAATGGTTCTCTTCTGATGTCTGTCCTATCTGTACCTCATATTAATAAGATTGTGTGGTTTTAGCTTGGATTATAGTTGTTCTTGGCGTTTTGCTTTTGTTATGGGTTTTTAAAAATTTGTTTGTTCACTTGTATGATTGTGTGGTATTTATTTTTCTGGATGTGGCGAGGAAATCAACGGTAGGTCAGTCCTGATACTGCCATGACTGTTCAGCCGCACTTAAGCATGAACAATAAACTTGACAAATATTGTGTGTGTGTGTGTGTGTGTGTGTGTGTGTGTTGTGTGTGTGTGTGTGTGTGTGTGTGTGTGTGTGTGTGTGTGGGATTATAACTGTTAAAGATTCCCGTTGTTTAAGTGTAAATTACACATTATGTTGTCATAGAGCAATGTGACTGTGCACGGTATAGTTAATGTTGTATGATTTAGGCCAATCTGTTATTTTTCTATACTAAAGTGGGAACATTTATTTGTGGAGAGAAAGCCGGTGGCTCTGTACAGAATAGTTCATAGTGCATGATTTTTCTTTTTCACATAGTTTTCGATTTATTTTTCTGGTTTTATACACTTTTTTTCATACTAGAATTACACAAGTCTTCATTTTTCCAGACATTCCCCCCCCCCTCCCCTCCCTCCCCCCCCCCCCCTGTTCTTCGGCTAGAGTCTCCGAGGTTCACCAACGATGAGATTTTGTGTATGCGTCCGTTTTTACCCGCTATTTAGGTAGCCGCATTCCGACCCTGGGGATTATGTCTAAACACGACACCAGTGTGCATGCATTTTTAAAAAAAAATTCTGTCATCCGTTCCTACCGGCACGCACGAAATGGCCTACTCTTCCAAAAGGTTTTATCCTTTGCACAAGATGTTCACACATAGGATTTCGGTTCAAGTCATATCCAAAGGACTTTCCCAGGAGTACTGATATTAACTCCACAGGGGGAAAAAAATCCTCTCCAACGAGTGCCTCAGTTGTGGCTCGACGCGAACCCGGGCCATCAGATCACGAACTCCACGCTCTAACCACTAGATATCCCACTCACCCACCTACCCCGTGTTGACATTTAAAACTGAATGTACCCCCGAAGTCGGAATGCAGCTACTTTAATGGTTGGTAAAAGCGGTCACATACGCAAAATTTCACCATTTTTATTTGTTTACCCTTTTATTTCCAGGATAATTGGTGAGCCTCGGAGCTCTAGCAGAAAAAATAACCCCTCCTCCTCCTCCCCCACCTGTCAACTGTTATTCTGTTGTGATTTATATGCTCTTTTTATTAAATTGAAGTGGCGATTTTAGGGTAAATATGGGATGGGTAGAAGGAGGGGGGGTGGGGTAGGTGGCGGTGTGAAAGATGATGGTAATAATGATCATGTATGAGTTTTAAAA
Source organism: Rapana venosa (assembly GCA_028751875.1). Taxonomy (NCBI): domain Eukaryota; kingdom Metazoa; phylum Mollusca; class Gastropoda; order Neogastropoda; family Muricidae; genus Rapana; species Rapana venosa. The sequence continues at coordinate 16,124,037 of CM054163.1, read as the reverse complement.
TAGAATACGAAAAGAAGGAAAGATCGTCTTTGAAAACTGATAAATGTCAGTTCAGTGTTTACATTGTACAGAATGTTGACATCATTGTTGTGGCGTCATTTTTGCTGTTTATAAAGATTCATTAATATGATGACCTAAACAATCATGTGATGACCTAAATATTCATATGATGACCTAAAGATTCATGTGATGACCTTAAAGTTCAAGTGATGACCTAAATATTGATGTGATGACCTTAAGATTCAGTGATGACTTTAAGATTCAGTAGTGACCTAAAGATTCATATGATGACCTAAAGAATCATATGATGACCTAAAAATTCATGTGATGACCTTAAAGTTCACGTGATGACCTAAAGATTTATGTTATGACCTTTAGATTCAGTGATGACCTAAAGATTCAGTGATGACCTAAAGATTCAGTGATGACCTAAAGAATCATATGATGATTTAAATATTCATGTGATGACCTTAAAGTTCACGTGATGACCCAAAGATTTATGTGATGACCTTAAGATTGATGTGATGACCTAAATATCAGATTGATGTGATGACCTAAAGGTTCATATTATGATGACCGAAAAATTCATATGATGGTCTAAAGTTTTATGTGATGGTCTAAAGTTTCATGTGATGACCTAAAGATTTATGTGATGACCTAAAGATTCGTGTGAAGACCTAAAGATTTATGTGAAGACATTAAAGATTCATATAAAGATTCATGAAATAACATTAAACATTCATGTGATGACCTAAAGATTTATGTGATGACCCAAAGATTCATGTGTTGACCTAAAGATTCATGTGATGACCTAAAAATTCATGTGATGACCTAAAGATTCATGTGATGAACTGTTTATTATTAACGTATGCTCTATGGTGGATTCCTTTAGTTTAATATGTATAGCACTGTTCAATTTCATCAAATAAAATCTGGCCTTGGTTCATTAGAGTCTCAGGGTTGGCTCTTTCTTTCTTTCACTCATTCATTCTTTCTTTCCTTTCTTTCCGTTTTTTTCTTTCTGTTTAGGTACTTTTTCTTCATATTGCCTTTGAACTATTCGTCTCTTCTCTCTCTCTCTCTCTCTCTCTCCCTCTCTCTCTCTCTCCTCATCTTCTCCTTCTCTCTCTTCTCCCCTCTCATCTCTCCTCTCTCTCTTTCTCTCTCTTCTTCTTTTCTTTCATTCTTGTTTTTTTTTTCCTTTTTCTGGCAACCTTTTTAAAACATGTTTCAAACTCGTGGGTTGGGTTGGGGTTTTTTTAGGGGTTTTTTCCAGTTTTCTTTCCCCTTTCTTTCATTTCCTCCTCTCGCCTCCCACAGGAAAACAGAAACCTGTTGAAGAAAATCAGCAAAGGCTAAGTCAGAAGAGACATCCATCACCACATTGTTACACCATAATGATATTAAAGGACACAGTTTTAACAGTTTCATCAGTGAGGCTAGGAGTACATTCACTGCTCAAAGTCAACTAATTATGTTGTCAATCAGACAGATACCATCCCAGTTTTGATACTTATGGATTTTTTTCGCTCCTCTCGGCTAGAGCTCTGAAGTTCACCGATGGTAAAATTTTGCGTATGCACAGGGGTTTTTGCGCACCATGAAGGTAGCCGCATTCTGACTTCGGGGATGCATGCTGGGTATGTTCGTGTTTCTGTGACCTATCCGAACGCTGACATGAATGACGGGATCTTTGATGTGCATATCTGATGTTCTCCATCTGAATTTCAGGTATTTTCTGAAAAGTCTCCTCTACTGCTATGACATAATAGGCATCTCAGATCAATTGATGCAAAATAACAATTTTGCGTCACTAGATCCAAAGCTGTATGTAATGTTTCCATCGTAAATTTCTTATATTCTACCTTTTTATTCAGAGCTTTGAGATTCAAACTCATTCTAAATGATCCATCTTTTTTCTCCCTAACAAAGATAGGTGAGACAATTTGTCCTGATTATGGCAAGGATTCTTTAATCAGACCTTTGTTCAACAGGTTTTCTATTTCAGAGTCAATAGCATAATTTTCAAGCTTGTTAAATGGCCTTTGCGAACTTTGCTTTATATAATCTGGGCAATCATCAAAAGTGATTTTAATTCCTTCAACCGTTTCAAGTACATCAGGGTCAGAAGTTAATACATTCCAGGAGACAACTTTTCCTTAATGCTTCCTGCTGTACATTTATCATGCTTCACTTTAAGATAAGCACACACAGAGAGGGCGAGCAAAGTTCAAATTCACTAACCTTGTTTCCAGAAGGGAGGGGCGGTTCAGTCTGGTGTTGTTGTGCTGCCATGTGGTTCTCTTTTGCTGGCCACGCATGTTCTGAGTTTCTGGGACTCCTGTACTTCTTTCAATGCTTTATGAAACTCGGCGCCGTACAGTAGTTCTGGTGTCATAGCAACATGCAGTTCACATATGCCAGAGAGTTCACCGGGTAGGCAGGGTCGGTGCATTTCTCTCCCTTTCTGGGACAGGTCATGGTTGGCATGATCTGTGAGGGCTAGGGCGTCTGAAAGGTGGGCTATGCATCCGGTAGGCTATGCATCTGGTCAGTTGACTGGGTACCTTAGCTGCATCCTGCCCTGAGATGGTATCTCTTACCTTCAGAAGTAGGTCAGTGCAGAGCGTTATCACTTTGGCAGCTTTTGACAGTTTTTGGGGGGGGTGTTTGTCATCCTGATATCTGTCTTTCTTCAGAAGGGCTTGAGAACAGAAAAAAACTTCCTGGTTTGTTGGGGAACGCCCAGGTAAGAACAGTTTTCGGGAATAGGGTACTTGGTAAGTTTTTCCCTCAGTTTCCTGTCTGGGAGTTTAGATCCAAATCTGGACTCAAGCAGCTTTGCCAGTTTTTCAGAAACCGATGATGCCATTTCAGCGAAAATGTCATCATCTTTATCCTCATCCTCTGTACTTTCTGCCATCAGTTCTTTCTCCAGCTCCTCTGCCCTCTCATCTGAAACACTGTCAGTGACAGTTTCTGAATGCTGCCTGCCTTCTTTCTTTTCCCTTCATTTTCCACAAGGGGTTCTTTGTCTGAGCCAGCGCTCATTTTTCTCTCCCTGGAGTGCAGTTCACTTCTTTCCAAATTTTCCGATTTCTAGAAAGACTTTGGATTGTCAAAATATCTCAGAGAGATGGTTCCCTTTCAGTCGAAATGGCAGCTTGTGGTTCTTCTTCATTAGACTGATCCATCACCAATTTCTGGTCACTAGAGTAATAAGCAGCATAGACCTCCTTCCCCCCCCCCCCCCCCTACAAAACACTTATCCACAATACACAGTATTTCACCAGCACTACAAAACAAACCAAAAACAGGTGATGATAAAAAGAAAACAGGTTTTAACACAAATCAAAAGAAACCAAGAAAGGCTAGGACTAGAACTATATTATAGCTAATGCTCAGATTTCTGATAGTGATGGGCGTTGCGGACACAGTGAGAGGCGATAGGATAACACGTCTGGTCAGTAAGGTGGCTAGGCACGAACTGGCAGTAGGCTGCACCCGGTTTCTCATGTGCCTGTAGTGGATGTATACAGGAAATGAGCAAGAATTTACAAAACCGCATACACACGAGGACTGGATGTAAAAAAGCACATGAGTGCTTATTCCATTATCCTCGATATAAAAGGATAAATAAATTAATTAAATAAATAAATCAGACCCTGCTACTGAGATTCGAACCCAACACTTCATGGGCCCACAAGATTGAAGTCTAAAGTTCTATATAAATACTTGCTGACTAAACATCAAAAACAAATCAACAAAACATTGATCTTTACTGGACTATAGGACTTTGCCTACTATCACACAATCACAAAAAGCTCGAGCATCCGGTTGAGGAAAAATCTACACTCTAACACTTCCAGTATTCGTCCACTTCATAAAGTTCTACGAAAGTGCACGATTTTGAGTCCTTTATATTTCAGGCTATATTGTGTCACATAATATGTATATCACTTTCATTGCAAAACACTTATTATGGAACTAGTGTGTCACTGCACATAATAACTAAATGAATTACGAGGAGAGGTTTATTCCATTAAAAGCAAAAAGAAAAAAGTGACAAAAGCATTTCAGTTCTTGTGAGTGTTTTCATTTTGAAAATGACCTAGATTTACGATGTTTCAGTTAAAAAGGTTTTTCAAAATTGAGTTGATAAAAACATAATGAACATGTACAGCTAATTTAATGTTTTGAGAGGATGAAAGCAAGTAAATAACACTACGCAACACCAGGTAAACATACACAGCCCGGAAAGGAAACGAAAAACAAACAAGAAACCATAACAATGCACAGAAAAAGTCACAGCCAAGTAATTTTGTTTGCCTCGGGTTTCTTATAGCTCATATTTCCCTAAGCTTTGTTATCACTCTCTTTTATAACTGGCACACACATTTAGTGAGGAGTCTTTTCTGCGTTACTCAGCTAGAGTCCCGAGGTTCACCAATAGTGAAATTGTTGCTGTATGCGACCGTTTTTTGCCCACCAGAAAGGTAGCTGTATTCCGACATCGTGTATAAGAGGCGTCTAAAGATACAATATGAGTCTCCTCCCTCTTCTCTATTTTTCCTTAATGGGTCGGGTGTGTAGTGCCTGGTCTTCTCCTGTGCTTGTCTCTGGGCAGGAGAGGTCTGTCCACTGGCCTCACTCGACACGTTCCGATTTCAGAGCATCTCGTTGTTTGTATAGGATGCATGCTGGGTATGTAAGCCACCGGACGCTGGTATGAAATACGGGATCATTAACGTGAAATTTTTAATTTTTTTTGCATGTGTATCTACATGAAGGGAGTTAAGGCAGTGGCAGGTCTGCACTTGAAGTTGACCTGGACGATCGTAAAAATCCTGACCCTTGATTCACCAGAGCCTTCCCAAGATTCAAACCCACGACTTCATGGACCTGCACGACTGAAGTCAAACTGTCTTAAACGATCGACTATAGCGTTGGTTATACTATATATTTTTATATGACACACCCTTAAAGTTAATGGTCACCCAAATTGAACTTGACGTTTTGGGAAGGAGAGGTAGGGTGGGACAATGATTGTGAGGTTTCTGGAGGGGGGGAAGAGGAGGAGAAAATAGGAATGGCATGGATGGTGTGTGTGTGTGTGTGTGTGAGAGAGAGAGAGAGAGAGAGAGGAGAGGGAGGGAGGGAGAGAGATGGGTGACCAAGATTGTTTTCCTTCAAACTTCAAACACACGCACACAAGGAAAATTGGGGCCAAGCACAGGGTCTCTTAAACTCTTTGATCACACGATGAACTACTGAACTCGCCTGTACATGCATTTACGACTGAACAATCAAGTCTTGTTGATAAAAAAAAAGCTGGGTTGTGAATGGTCTTATCTCTCGGTCCAGTTTATTCAGGTATCTGAATGTGGGACAGGACTGATTTCTGAAACAGATTCGTTTTGAAGAGATAAGGGAAGAAACTGCTTTGTCCTTCGATTCTTGGGCTTTTTAGTTTACTTAATGTTCTTCTCCTTTTTTGTTTGCAAGAGATTTTGGCTTTTTTATCATTTTTATGTGTAGTGTTTTGCTTAGACCGTTATTTTTTTTATTACCTAGATAGTAGTTTTCATACAATCACTGAGTAAAAAGAAAACGAAGAAGATGGAATAATCAATCACACTCTCACACACATACACAACAACAACAACAATAGCAACAACAACAAAGTACAAAAGCTATGTCAGGAAGGGAGATAACAAGAAATGAAAAAACCCTCTCATGTATTACAGAGTTACTCAGACAAGCCACTGTACTGCTATGCAATACACAGGTTTTGAGGGGTTTACTAATCAATCTATCTATCTATCTATCTATCTATCTATCTATCTATCTATCTAATATCTATCTATCTATTTATCTATCTATTCATTTTTGGAAGGGTCCTTAGCTGAACGAATAAAGCAATCAAGGTATTGTTTAATCACCATTGCTGCTCTTCCCCTCTTTACTTGCAAAACGTTTTCAGTCACGAAACTGACATATATTATGAGCCATACACAAAGAACAATAGCAAAGACCAATCAAGAGCCAAATACAAAGATCATCAACCAAGACTGAGACAAACACAAAGATCATCAACCAAGACTGAGATAAACACAAAGATCATCAACCAAGACTGAGATAAACACAAAGATCATCAACCAAGACTGAGATAAACACAAAGATCATCAACCAAGACTGAGACAAACACAAAGGTCGTCAACCAAGACTGAGACAAACACAAAGATCATCAACCAAGACTGAGACAAACACAAAGATCATCAACAACCAAGATGAGTAAAAACAAAGATCATCAACCAAGACTGGACAAACACAAAGATCATCAACAAGACTGAGACAAACACAAAGGTCACAACAACCAAGACTGAGAAAACACAAAGGTCATCAACCAAGACTGAGAAAAACACAAAGGTCATCAACCAAGACGAGAAAACACAAAGATGATCAACAAGACCAATCATATGAATGACATAAGGCAAAGCAGGGCAAGGCAGGCAGGCAGGACAGAGGCAAGGCAGGCAGGGCAAGGGCAGGGCAGGAGGCAAGAGCAGGACAAGGCAAGGCAAGGCAGGCAAGCAGGGCAGGACAGGACAGGACAAGACAAGGACAAGGACAAGGCAAGCAGGCAAGGCAAGGCAGGGCAGGGCAGGCAGCGGCAAGGCAGGGGGCAGGACAAGACAAGGCAAGGCAGGCAAGCAGGCAAGGGCAGGCAAGGCAAGGCACAGAAGGCAGGGACAAGGCAGGGCAGGGCAGGGCAGGGCAGGGCAGGGCAGGGCAGGGCAGGGCAGTCAAGGACAAGACAAGGCAAGGCAAAGCAAGGCAGGACAGGACAGGCAAGGCAAGGCAAGGCAAAGCAAGGCAGGACAGGACAGGCAAGGCAAGGCAGGGCATGGTAGGGTAGGGGAAGGCAAGGGAGGGCAGAATTTATTTCAGGTACATGAAAATGGATTGCATAAGACAAGCTGAAAGAACCCCCCCCCCCCAAAAAAAAAAAGAAGAAGAAGAAAAGAATGAAATATGGTCAATGTTTTCATAAGTGCAACATGGTTATCTTAATTCTTTATGGAACTTTTCCCTTAAATTTTATAGAATCGTAGATACATAAGATCCTATCTTTATTTCAATTTTCATTCCAGGCACTGTCTCATTGGTGTTCAAATGACTGTCATTTCATTTATGCAAATGGTTTAAGTTTTTGTTGTTTAGATGGTTTGTTTGCTTGTTTGTTCGATTGAGTTGTATGTATGTGAGAGAGAGATGGAGAAAGAGAAAGAGAGAGGCAGGCAGAAAGACAGAGACAGAGAAACAGACAGACCCAGGGGTAGAAATCTGGCTAGATATGTAGAAAACACACAAACACACACACACACAATTACACACATACACACATATATGCACTGAAACACACATACACACTGACACACACACACACACACACACACACGAGAGCGCCGAGAGAGAGAGGGGGGGGGGGGCTAGCCTACACAAAAGCCTACTCACCCAAATCAGTCCACTGTCATATCTCCAACACTACAGTACAGGGTGTGTCTGAGTCCACCTCTGTTACAAAACCCCTAGCAAAGAAAACGCCCTCCAGATCCAAACCTTTATAAAGACCCCTGGGCCTCTGTGCCTTCACATCTGACTTCACAGCTTCTGTTCTGATTCACATCAGTGTGGTCTGCAAAGGTAAGTGACAGGCAGTGATGAGAGAAGGGAGTGAGGCCATGCACGATAATACAATTTGACAATTGTTTGACATGAAACTATTTTAAACAATGCTTAATACCCTTTAATGCTTTTAAGTTATAGAGAAACAAAAGAAAAGTGCTTAGGACATAAATGACAAAGGTGAAGAGGAGCAAAGACATAAGTAGGTAGAAAGTAATAGTTATGATAGTGAACTAGACACAATGGTACACTGTCCTGACTGAGGGATCCTAGGGGGATGGTAAAATACTCAGGTACTATCAAATAAGGTATACAGGTATCTGAAGATGTTATAAGGGGGAAAACTGTTAACAAGAAACGCCAGTCAATAAGACATCAACCTCATGAACCAGGCTGATTGAAAGAAACTCTAAGACTGATGCAATCATTCAATAACATGGAAGTAGAAGATCAACAATAAATTTAATTGTCATTGTTTGGACACTTCACAAGGGAGATACATTTGACTTCCTCACCAGATTAGACCAAGGCCATTGATCTAGCTCAAAGATGGAATTTCTTCTTTTCTGTCAATTTCTTTGTCATCCTTTTCTTTCTACCATCTTTCTTGCTTACTTCATGCCTACCTAATCTGTTAACTGTCTTTCTTAATACAAAACCTCATCTTTTTTTCTATACTTTATGATATACTGTCTGTGTCCATATAATTCATTTTAGTCTGGTCACAGTAATGTGAAATTATAAGCACCTGGATAAGAACATTATCAAATATTAGCTTGCAATGTTTGCTGTTTGTACTTTTCTTTTTAAAAAAAATATATTTTACTTATTATTTACAAATTCTCTATTAAGCAGAATGGCTGGTGTTTTCAACACAGGCTGGCGTTCTTCACTGCCTGTATGAATGGATGGTTCAGAGGATATCTAGGTCATGTAATTGCTGTACATTTCCCAGTTTGACATTCTCAAGGTCACACAGGATAATGATGAACTGTCTCACTCATCACAGTATTTGGGAATGCTGTGAATAACAATGTTATGAATTTGAACTTTTCTAGAGATTGATAGACTTATTTATTGAACAAATCTTATATTAGTGACAAAGTTTGTTTTGGAGAGGACAGCCACAGATTGGCTGGACTTGGTTTGCCTAGAACCAGCTGGATGAAAGTGTTGTCTGTCTTGTGGACAGTTGTCCAGTGCTTATGTGTATGATTCACTTTCTAATCTTGTTAATGTCCTGTTTCATTTTTCGAATACCAGCATCCTTTGAAGCCATTATGAAAATATCATCAATATATCTGTTTATCTATCTATTTATTTTATTATCTATTTCCCAGTCCCCAGTGACCATGAAGTTCGTCATCGTTCTCGCTGCTCTCATTGCCTTCACTGCTGCCCAGGGAGGTCACCGCCCTGGATTTGACCATGGAGACCCTCTGCGTAAGATGCCTGTCTGTTTGTCTGTCTTTCTATCTGTCTGTCCCAGGGTCAAGTCTGTTCAAAACCATACTTTTCTCAGTCTGTCAGACTAGGAATAGTGATCTCAGTGCAAGTCTTTCATATGAAATGAATTAGATGTATGTTTGTATCATTGTTTGTGAATGATGGGTTGAGGGGATGTCTGTTTGTTTGCCTGTTCAATAAGCCAGATGTGTCAGCTGAGGTCAGCAGGCAGACCTCCTACAGAGTCACAGGGGCAGGAGAAGACCAGGTACTACGAACCCCACATAGAACATAGAGAAGAGAAATACTGTAATAAAAATCCAGCCCCTATATATTTCCACAAATCTTTCAGTTCCAAGCATGAAGAGGTACTTTTCAAAGGAGTACAATTTGTAACAGAGTAATGAAAAACATTTGAATGGATAAATCATCCAGCTAGCTGTACACCAAAAAGGTACTTATCAAAGTAGTACACTTTCTAAAGGACCAATGAAAAAATAGTGGAGTAGGGTAAATCATCACAATGGACAGCTGTGCACTAGCTTTCTACTGTGGGTCATTCATTCAGTTGTTGGTGTAATAATTGTAAGTGGCCCCCTAAGTTCTCTGTGTGTGAGTGAGGCTTTGCCAAAGGGAGTCCTGGTTCCCCCTGTCTGGTATGTTTGTCCTGTGAGAAACTTTAGGTATTTTTTCTTTTTTTAACTGTTATACATAAGATATACTATTTGAAGAAATACTGCATTGTGGAATGAGTTGCCTTAAATGTGAGTAGTTTCACATGCTCACATCTACCTATTCTAGTTTTGGAAAACGTCATGTACCCTCAAACAGTTTCTCTTCAATAGAAATTTCATGAAGTTTTGTAGTTTGTGATTGTATGTTTGTTTGTCTACATGCCTGACCAATAATTATTGTGACAAATTGTTGAACCGATTGTTTGTAACTTTTCATTTTTCTTCTTATCTGGTATTGTTTCTTTGACCACCTCACTTGCAGACCACCTGATCCACGCGGAGGTGAACGAAATCATGCAGAACAACCAGGGCATCACTGTCGATGACTGCGCCACCAAATGTGATGCTCTCTTTGATCTGGCCGCTGGTCACGATGAGGACCTCACTGACCGCCTCTGCAAGGAGGAGTGTGCCCAGTAAGTCACCAGGATGACCTGACTGACGTCATAGTGAAGACAAAGTTGATTGGGCCACCTCTGTTATGCAGAGTGTGTTCAGTAAGTCACGATTCAGGACTGACTAAAGTCATGACGAGGACATGACTCAGTACCTCTGTCATGATCACTGTGTTAATTCAATAAGTCAGGATCAAGACTATGGCGGAGGTCATGGGTCACTGTCAGGCTACAAAGGGTCTCTTTGATGGCCCTTAGTGGTTTGCCTAAATCACTGGCTTCCACACAGCTCTTGAAAATCTGACCATCTAACAGAGACACTGCAGTTTCTGTAAAGATTCAAAGATTTTTTTTAAAGAAATTGAGTCGACATTTGTTCACATACACAATGTTTTCAAATCATTAACTTTGCTTTCTGTTTAAAATTCTGGACATTGTCTACAGTGGTAATTGAAACACAGTCTTGGAATGAACAGTGGACATGTGTGTCATGGTCAGATCTGGTTTGTTAGCTGTGGTACATCCTATGTTTCACAGACCACATACTCACACTCAGTCCCATAACAGATTTCTTCTTCTTTTTCTTCTTCTTCTTTTCTTCTTTTTTCTTCTTCTTACTCTTCCTTTTCCTCTTCCTTCTCCTCGTCTTCTTCTTCTTCTTCTTCTTCATCACATTTTCTTCTTCTTCTTGAAATTTGGAGGATAGGGGTGGGGATGAACTGTACATCTGCCACAGGCTCTGTGAGGGATCTCCATTCTGATGTTTGCTGTGCCCGTGAAAGCAGGTCTGGCCCAAGGCCAGACATAATTTTCAGTCTGCTGTGTATCAAGTTCTTGAAACTGTGACCAGGCCAAAAGCTGTGTCAGTCAGTCAGTCAGTCAGTAAGTCATTCAGTGAGTCAGTCAGTGAGTCAGTCAGTGAGTCAGTAAGTCAGTGCAGTCAGTAAGTCAGTGAGTCATTCAGACAGACAGACAGTCAATCAGTCAGTGATGTGAGCAAAGTGCCTAGGCCTGCTGTACATTGCTGTCATACTTTGAATTCCTCTGTTGACATTGTCTTCAGTCAGGACAAGCTAGCTCAGCATAACAACCTGCTGTTAGTGAAAACAGAAAAAAGTACCTCCTCTTCACAGTATGGCTGCCCATGTGGCCAGGGGACTGAAGGTCATAGATGCAGACAAGTCCTCATCCAGTGTGTACTTCTTGTGTGATCACAGTGATGCTTAAATGGGATGAGTAAGTCAGTGTAGTTATATCTGAGTGTCACCCCCCTCCCCCTCAAGGGTGTTAGCTTGGGGAACACTCTTCTACAACATCTTCTTCCCCCTCCTTCTCCTCCTTCTTCTCCTCCTCCCTCTGCTCCTCCTCCTCATCATCATCATCAACATCAACAACAACAACAACAACAACAACAACAACAACAACACTATGAAGTGTTTTCTTTGTGTTCTTTGCAGTCAGATCAATGGTGGCCACCACAACGACCACACTCACCTTACCCACCCTCCTCAAAATGCTAACTAAGCAAGGACAGCACTGGACATGGTCTGTTAGGACTGTTGGTGTCTGTGTGACAGCCTTCATGGAGTGTGTCGCTGTCTTTATTGCATGTGTGTGTGACAATAAACTGGTTTGGAAAATATGTCTGTGCTTTGATACTGGTTCTATTAGCTAAGGAATGGGTCTTGATGGCTGGCGTGCGCGCGCGCGCGCGCGCGCGCGCGCGCGCGCGCGCGTGTGTGTGTGTGTGTGTTGGTGTGAGTGTGCGTACACATCACAATGATCCAGATTCAAATTTTAATTCAATGTAGAACTTGGAGGATTATACCAAACTAAACTTAGAAAGAAACTTAATATCTGTATGCCCAAACATGGTTATAAATACCAACATGATATAAAAAGTAATGTTCAAATGTTGTACCGTCTTCTTTGTGGAACAACCAGACAACAACTACTATTATCTGTCATATGAGCGAAAATGTGTTGCACTGCCATTGAATCCCTAAATGAAGACACCAAGTACACAAAGGACATAAGTAATGATAATGAACTGGACATGGCTATACACTGTAAGAGTTTATGCACCCTGGATTGACAGCAAATTACTCGTGCATTTTCAGAAAGTATACATGTATCTGAAGTGCTAAAAGAAGAGAGAGAGATAGAACAGCAAGAAAAGTCACATAATTATGATAGGCAAAAATGAGCCAAAAAGGCATCAACATCATGCTTCAAGCTATAAAAAAACCCAATACATCCAAAATAAATTAAATCATTGAAGAACGTAAATGGGGAAGAACAATACTTATTATATGATTTAGAGAAACATTTGTAGTCCTTGTTTCATGAGGATTGCAAAATTCAGTATTTTTTGTTGTTGATTATATTCATCAGTGATGCATCTATAAAAAATAGGATGATTTGTGTAGTATCTGGGAAAATATTAGTTACATAAGATTTGCTGTACTGAGCATTCCGTAAAAAAATTTGCATTTTCAATAATTGTTATACATTTGAAAATTAAGGCTTTGTCAGTGTCAGAAGCATACGAGATGATTTTTTTTTTAAACTTGGGTTGGCTGACAATTTGTGCCAAACTTTTATCATTTGACTGTAAATGTTTATAAACAAAGGGAAATGACCTTTTTCGCCATATCTAAAGCAGTTAGATGTAATTTTATTTTAATATGTAAGATGTAGTCACAGTATTCAAGGTGCAATGGTTCAGCTTTATCACTGCAACTATTACCACACACTTCACATCTATAGGTCAGTACTGGCAGCACCAGTGAGTTAAACAAGTCAAGCTGGCAGAATATTGGAAGCTGAAGCTGTCTGGTTTTTTCCTTATAGTGCCATAATTACTTGTCTAGCTTGGTCTTTTAATTGTTAGAGGGCTATATTGACTTTTCCATTGAGAGTTAAGGTCAGTCTCAAATATAAAACTTTGTAGAGATGTTCTAATATATTTTATCAGTTTAGTTCTGGAGCACTTGATCTTTAGCTTCAATTCACTACAGTAAGCTTCTAATTCATAAAGTGCTTTTTGAAGTTTTTCTTCAAAGTCCGCAAATATCACAATATTATCGTCATATAATACTATAAAACTTTTTAGGTACACTGAATGTGTGTTATCAAAATCAAACCCAAAATCAGCTGGAGTGCATCCTGTTTGGTTCAGTTGGGACTCTATGGCATTATCATAAACAGCAAAAAGTAATCATGACAAGGTTTTGCCTTGTGGGACACCATGGTGAACATTTAATTAAATGTCTCATTTTCTTAGAAACTCTCGAGAAAGTCCATTGTGAATAATTATTTCTAATTACATTGAAAACCTTGCCCATTGATGTCTTTTCTTGTAACTTTTATCCATAAACCTTATGCCACACTTTGTCAACGGCCTTTTCATCCTCCACAAAAGCACAGAATAGTTTCTTTTTTTCTGGTCCTTATGAGATCATTTTACCATTTTGACACAAATATGATCTGTGGTGGAATGATTAGGTCTAAATCTAGCTGGATTTCTGAGAGAAAGTTTAAAGTCTCAGAGAAAGGTTTTAACTTTTCATTAAGTATAGCAGTAAAGAATTTAGCACTACATTATACCAAAGTGATCCCTCTGTTATTGCTTGCATCACTTTTATCTTCTTTGTTTTTATAAATGGGGATGATAACTCCAGTCAGCCAGTAACCATGGAAAATCCTAGTGCTCTAAAATGTTATTGAACAGTACACACCAGAAATGGTTTAATTGTTCACAGTAGAACAGATTGTTTCATTAATAATTCTATCTATCCCAGGTGTTTGATTATGCTTTAACTTGTTAAGGACAATATGAAGCTCTGCATTTAACATTGCTTTTGCTTTATCTGCTTCAGTAAAGTCTTCTAACAGCCTGTCAATTAAGAGAGAGAGAGAGAGAGAGAGAGAGAGAGAGAGAGAGAGAGAGAGAATGCGAATGCGAATGCGAATGGTTTATTCAAAAGGCCTTGGCCACATTTGAAGGGGGGAAACACAAAGCACACAGGGGAACAATTAGAAATGGAGGGGATAAAAACTTCTCATGCAATGCACAGTTATTTATAATAATGATAATAATATATGGAATTTATATAGCGCCGAATCTTGTGAAACAAACAAATCGAAGCGCTTGCACTCAAATCATTTACGCCCATGCAACTTTCCTCAAATATAATAAAGAACATATTTCAAATTTATGCACGTGTACACACACACACACACACACACACACACACACACACACACACACACACACACACACACACACACACACACACACACACACACACACACACACACCGCGAACACACTTAGGAGATGAAGGATGCTGTTGAAAAGTAGAGACGGATATGAGGGGAAAGTGTCAGGTAGGAAATAAGTGTGTTTTGAGGCTGGATTTGAAGGTATCAAGTGAAGGTTTTGGCGAAGTGAAAGAGGGAGGTCATTCCACGTGGACGGACCAGAAACAGAAAAAGATCGACAGCCAACAGTGGTTTGTTTGAATCTGGGTGTTCGAAAGCACAAAGTATCTGCGGCTGAACAAAGGGAACAGGATGGAGTGTACAGGTGAAGACAGTTACAAAGATAAGATGGTGCAGATTTGTGGAGACATTTGAAACAGAGGGTATTGATCTTATACTTCAGTCTTTGTGAGACTGGCAGCCAGTGAAGAGATCGCAGAAGAGGAGTGATGTGTTCGGAGTTTTTCTTTCTTAGGACCAGTCGAATTGCAGAGTTTTGTATGCTTGAAGAGAGTGGATGGATGATGCTGGTAGGCCAGCCAAAAGAGAATTACAGTAGTCTAAACGTGAAAGAATGAGAGATGTGACGAGCTTGGAAGTTGCATCAGTGGACAGATACTTATGCGCGGTAGTTGATAGTAGCAAGACTGGCAGGTCTGGGTGATGAATTTTTTTCATAGAGAGTGTGTTGTCAAGAACTACACCTAGATACTTCACAGAGTTGGACAAAGGAACTGACGCACTGCCGAATTCTATTGATGTTGTTGTGATGGAGGAAAGTTTATGTTGGGTCCCTATGAGCATGGCTTCGGTTTTATCGGCATTAAGTTGTAACTTGTTCTGAGTCATCCAGTTTTGAGTGTCTTGAAGACAGTAGGACATATTTGTCAGGAGGGAAGGCAAGTTTTTTAACAGTATCACTGCACTGAAGCTGAGTGTCATCGGCATAGAAATGATGATCAATATGGTGGTTGTTTATTATATGTGATAGTGGAGCAGTGTAGAGAGTAAAGAGAACGGGGCCCAGGACTGATCCCCGTGGGACTCCACATTCCATTTTGACAGATTTTGATTGAATTTTGTTTACAATAACTTTCTGGAATCTGTCTGTGAGGTATGAAGTAAACCAGGTGAGGGCTGTGCCATTAATACCAAACGTATTTTGGAGGCGAGAAAGAAGAATTGACTGATCTATAGTGTCGAAGGCTGCAGATAAGTCAAGAAGAGTGAGGAGGGAGATTTTTCCTGCATCAGAAGCAAGTAGAAGTGTATCTAAAGTATGAACTAGGGTGGTTTTGGTGCTGTGGTTGGGGCGATAGGCAGATTGAAAAGGGGGAAGGAGATCATTGGAATGAAGGTGACTGTTGAGCTGTTTGAGAACAACTTTTTCGAGTACTTTAGAGACAAAGGGTAAGTTTGAGACAGGTCTATAATTCTTCAGAATGTTGGGATCGAGGTCGTGCTTTTTCAGTAGAGGTGTGACTATTGTGGTTTTAAGAGCTTGTGGAAAATGTCCTGACGGAAGATATGAGTTTACTATTTTAGTGATAATAGGTACAAGTTGTGGAAGGCATTGTGAGAAAACAGGAGCAGGTATGGTATCGAGGTCGCATGATTTTATAGTCATTTCCTTCAGAATTGTCATGATTTCTTTTTCACTTGTGGAACAGAAGGAAAAGAGAGAAGTGCCAGTGAACTGGGGATCAGGAGGTGCAGGCTGGAAATGAGTCTGATCCAGTCTGGAGCGTATGTTGTGGACTTTGTCTGAAAAGTAGGCAGAAAAGATAGATGGAAGTTCAGACAGGATGTGGGTGGTAGGCAGAGGAGTTGTTTTTGCAGACCCAAGGAGATTTGAGGTGAGGGAAAAAAGAGATTTTATGGATGTAGCACAGAGAATTTGGGAAGAGTAGTATTCTGTCTTTGCTGAATGGATTAAGAGTTTGACTTTGTTTATTTGTTTTTGGAAAAGCTGTTTGTTGATTTCGGTTTTTGATTTCCGCCGCTGCCGTTCTAGTTGCCGGCGTTTGCGCTTCGCTATCAGGATGTCTTGGGTATACCATGGCGCACAGGGTCTGTCAGGTAGGAGATGGTCAGTAGGAGGTGCATGCTCATCAAGCAATTGGCGGAGAACAGTGTTATAGTATTCAGAGAGGTCAGTGTGGTCAGAGGTTTGTGAAAAACGTTCGGAAGCTTGTGAAGAGAAAGTATGAATGTCTAAGGCCTTAAGATTGCGACGAGTAACATATTTCTTCTTTCTGACAGGTTTTGTGATGTTGAGGTGGAAAAGAATGGCGGAATGATCAGAATGCAGTTCGTCAGTGACAGAAACAGATGTAACAAGATTAAATGAAGCATTAGTAATCAGCCAGTCAGTTTAGACAAGCTACTGTACCGTTAGGCAATACACATATTATGTAACCTTTGATTTCTTGTTTGGATGGGTCCTTAGCTGTGTGAATAAAGCATTCGAGGTATTGTTTAGTCACCATTGCTTCTCTTCTCTTCCTTACTTGAAAAATGTTTTCAGTCACGAAACTGACATAATATTATTATCCAAACACAAAGATCATCAAGAAAAACTAGTCAAGAGCCAAACATAAAGATCATCAACAACGATCAATCAAGAGTCATGTACATGATGCATGCTGGGTGTGAATTCCGGGTTCTTTGATCTTCTCTGTGTGTGTACACAAGGGATGAAGGCACTGGCAGGTCTGCACTTAAAGTTGACCTGGGAGATCATAAAAACCCCATCCTTAATTCACCAGATGCCGCTGCTGAGTTATTGGAAATCAAAGTAGCCTACTCTCAAAATTAAATTCCAAAAAGGATTTTTGTTCATGTGTTAACTACTAAAGGGAATAAAAAATACATAAGGAATATTACTTTTTGCAGGAACAAGAAAAAAGATCACAAAGAACTAAGCTTGCTGGTATAAAAAGTCTGTACACAACATTTCTGCCAAATAGTAGGATACTTAGAGTTACTTAAAGGACTTTTGGGGGCACATGTCATTAATGCTCTCCAAGGGTATTTCAAGGAAATCAATCAAAATAAACAATGTTTTAATCTGTTCAGATTGTGATCACCTTCATACTGGGCTGTGGAAACACTATTTAGTGACTGAACAATTATTTTCCATCCTCTACAGGGGTTCAGTTTAGTTTTAATTTTAAATAACAAATTGTTTCTGAGTTCCTAATATAAGACATATTTACCGAGTAAATGAAATTCATCTTCTATTTTGTTACAGTATCTACATTTTCTGTCCTTACTGGATATATTTGATCCCTTCCTTTCTCTATTATTTAATAGTGACAGATTGAGGGAAATTCACAATACGTCTTCTTAAAGGCTTTGCTTTCATAGTTTATTAAAGCCTCTATCTTTGGTAGCAAAATCATCAATTTTTACTTTTGCAAACTCTTTCTTGTGGTAGATTCAAAATATTTTATAGGTGTCCTCTAGCTTTCTTTGAACAGCATAACTCAAAACTCAACTGATGAATATCAATAGTACTTTAGTTCTTCCACATTTTTGTAATCCAATTGTGTAAATAATGCCTTTAACTGTGTTAATCCATTTATTGTATGTATTCGTTTGATACAAATAATCATGTACTATTCCAATATGAATTTGGTTTTGATTCTATCAAATGAATCCAAAAGAGTATTATCTGGCCTTGAAGTTTAGGGGTCAGTGAAAAGCTTCCTGATTTACCCAAAATGATAGTGGGAAGGCTTTTTTATGAACTTCTCATATTAATTTGTTTACAACATTTTACATGAAAGTTTTTGAATAAAAACTTATTTCATAAACATGTCTTGAACAGTTTTATCAAGATGAAATTCTGTCTCCCTATAAAAGCAAAAAGAAACAAAATTTCAGCTCCATAGGTTAAAATAGGAGTTATCAATGAGTCAAATAAACGCATTATTATAGTAGTCTTGAAATGTTGTCCATGGGTTACTCTTTTAAAGGGGTACATTACTTTGTTGCTTCGTTTTTACGAAATGTTCTTGTGTTGCTTAAGAACAACATCTAGATATTTATAAGTTTCTACTATTTCAATTACATATTCTCCACATTTGAAATGAACTGGAATTTTAGGAGGTGATCTTGTAAAGACTATTACCTTTGTTTTTGTTTTGTTTGTCTTTAAACCCCAATTAGAACAGTATTCTTGCAGCTTATTCAGTTTAGTTTGAAGACCTAGTTTGGGTGTTGATAGTAATGCAAGTTCATCAGCATAGAGTAAACAAAGAATTTTATCTCTTGCTGTTATGTATTGCGAGTCTTTCTCGTCAATATATTGAACTATGTCATTGACATATACATTACATGATGTAGCTTTGTGTGTGTGTGTGTGTGTGTGTGTGTGTGGTGTGTGTGTGTGTGTGTGTGTGTGTGTGTGTGTGTGTGTGTGTGTGTGTGTGTGTGTGTGTGTGTGTGTGTGTGAATTTTAACTTTATTCTTTTATATCGGGGATAATGGAATAAGCACTCATGTGCTTTTTTCATCCACTCCCCATGTGTATGCAGTTGTGTAAATTTTGTCATCCGTTCCCATAGGCACACAATGGCCTTCTCTTCCGAAAAGCGGAACAGATTTAACGTGTGTGTGTGTGTGTGTGTGTGTGTGTGTGTGTGTGTGTGTGTGTGTGTGTGTGTGTGTGTGTGTGTGTGAGAGAGAGAGAGAGAGAGAGAGAGAGAGAGAGAGAGAGAGAGAGAGAGAAGAGAGAGCGAGACAAAAAGACAGACAGAGAGACAGATACAGAAAGACAGATACAGAAAGACAGAGAGACAGATACAGAAAGACAGACAGACAGACAGACCAACAGACAAAGATTCATCATCCTGAGGGAGAAAGCTGGCCCTAATATGAAGAAGGACACACACACACACACACACACACACACACACACACACACACACACACACACACACACACACACACACACACACACACACACACACATTCGCATTGACATTTCACTGGCTGGCTTGAACCTCAACACAAAAACTGTGGAGTTTCCTTGGTCAGTGATTTTCCAGCTGGAGATGGAGTTTTCTGACAGAAGGGCGGTTGGGGTCTTTTCAACAGTCACTGGGAGTCCAGTAACTGGCATGTTGATGATAAATTCGGTGTATTTCATGCAGCACAGGTCAAAGACGTCTTGTTAGCTGACTTGTCTGGGCTCATACTGGGGAGAATAAATGAATGAATTTTTTTTTTCAAGGGTAACAGAATAAGCATGCCATACTTTTTTTTATCCGGCCCTTGCCCTGATTAGGGACTATCAACAAAACAAGGGAAAACCCCTACTACAACAATGACAACATCATTAAAAAAAAGATAAGTGTATATTTAACAATACATAATCCTTAACTGACCTGAACATAAATGCCAAGAGATATAAAGATTATAATTTTTTTTATAGAAAAGAGATATGCCTTGATAAACATAGGTAAAGGTAAAGGAGTCCCATAACCTATAAGGTCGTAGGGGAGCGAGGCGTCAGAGACCTCACTTCTCTAGGGCCAGCATATTGAGGGCGGCGCCCATCTCCTCTCCCTCGCTCCTTTACCTTCCCTGACCCTAAAGAGGGCAGGTACCCATTTACAGCTGGGTGAACTGGGGGAACTGTACTGAAGCCAAGGCGCGCAAACGGTCACCCATCCAACTGGTAACTACGCTCGACGCTGCTTAACTTGGCTGGGGCAAAGCAAGTGCTCCGACCACTGAGCTATCCCGTCCGCCTTGATAAACATACAATTCTCAAATGAATTGAACATTAACATGAAAACTGATACACTGATAATAATTAAGTAATATTGATAAAGTAAAATAGAGGGGAAACAGAAAAAAGCAAGAGAGAGAGAGAGAGAGAGAGAGAGAGAGAGAGAGAGAGAGAGAGAGAGAGAGAACTCGAACTCGAACTTTTTATTGAGAGTAAATGGATAAGCTCAGGGCTTTTTTACACCATGCTCTCAACAACAACAACAACAAAAACAAAAAACACACACACACACACACAAAAACAAAACAAAAAACACCAAAACCACCACCAACAACAATCAAAAACCACCACAAAACAAAACAAAAACCCAAACAAACAAAAACCCAACAACAACCCCCCCCCCCCCCCCCCCCCCAATCCCCAAACAAACCCGCAAACAATCATCAACAGTTTTAAAGACACCAAAATGAAAATTCAAAATTGATTATTATAATCAAACACTATAAATGAGAACTAGATACAATGACGATGAATGTCATACAAGGGAGACAATGGAGAAGGAAAGAAAAGCAAACAAACAAACAAACACAGACAAACAAGTATTAAAAAAAACACCAAAAAAACAAAACAAAAAAAAACCACCACCACACACACACAACCACCGACTCAGAAACCACATTACAGAGAGAGACAGAAAGAGACAAAGAGACAGACAGGCAGACGGACATACAGACAGCGGCAAAACAGCAAAGGATATAGAGAGTGAGGGGAGGGGGGGGGGAGTGGCTTACAGAGTTATGGACAGTGTGAGGACAGAAATAAAATTTTCTCCCTATAAAAGCAAAAAGAAACAAAATTTCAGCTCATAGGTTAAATAGGAGTTATCAATGAGTCAAATAAACGCATTATTATAGTAGTCTTGAAATGTTGTCCATGGGTTACTCTTTTAAAGGGGTACATTACTTTGTTGCTTCGTTTTTACGAAATGTTCTTGTGTTGCTTAAGAACAACATCTAGATATTTATAAGTTTCTACTATTTCAATTACATGTTCTCCACATTTGAAATGAACTGGAATTTTAGGAGGTGATCTTGTAAAGACTATTACCTTTGTTTTTGTTTTGTTTATCTTTAAACCCCAATTAGAACAGTATTCTTGCAGCTTATTCAGTTTAGTTTGAAGACCTAGTTTGGGTGTTGATAGTAATGCAAGTTCATCAGCATAGAGTAAACAAAGAATTTTATCTCTTGCTGTTATGTATTGCGAGTCTTTCTCGTCAATATATTGAACATGTCATTGACATATACATTACATGATGTAGCTTGTGTGGTGTGGTGTGTGTGTGTGTGTGTGTGTGTGTGTGTGTGTGTGTGTGTTGTTGTGTGTGTGTGTGTGTGTGTGTGTGTGTGTGTGTGTGTGTGTGTTGTGTGTTTTAAACTTTATTCTTTTATATCGGGGATAATGGAATAAGCACTCATGTGCTTTTTCATCCACTCCCCATGTGTATGCAGTTGTGTAAATTTTGTCATCCGTTCCCATAGGCACACAATGGCCTTCTCTTCCGAAAAGCGGAACAGATTTAACGTGTGTGTGTGTGTGTGTGTGTGTGTGTGTGTGTGAGTGTGTGGTGTGTGTGTGTGTGTGTGTGTGTGTGTGAGAGAGAGAGAGAGAGAGAGAGAGAGAGAGAGCAGAGAGAGAAGAGAGAGAGAGAGCGAGACAAAAAGACAGACAGAGAGACAGATACAGAAAAGACAGATACAGAAAGACAGAGAGACAGATACAGAAAGACAGACAGACAGACAGACCAACAGACAAAGATTCATCATCCTGAGGGAGAAAGCGGCCCTAAATATGAAGAAGGACACACACACACACACACACACACACACACACACACACACACACACACACACACACACACACACACACACCACACACACACACACATTCAGCATTGACATTTCACTGGCTGGCTTGAACTCAACACAAAAAACTGTGGAGTTTCCTTGGTCAGTGATTTTCCAGCTGGAGATGGAGTTTTCTGACAGAAGGGCGGTTGGGGTCTTTTCAACAGTCACTGGGAGTCCAGTAACTGGCATGTTGATGATAAATTCGGTGTATTTCATGCAGCACAGGTCAAAGACGTCTTGTTAGCTGACTTGTCTGGGCTCATACTGGGGAGAATAAATGAATGAATTTTTTTTTTTCAAGGGTAACAGATAAGCATGCCATACTTTTTTTTTATCCGGCCCTTGCCCTGATTAGGGACTATCAACAAAACAAGGGAAAACCCCTACTACAACAATGACAACATCATTAAAAAAAAGATAAGTGTATATTTAACAATACATAACCTTAACTGACCTGAACATAAATGCCAAGAGATATAAAGATTATAATTTTTTTTATAGAAAAGAGATATGCCTTGATAAACATAGGTAAAGGTAAAGGAGTCCCTAACCTATAAGTCGTAGGGGAGGAGGCGTCAGAGACCTCACTTCTCTAGGGCCAGCATATTGAGGGTGGCGCCCATCTCCTCTCCCTCGCTGCTTTACCTTCCCTGACCCTAAAGAGGGCAGGTACCCATTTACAGCTGGGTGAACTGGGGGAACTGTACTGAAGCCAAGGCGCGCAAACGGTCACCCATCCAACTGGTAACTACGCTCGACGCTGCTTAACTTGGCTGGGGGAAAGCAAGTGCTCCGACCACTGAGCTATCCCGTCCGCCTTGATAAACATACAATTCTCAAATGAATTGAACATTAACATGAAAAACTGATACACTGATAATAATTAAGTAATATATTGATAAAGTAAAATAGAGGGGAAACAGAAAAAAAGCAAGAGAGAGAGAGAGAGAGAGAGAGAGAGAGGAGGGAGAGAGAGAGAGAGAGAGAACTCCGAACTCGAACTTTTTATTGAGAGTAAATGGATAAGCTCAGGGCTTTTTTACACCATGCTCTCAACAACAACAACAACAAAAACAAAACACACACACACACACACACACAAAAACAAAACAAAAAAACACCAAAACCACCACCAACAACAATCAAAAACCACCACAAAACAAAACAAAAACCCAAACAAACAAAAACCCAACAACAACCCCCCCCCCCCCCCCCCCCCCCCCCCCACCAAAACCCGCAAACAATCATCAACAGTTTTAAAGACACCAAAATGAAAATTCAAAATTGATTATTATAATCAAACACTATAAATGAGAACTAGATACAATGACGATGAAATGTCATACAAGGGAGACAATGGAGAAGGAAAGAAAAGCAAACAAACAAACAAACACAGACAAACAAGTATTAAAAAAAACACCAAAAAAACAAAAACAAAAAAAAACCACCACCCACACACACACAACCACCGACTCAGAAACCACATTACAGAGAGAGACAGAAAGAGACAAAGAGACAGACAGGCAGACGGACATACAGACAGCGGCAAACAGCAAAGGATATAGAGAGTGAGGGGAGGGGGGGGGGGGGGAGTGGCTTACAGAGTTTATGGACAGTGTGAGGACAGAAATAGATCAACTGGGAAAGGACACAAAAAAACAACAAACAACAACAACAGCAAGAGGACGTGAAGAATGAAATCGCATTAACATGAATTGTGTGCTAATGACTACTACAGATAATTAAACATGAATTGTGTGCTAATGACTACTAGAGATAAGGATTTTCGAACACAAAAATGAAATTCCAATCATAACATTTCAAAAAGATGTCTGCGATATCCTTTCTTAAATGAAGACAAACTAGGCTTCTGTTTAAGATAATCAGGGATATTGTTCCATAGCTTACTACCTGAATAAACCAAGGATGACATGAATAAGTCTATCCTGGGCGGGGGAATAAATAGAATACTTTTACCTCGAATAACTCTGATAACAAATTTATCATACAGATAGGATGGCGTAAGATTATTCCATAATCTTGTACATGAATACGACTTTATTGAAATGGCATTTCTGATTTAATGGTAAAATATTGAGTTTTTTGTAATCTTCATTTTGCAAAGATGGTTTAAGGAGTATTTAATTTCATGGAGCGTCTGTAAATACTCTCAAGTCGTTTTAAGCAGTTTTTACTCGCCAGGTCCCAACATGTTGAGCATAATCAATATCTGGTTGTATGTATCCATAAAAGAACAACTTTCGACTGTGCTCATCAAGGAAATGCTTTATTCTATTGAGCTGAAATATCTTTTGGGATAATTTCTTTGACAATATTGAAATATGGCTCGACAGGAAAGATTATTGTCTACATTAAGGCCAAGTAATTTATGATTATTAACCTCTTCTACTATCTGATCATGAATTTTCAGACTTCTTGACATAGACTTCATATTTTGTCTTTTTTGTCTCGTTGTGACTATCATGAACTTAGATTTTTTAGGATGAAGAGCCATGTGGTTCAGATCAGCCCAAGAAGTTAGTTTATCTATATCTTTCTGTAGAATATTACATATAACATTTGCTTTTTTATCCTTAGTATGAATAGTCGTATCATCTGCAAATAGTTCACAAGACGATGAAATATTTAATGGAAGATCATTAATATAGATAGAAAACAAAATTGGCCCAAGAACTGATCCCTGGGGGACACCATATGTTATTGGCATGAAGGAGGATATTGTCCCGTCTTGAAGAACTGCCTGCGTCTATTTTTAAGAAATGAGGATATAAGTCTAACTGAATCTGAACATAAGCCATACAAAACAAGTTTCTTTATTAGAAGATCATGGTCAATGGTGTCAAAAGCCTTAGCAAAATCAACAAATACTACCCCAGACAAAAGATCATTGTTAATATTTTCATGCCATTGTTCTATTAGGTTAGTAAGCAGAGTGTGACAAGAATGTTTTTTTCATAAATCCGCTTTGCCTAGGATGAAACAGATTGTGATTTGTAAAATACAGCTGAAGGTTATTCTTAAGATGCTTTTCAAGAGGCTTAGACAATGAAGACAGGATTGATATTGGTCTATAGTTTGAGGGATCTTTTGGGTCACCAGATTTGAAAAGGGGCAAAACTTTGGCATCTCTAAAAGCTTGAGGAAAATGACATTTTTCAATTGAAAGATTATAAATGTATGTGATATGCTCAGATATTATGGGTGCTGAAACCTTCAATATTTTACTGTCTAGATTGTCCAAGCCCCTTGCATTTGAGTGTTTTAGGGAACACAATTCTTTGTATACTTCATGAACAGTGATAAAATTAAACTTGAATTTAGATTGTACATTTCTGGATCCACAAAAGTGTTTAAGTGCAGACAGATCATTAAATTTTGTATTGTTAGCTAGAATTACCTTTTCGCCTACTGTAGCAAAATGCTTGTTTATATCTTCAGCAGACAGACAGTTAACAGAAAGAGGAGTAGATGTAGATGTTTTATGAGCTAGCTGATTGATAGCTTTCCATAAGATTTTGTGTCTTTTTTTGATGAGATCAGATCACTAAAATATTTCTTACGAGCAGTTCTTTTCATAGCTGTTATTTTATTTCTTTGCTTTTTAAAGTCTGCATCTTTTCCTGTTGTTCTTAACAATTTGTCATGTACTGCAATGGCAGCATTAATTTCGGCAGTAAGCCATGGTGGTTTATCTTTAAATTTAACTCGTTTAATTCTAAGTGGTGCGTGTTTGTCAAATATAGGAAGAAAAGTTTGATACCAGGCAGTAAGTGCTTCATCTGGATCAGTATACTGATAAACATTTAAAAAGTTAGCGTTACATAGATCAGAAAGAAATCCTTCAGCATCAAACAACTTATAGTTTCGCAGAGAAACATTCTTGTGATTGCATCTAGGTATCCTTGTACCTTTTTTAGACCACGTTAGACATATTGGATAATGATCGCTTAGGCCAAATGTTGGAACAGATGTTTCTATTATATGATCCATATTGGAGAGAGAGAGAAGAGAGAGAGAAAGAGAGAGATCGATGAGATGAGACGGAGATGATGATGAGAGAGAAGAGAGAGAGATGGCAGATGAGAGAGAGAGAGAGTAGTAAGGAAACCGAACTAACCGAACTCGAATGAAATTTATTACACAAAAGGCCATTGCCCAACATGAAGGGTTACCGAATGCTTAGTAAAAATTTTGTTTAAAAAAATATAAGATAAATAAAATAAAATTAACAATAAACACACCACACACAGCTATCATGTTACTGTCAATAACAAAAGTCGCTACAAAAATTCACTTAGGATACATTATTTATCATGTATTCTGTAAGCTCTCACAAATATAAGTGGAGGCTGCTCACAACTTCAGGATGACTTGATGCCAGGTGTAACATAGTCGAAATAAATTAGGCTGTCTAATATATGTAACAGGGATGTAGTTTCATGCTAACATCTCAAAAACTGGACACAGTCAACACAAACAAATGTATCCATCCTCAAGTTTGCTAGGTTACATAATGGGATATCAGCTGATTGTCGTCAATTGAAATGTTCTCATGTATTGAATTTATGACACATTTCATACTGATAACTTTCAAAGTTTAACTTAGACTAATTTTACTCAAATGTTATCCATAACAAAGTTTTAGATAAGGTTTACAACATGGAACGTTTATAATTTGTCCTGTACATTTGAAATCTGTTCACTGTATTTTGTATAGGTACTCTCCATTCTGCCATCGCAGTTCAATCATCTTGCCTGATAAGGGATAATAATCTCTTACAATTACGGACTCTGATTGAGTCAATCAAATACAAACCCGAGTTCACACAAACAGGTACGATTTGTAGTTGCCCAATTGTTTTCCTTTGACATCTAGATCATAAGCATCTTGTAGGACTTAAAAGGTAGCCTGCTCTATTTTCATAGAAATCTTAATCCAATATAATGCATCTTACAGCGTCATTACGAGAAGGGTATCTTAGTTTTCTATAAACAAGATCAGTTAGTGTACGTCTATCTAGCCTAAAAACTCTTTAAGCAAAGAGGTGTGAATTCCAATGTGTTACAGCTGATCAAGCCCAATTTCTGAACCATTATATACAAACAAGCAGTGGTTTATTTGTGCATCAAATTCTTAATGACAAGTCAAAAAGTTCACCTTATTCGAATATTCGTAGTTATTTTCAACACAATATAACAAGCATCGTTTACCTCGCTTGCAGATCTTTAATGCAGTTGTGAAACTAAGCTTGTAGAAAAACAGATCCTAAATATTTATATACAGATTAATCACAGGCAAGATATTTCACTTGTAAACATTCTTTCTGGAGCAGCTAAATACCACCATTTGAATACAACGATATGTACTCTTCATCAGATAAACTTAGAAGATCAGATGAGGGCGCACTGTTTAACTGTTTAACTCTTTATGTAAGCCTATAACTGTTTCAGATAGCAGATTAACATCATCAGCAAGCAGAAGAATAAACAACTCTGAGAAACATTGGGGAGAAAGTGGACCATGCTTACCATTATTGGATGAGTCTTGGTAACTCTTGATTAAAACAGAAAACAAAAGGGGTCATATATACATTACACCTTTTTAAACACCAGTGGTACAGTATATTAGTCAGTCATTTAGTTCACATCTATTCTGCTTTGACATTCGATACATGGAACGAAAGAGAGAGGAGAGAGTAAGAAGTAGATGAGAAGAGAGTAGAGATGAGATGAGAGAAGGAGAGAGAGAGGATGAGAGAGAGAGAGAGAGAGAGAGAGAGAGAGCATTTTAAGGTTACACCAACATCAAAATAAACCAGATATCAAATTTGACAAAGCATACTCACTAAAGCCTTTCCTTTTAAACATAGTATCAATGAACATATCAAGTTAAGTTACAAAAATGCCAAAGAGCATAAAAACACCATTTTTTAAACAGTTTTAACAGCCCTGCACAACAACAGCATCAACACATTAATGGAAGTAATGCAAATCAGTTAAACCTCACTCAATACATTTCCAAGTGGCATGGTATATATTGAGAGAGAGAGAGAGAGAGAGATGAGAGAGAGAGAGAGAAGAGAGAGATAGAGAGAGGCAGAGAGAGAGATTGAGCGAGAAGCAGACTGATAGAGAGACAAACAGAGGGACAGATACAGAAAGATAGAAAGACAGACTGCCAGACAGTAACAGACCCAGGGGGAGAAAGCTATCCAGATATGAAGAAGGGAAATACATGCACACAGGCACACATGCAGGCACGCACGCAAACACACACACACACACACACACACAGTCCAATTCTCTTTGAAATGGTCTATCATCCAGGGCCCTGGATAAGCAATTGGTGTTTCTTTTATGGTCAGCCCTCACCCTGATAAGGAATGAGAGAGACAGAGACAGAAAGAAATAGACAGAGGCAGAGACAGTAGCCTACTAACCAGAACCAGACCACTGTCAATCTCTAACCTACATACAGTACAGGGTGTTCTGTGTCCACCTCTGAGAGGACACCACCAGCGAGAAAACCTCCACATCCAAACCTTTATAAAGACCCCTCCGCCTCTGTGCCTTCACATCTGACTTCACAGCTTTTGGTCTGATTCACTTCAGTGTCCTCTGCAAAGGTAAGTGACAGGTAGTGATGGGAGAAAGGAGTAGGGCCATGCGGTAATACAATTTGACAATTGTTTGACATGAAACTATTTTAAACAATTTGTTATATACCCTTAACGCTTTTGATTTATAAGTAACACAAAAGAAAAGTGCTTATAGGACATATATGACAGAGGTGAAAAGGAGCAAGGACATTAAGTACATAGAAAGTAATAGTTATAATAGTGAACTAGACAAGATGGTACACTGTCAAGCCTCATTGATCCTAGGTGACTTGTAAAATACTCAGGTACTATCAAATAAGGTATTCAGGTATCTGAAGATGTTATAAGGGGAGAAAATATTAACAAGAAAGGCCAGTCAATAAGACATAAACCTCATGAACCAGGCTGATTGAAAGAAACTATAAGAATGATATAGTCATTCAATAACATGGTTGTAAAAGATCAACAATGAATTTCATTGTCATTGTTTGGACACTTCACAAGGGAGATACATTTGATTTCCTCACCAGAATAGACCAAGGCCATTGATCTTGCCTAAAGATGGAATTTCTTCTTTTCTATCAATCTCTTTGTTTCTCCTTTTTTTCTTTCTATCATCTTTCTTGCTTACTTCATGCCTACTTAATCTGTTAACTGTCTTTATTAATACAAAACTTCATCTTTATTTCTAGACTTTATAATATACTGTCTGTGTCGATATAATTCATTTTAGTCTGGTCACAGTAATGTGAAATTATAAGCACCTGATGAGAACAGGTATCAAATATTAGCTTGCAATGTTTACCGTTTGTACTTTTCTTTTTTTTTTTAATTTTACTTATTATTTACAAACTATCTTCATTAGCTTCCTTAAGAACCTTTGTGTAATCTTGGTATGGTGAATCAAGCAGAATGGCTGGTGTTCTCAACACAGGCTGGCATTCTTCAATGCCTGTATGAATGGATGGTTCAGAGGATATCTAGGTCATGTTATTGCTGTACATTTCCCAGTTTGACATTCTCAAGGTCACACAGGATAATGATGAACTCTGTCTCACTCATCACAGTATTTGGGAATTGCTGTGAATAGCAATGTTATGAATTTGCACTTTTCTAGAGATTGATAGACTTAGATATTGAACAAATCTTATATTAGTGACAAGGTTTGTTTTGGAGAGGACAGCCACAGATTGGCTGGACTTGGTTTGTCTAAAACCAGCTGGATGAAAGTGTTGTCTGTCTTGTGGACAGTTGTCCAGTGCTTATGTGTATGATTCACTTTCTAATCTTGTTAATGTCAAGTTTCAACTTTCGAATACCAGCAGCCTTTGAAGCCATTATGGAAATATTATCAATATATCTGTTTATGTATTTATGTATTTAGTTATCTATTTCCCAGTCCCCAGTGACCATGAAGTTCGTCATCGTTCTCGCTGCTCTCATTGCCTTCACTGCTGCCCAGGGAGGTCACCGCCCTGGATTTGACCATGGAGACCCTCTGCGTAAGATGCCTGTCTGTTTGTCTGTCTTTCTATCTGTCTGTCCCAGGGTCAAGTCTGTTCAAAACCATACTTTTCTCAGTCTGTCAGACTAGGAATAGTGATCTCAGTGGAAGTTCTTTCAGAGAAATGAATTAGATGTATGTTTGTATCATAGTTTGTGAAGATGGGTTGAGGGGATGTCTGTTTGTTTGCCTGTTCAATAAGCCAGATGTGTCAGCTGAGGTCGGCAGGCAGACCTCCTACAGAGTCACAGGGGCAGGAGAAGACCAGGTACTACGAACCCCACATAAAACATAGAGAAGAGAAATACTGTAATAAAAATCCAGCCCCTATATATTTCCACAAATCTTTCAGTTCCAAGCATGAAGAGGTACTTTTCAAAGGAGTATAATTTGTAACAGAGTAATGAAAGCATTTTTAATGGATAAATCATCCAGCTAGCTGTACACCAAAAAGGTACTTATCAAAGTAGTACACTTTCTAAGGACCAATGAAACAAAGGGAAATGACCTGTTTTGCCATATATAAAGCACTTAGATGTACTTTTATTTTTATATGTAAGATGAAGTCACAGTATTCAAGGTGTAATGATTCAGCTTTATCACTGCAACTATTACCCCACACTTCACATCTATAGGTCAGAACTGGCAGCACTAGTGAGTTAAACAAGTCAAGCTGACAGAATATTGGAAGCTGAAGCTGTCTGCTTTTTCCTTATAGTGCCATCATTACTTGTCTAGCTTGGTCTTTTAATTGTTAACCGGCTACATTGAACTTTCCATTGAGATTTAAGGTCAGTCTCAAATATAAAAATTTGCAGACATGTTCTAATATATTTTATCAGTTTAGTTCTGGAGCAATTGATCTTTAGCTTCCATTCACCACAGTAAGCTTCTAATTCATAAAGTGCTTTTTGAAGTTTTTCTTCAAAGTCCGCAAATATCACAATATTATCGTCATATAATACTATAAAACTTTTAGATACTCTGAAATTCTGTCATAAAAATCAAATCCAAACTCAGCTGGAGTAGAGCTTGTTGGTTCTGTTGGGATGCTAAGGCATTATTATAAACAGCAAAAAGTAATCATGACAAGGTTTTGCCTTGTGGGACACCACGGTGAACATTAAATCAAATGTCTAATTTTTTTTAGAAACACTGGAGAAAATCCATTGTGAATAAAAATTTTAAATTACATTGAAAACCTTGCCATTCATACCTAATCTCGTAACTTTTATCCATAAACCCTTATGCCACACTTTGTCAAAGGCCTTTTCATAGTCCACAAAAGCACAGAATA
Organism: Rapana venosa; assembly: GCA_028751875.1. Lineage (NCBI taxonomy): Eukaryota > Metazoa > Mollusca > Gastropoda > Neogastropoda > Muricidae > Rapana > Rapana venosa. The sequence continues at coordinate 16,092,437 of CM054163.1, read as the reverse complement.
GTTTCTTTTTTCTGTTCCTTATGAGATCATTTTACCATTTTGACACAAATATGATCTGTGGTAGAATGATCAGGTCTAAATCGTGCTGGATTTCTGAGACAATGTTTAAAGTCTCAGAGAAAGTTAACCTTTCATTAAGTATAGCAGTAAAGAATTTAGCACTACATTATAACAAAGTGATTCCTCTGTAATTGTTTAGGTCACTTTTATCTCCTTTGTTTTTATAAATGGGGATGACAACTCCAGTCAGCCAGTAACCATGGAAAATCCTTGTGTTCTAAAATGTTATTAAACAGTACACACCAGACATGGTTTAATTGTTCATAGTAGAACAGATTTTTTCATTAATAATTCCATCTATCTCAGGTGTTTGATTATGCCTTAACTTTTTAACCACAACATGAAGCTCTGCCATTGAAAAGTCTGCATTTAACATTGCTTTTACTTTATCTGCTACAGTAAAGTCACCTACCTGTCTGACCGATTTCAGACAGTTGCAGTAAACAAGATTCAATCAATACCTGGCAAACTGAAATTCGGAGTCCCAAAGGGATCAGTTCTAGGCCCTGTTCTGTTCACTATTTACACTGCCCCACTGTCACATATAATAAAACGTCATCAAATCAACCATCATTTTTAGGCAGATGACTCTCAGATTCAAAGCAGTGTTACTCCTGAAAATCTGCCTTCTCTCCTGGCAAATATGGCCCACTGCTTTGAAGATATTCAAAATTGGATGACACAGAACAAATTACAGCTAAATGCAGATAAAACCGAAGCCATGCTTGTAGGGACCAAACACAAACTCTCTTCCATTACAACAGCTTCAATAGAACTTGGCAATGCATCAGTCTCTCTATCCACTGCAGTGAAGTACCTAGGTGTTGTTATCGACAACACACCCTATGCAAAAATTCATCACCCAGACCTGTCAGTCATGCTACTATAAGTTACGGCGTATTAGTGCAATTCGAAAGTACCTGTCCACCGATGCAACAGCCAAACTTGTCACTTCTCTCATTCTTTCACATCTGGACTATTGCAATTCTCTTTTGTCTGGTCTTCCAGCATCATCTATCCACTCCCTTCAACGTATACAAAACTCCACAGCTCGACTAGTTCTCAGAAAGAAAAAATCGGAGCACATTATCCCCCTCTTGAGATCTCTCCACTGGCTGCCTGTGCCACAGAGAATAGAATATAAGATCATTACCCTCTGTTACAAATGTCTCCACAAAACTGCACCCTCCTACTTCTGTGAATGTCTTAACCTGTACACTCCTTCACGTTCCCTCCGCTCTGCTGCAGATACCTTGTGCCTACGAATACCTAGATTCAACCAATCTACCGTTGGCCGCTGCTCTTTCTCTATTTCGGGTCCATCAACCTGGAATGAGCTCCTCTCTCTCTTCGCCAGAAGCTTAGCTATGACACTTTTAAATCCAGCCTCAAGACATATTTATTTCAAACCTAAGATTTCGCCCCTCCTGTTTCATATCAGAACTATCCCACCCTCCACTAACTCATGTCCTATCACCCTGCTAAAGTATATGACCTGTGTGTGTGTGTGTGTGTGTGTGTGCGCTTTTGAAAAACATTTGACTATTGCATTTTTATTTCATAGATTTGGTCTGCAGTACCATGTTTGTAATATCTGTTTGAACTATTGATTATTTGTCACTGGTTGTATGACTGTGTAAGATTAGGTCGAATGCATGGCTTTCATTTGTCTTTGCAAGATATAGCGCTATATAAGTTCCATTTATTATTATTATTTATTAAGAGGAGAGAGAGAGAGAGAGAGAGAGAGGAGAGAGAGAGAGAGAGAGAGAGAGAGAGAGAGAGAGAGAGAGAACAACAAAAGCTATGTAGGGAGGGGGAGAATCAGAAATGGAAGAAAAAAACCCATCTCATGCATTGCAGAGTTGTTTAGACAAGCCACTGTACCATTATACAATACACAAATTATGTAACCTTTGATTTATTGTTTGGATGGGTCCTTAGCTGTGTGAATAAAGCATTCCAGGTATTGTTTAATCACCATTGCTGCTGTTCTCTTCCTTACTAGAAAAACGTTTTCAGTCACGAAACTGACATAATATTATGATCCAAACACAAACATCATCAAGAAAAACTAGTAAAGAGCCAAACACAAAGATCGTCAACAACAATCAGTCAGGAGCCATGTACATGATGCATGCTGGGTGTGAATTCTGACTTCTTTGATCATCTCTGTGTGTGTACACGAAGGGATCAAGGCACTGGCAGGTCTGCACTTAAAGGTGACCTGGGAGATCGTAAAAACCCCATCCTTAATTCACCAGATGACGATGCTGAGTTGTTAGAAATCAAATTAGCCTACTCTAAAAATATAATTCCAAAAAAGATTTTTGTTCCTGTCTTAACTACTAAAGGGAATAAAAAAATATATAAGAAATATTACTTTTTACAGGAACAAAATATTTTATAGGTGTCCTCTAGCTTTCTTTGAGCAGCATAACTCAAAACTCAACTGATGAATATCAATAGTACTTTAGTTCTTCCACATTTTTTAATCCAATTGTATAAATAATGCCTTTAACTGTGTTAATCCATTTATTGTATGTATTCGTTTGATACAAATAATCATGTACTATTCCAATATGAATTTGGTTTTGATTCTATCAAATGAATCCAAAAGAGTATTATCTGGCCTTAAAGTTTAGGGGTCAGTGAAAAGCTTCCTGATTTACCCAAAATGATAGTGGGAAGGCTTTTTATGAACTTCTCATATTTGTTTACAAAATTTTACATGAAAGTTTTTGAATAAAAACTTATTTCATAAAATGTCTTGAACAGTTTTATCAAGATGAAATTCTGTCTCCCTATACAAGCAAAAAGAAACAAAATTTCAGCTCCATAGGTTAAAATAGGAGTTATCAATGAGTCAAATAAACGCATTATTATAGTAGTCTTGAAATGTTGTCCATGGGCTACTCTTTTAAAGGGGTACATTATTTTTTTGCTTTGTTTTTACGAAATGTTCTTGTGTTGCTTAAGAACAACACCTAGATATTTATAAGTTTCTACTGTTTCAATTACATGTTCTCCACATTTGAAATGAACTGGAATTTTAGGAGGTTATCTCGTAAAGACTATTACCTTTGTTTTTGTTTTGTTTATCTTTAAACCCCAATTAGAACAATATTCTTGCAGCTTATTTAGTTTACTTTGAAGACCTAGTTTGGGTGTTGATAGTAATGCAAGTTCATCATCATAGAGTAAACAAAGAGTTTTATCAAAGTGAGCTCGCTTCATTTCCCAAACAGGACAGACTGAAACTGCTCTTTGTGAGTCTACATCATATGTTAAATTAGATGTGTGTGTGTGTGTGTGTGTGTGTGTGTGTGTGTGTGTGTGTGTGTGTGTGTGTGTGTGTGTGAATTTTAACTTTATTCTTTTTATCGGGGATAATGGAATAAGCACTCATGTGCTTTTTTCATCCACTCCCCATGTGTATGCAGTTGTGTAAATTTTGTCATCCGTTCCCATAGGCACACAATGGCCTTCTCTTCCGAAAAGCGGAACAGGTTTAACGTGTGTGTGTGTGTGTGTGTGTGGTGTGGTGAGAGAGAGAGAGAGAGAGAGAGAGAGAGAGAGAGAGAGAGAGAGAGAGAGAGAGCGAGACAAAAAGAGCAGACAGAGAGACAGACAGAGAGACAGATACAGAAAGACAGAGAGACAGATACAGAAAGACAGAGAGACAGATACAGAAAGACAGACAGACAGACAGACCAACAGACAAAGATTCATCATCCTGAGGGAGAAAGCTGGCCCTAATAATATGAAGAAAGGACACACACACACACACCACACAAACACAACACACACACACACACACACACACACACACAAACACACACATTGACATTGACATTTCACTGGCTGGCTTGAACCTCAACACAAAAACTGTGGAGTCTCCTTGGCCAGTGATTTTCCAGCTGGAGATGGAGTTTTCTGACAGAAGGGCGGTTGGGGTCTTTTCAACAGTCACTGGGAGTCCAGTAACTGGCATGTTGATGATAAATTCGGTGTATTTCATGCAGCACAGGTGAAAGACGTCTCGTTAGCTGACTTGTCTGGGCTTGTACTGGGGACAATAAATGAATGAATGAATGAATGAATTTTTTTTTCAAGGGTAACAGAATAAGCATGCCATACTTTTTTTTATCCGGCCCTTGCCCTGATTAGGGACTATCAACAAAACAAGGGAAAACCCCTACTACAACAATGACAACATCATTAAAAAAAAGATAAGTGTATATTTAACAATACATAATCCTTAACTGACCTGAACATAAATGCCAAGAGATATAAAGATTATAATTTTTTTTATAGAAAAGAGATATGCCTTGATAAACATAGGTAAAGGTAAAGGAGTCCCATAACCTATAAGGTCGTAGGGGAGCGAGGCGTCAGAGACCTCACTTCTCTAGGGCCAGCATATTGAGGTCGGCGCCCATCTCCTCTCCCTCGCTGCTTTACCTTCCCTGACCCTAAAGAGGGCAGGTACCCATTTACAGCTGGGTGAACTGGGGGAACTGTACTGAAGCCAAGGCGCGCAAACGGTCACCCATCCAACTGGTAACTACGCTCGACGCTGCTTTACTTGGCTGGGGCAAAGCAAGTGCTCCGAACACTGAGCTATCCCGTCCGCCTTGATAAACATACAATTCTCAAATGAATTGAACATTAACATGAAAACTGATACACTGATAATAATTAAGTAATATTGATAAAGTAAAATAGAGGGGAAACAGAAAAAAGCAAGAGAGAGAGAGAGAGAGAGAGAGAGAGAGAGAGAGAGAGAGAGAGAGAGAGAGAGAGAGAGAGAGAGAGAGAGAGAGAGAGAGAGAACTCGAACTGGAACTGGAACTCGAACTCGAACTCGAATGATTTATTCACAAAAAGGCCATTGGCCCATACATGAAGGGGGTTGCCGAACTGCTTAGTATTTTGGTTAAAAAAAATATATAAAAAAATAAAATAAACAAAAACACACACACACACACAGACAACATGTTACTGTATAACAAAAGGTCAGCTACAAAAATATCACTTAGGATAACATTATCTCTCTTATTCTGAAAGCTCTACACAAATATAAAGTGAGGCTGCGCACAACCTCAGGATGACTTGATGCCAGGAGTAAACAGAGTCGAAATAAATTAAGCTGTCTACTATATTTAACAGGGATGTAGTTCTGCCTAACATCCTCAAAAACTGGACAGCACAACACAAAATGTACTTCATCCTCCGGTGCTTGCTTACATAATGGGCATAGCAGCCTGATCGTCAATATCATGTTCTCTGTATCTGAATTTATGAACATTTATATCTGATACACCAAGTCTAAACTTAGACATAATTCTTTTCAAATGTATATCCATATCAAGCTTTAGATAAGGTTTGACATCATGCGAACTTATAAATTGTCTGTACATTTGAAATCTTTCACTGTTTTGTATATGATCACTCCATTGCTGCCATCGGCAGTCAATCAATCTTTGCCTGAAAGCGTTAATAAACTCTCTACAATTTCCGACTCCTTGATTGAGCCAAACAAATCCAAACCCGAGTTCACACAAACAGGTACGTATTTGTGTTGCCCAGTTGTTTTTCCCTTTGACATCTAGATCATAAAGCATCTTGTAGGATTTAAAAGGTAGCCTGCTCTCATTCATATGCAGAATCTTAATCCAATATCTAATGCATCTTACAGCAGCATTAACAGAGAGAGGGTATCTATTAGTTTCACTATAAACAAGATCATTAGGTGTACGTCTATCTAAGCCTAAAAACTGCTTTAAAGCAAAGAGGTGCACTGATTCACAATGTGTTACAGCTGCATCCAAGCCCCAAATTTCTGAACCATATAACACAGTGGGTTGTATTTGTGCATCAAATATCTTAATGAACAAGTCAAAAGAGTTATTATTCAATATTCGTAGTTTTTTCAACACAAATAACAAGCTTCGTTTACCTCGACTTGCCAGATCTTTACATGCAGTTGTGAAACTAAGCTTAGTAGAAAAACAGATTCCTAAATATTTATATACATTAATCACAGGCATGATATTTCCAATGTACAACCATTTTTCATAAGCAGCTAAATATCCACCTTTTCTGAATACAACGATATTACTCTTACTCAGATTAACCTTAAGATCCAGTGATGTTGCAGCACTGTTTAAGCTGTTTAACTGCTTTTGTAAGCCTACAACTGTTTCAGATAGCAGGATAACATCATCAGCAAGCAGAAGAATAAACAACTGAGAAATCTTGGGGAAAAGTGGCACCATGTTTACCATTATTGATGATGTCTCTGGCTAACTCATTGATAAAAACAGAAAACAACAAGGGGCTATATACATCACCCTGTTTAACACCAGTGGTACAGTATATTATGTCAGTCACTTTAATTCCACATCTTATTCTGCTTCTGACATTCTGATACATGGAGAGAGAGAGAGAGAGAGAGAGAGAGAGGAGAGAGAGAGAGAGAGAGAGAGAGAGAGAGAGAGAGAGCATTTTAAGGTTACACCAACATCAAAATAAACCAGATATCAAATTCTGACAAAGCATACTCACTAAAGCCTTTCTTTTAAACATAGTATCAATGAACATATCAAGTTAAGTTACAAAATGCCAAAGAGCATAAAAAACACATTTTTAAACAGTTTTAACAGCCCTGCGAACAACAGCATCAATACATTAACTGGAAGTTATGCAAATCAGTTAAACCTCACTCAATACATTTCCAAGTGGCATGGTATATTCAGAGAGGGAGAGAGAGAGAGAGAGAGAGAGAGAGAGAGAGAGAGAGAGAGAGAGAGGCAGACAGATAGAGAGACAGACAGAGAGACAGATACAGAAAGAGAGAAAGACAGACCAACAGACAGTAACAGACCCAGGGGAGAAAGCTATCCAGATATGAAGAAGGGAAACACATGCACGCACACACGCACCCACCCACGCAGGCAGCACGAAGCACCCACACAGGCACCACATGCACACACACACATGCAGGCACACACACACACACACACACACACACACACACAGTCCAATTCTCTTTGAAATGGTCTATCATCCAGGGCCCTGGATAAGCAATTGTGTGTTTCTTTTATGGTCAGCCTTCACCCTGATAAGGAATGAGAGAGACAGAGACAGAAAGACATAGACAGAGGCAGAGACAGTAGCCTACTAACCAGAACCAGGCCACTGTGCTATCTCTAACACTACATACAGTACAGGGTGTGTCTGTGTCCACCTCTGAGAGGACACCACCAGCAGAGAAAACGCCCTCCACATCCAAACCTTTATAAAGACCCCTCCGCCTCTGTGCCTTCACATCTGACTTCACAGCTTCTGTTCTGATTCACATCAGTGTGGTCTGCAAAGGTAAGTGACAGGCAGTGATGAGAGAAGGGAGTGAGGCCATGCACGATAATACAATTTGACAATTGTTTGACATGAAACTATTTTAAACATTTCTTTATATACCCTTTAACGCTTTTGAGTTATAGAGAAACAAAAGAAAAGTGCTTAGGAAATAAATGACAGAGGGTAAGAGGAGCAAAGACATAAGTAGGTAGAAAGTAATAGTTATGATAGTGAACTAGACAAGATGATACACTGTCAAGACTCATGGATCCTAGGTGACTGGTAAAATACTCATGTACTACCAGATAAAGTAAACAGGTATCTGAAGAAGTTGTATGGAAAAAAATTGTTAGTAAGAAACAGGAGTCAATAAGACATCAACCTCATGAACCAGGCTGATTGAAAGAAACTATAAGAATGATTCAGTCATTCAATAGTTGTAAAAGATCAACAATGAATTTAATTGTCATTGTTTGAACACTTAATGAGGAAGATAATTTGATTTCATCACCAGATTAGATCAAAGCTGTTGATCTAATCCAATAATAGAATTTCTTCTTTCTATCAATCTCTTTGTTGGTTCTTCTTTTCTTTCTATCATCTTTCTTGCTTACTTCATACCTATCTAGTCTGCTTACCCATCTTTATTAATACAAGATTTTGAGTTTTTTCTACAGTTTATGACCTACTGTCTATTTTGATGTCATTCATTTTAGTCTGGTCACTGTAATGTGAAATTATAAGCCCTGGGATGAGAACAAACTATCCAGTATCAGCTTGCAATATTTACCCATTTGAACTTTTAGTTCCGTTTTTTTAAAACCAATTCTCTACAAAGTCTATTTATTCGCTTTTACAAGTACTTGTGTGTAATCTGAGTATGTTAAATCGAGCAAAAATGGCTGGTGTTCTCAAAACAGGCTTGCATTCTTGACTTTCTGTATGAATCGGATGGATCAGATATACAGGTCATGTTGTTGCTCCACTCATCACTGTCTGCATGAACGGAATGGTTCAGAGGATACCCAGTTTCCTTTTCTGAATGTCAGTAGCCTGTTAGACCACAATTGAGTTGATAGCATTATCAAAATCATGATGTTATAGCTGCATTCTTCACTGCCTGTATGAATGGAATGGTACAGATGATATTTAGGTTTTGGCATTGCTGCAGGTTTCCCAGATTGACATTCTCAAGGTCAAACAGGATAACTGTGCTTTCTGTCTCACTCATCACAATCATGTAACTTGAATCACTGTGAATAACCATGTGATGAACTGTATTTTAGTAATGGATTGATAGTCTTCAGTATTGAACAAGCCTGATAATAATGATAGGGTGTGTTTTGGAGAGGACAGCTACAGACTGTCTTGACTTGGTTTGTTTAGAACCAGCTGGGTGAAAGCATTGTCTTAGTCTTGTAGACAGTTGTCCAGTGTACGCATGTAGGATTCACTTTCAGATTGTTTTTTTTAATCTAATGTCCAGTTTCTCTTTTTGAATACCACTAGCCTTTCAAGCCACAGTCAAATATCAACTATTTTTTTTTTTTCTTCATTCATTCATTTATGTATTATGTATGGTTTTGCAGTCCCCAGTGACCATGAAGTTCGTCATCGTTCTCGCTGCTCTCATTGCCTTCACTGCTGCCCAGGGAGGTAACCGCCCTGGATTTGACCATGGAGACCCTCTGCGTAAGATGTCTGTCTGTCTGTCTGTCTTTCTGGCTGTTTGTCTGTATGTTTGTCTGTCTTTTGGCCTGTCTGTGTCTTGGTCTGTCTGTCCCAAGATCGACTCTGTTCAAAACCATACTTTTCCCAATCTGTCAGACTAGAAATAGTGATCGTCCAAGCACAAGTCTTTCATATGAAATGATTTAATCTATGTTTGCATTATTTTTTGTGAATGATGGATTGAGTGAATGTCTGTTTGTTTGCCTGTCTGTTTGTGACTGATTTTTCTTTTACCTGTCTGTGACTGATGGTTAGATTGTTTGTTTACCTGACATAGACTTCCTGCCCAAACAGGCAGAAGAAGAAATATCCCAAGAGAAGAGAGGTGGAAACCATAAAGAAGATGAGTTTCATTATTTGTTTAAAAAGAATTCTTTATGGAAAAAACACGTCATCATGCATCCAGTAAAAAATTTTAAAATTGAACTACTCAAAAGTCCTAATGTGTCAGCTGAGGTCAGCAGGTAGACCTCCTGCAGAGTCACAGGTGCAGGAGAAGACCAGGCACTACACACCCCACACAGAACATAGAGAAGAGGAATACTGTAATGAAAATCCATCCCCTATATATTCCCATGAAATCTACATTTCCAAGCACAAAGAATAACCTATCACAGAATTGCAATTCCTAACAAAATATTGCAAAACATTTGAATAGATGAATCATCACAACTGATAGCTAGCTGTACACCAAAAAAGGTACTTATCAAAGTAGTACACTTTCTAAAGGACTAATTAAAACAATAGTGGAGTAGATAAATCATCACAATTGACAGCTGTGCACTAGCTGTCCACTCTGGATCAGTTGTTCTTATTCAGTTGTTGGTGTAAATTATTGTAAGCGGCCATGTCAGTTCTCTGTGTGTGAGTGAGCTTTGCCAAAGGGAGTCCTGGTTCTCCCTGTCTGGTATGTTTGTCCTGTGAGAAACTTTAGGTATTTTTAAAAAAAAATTGTAATTCATGAGGTATACTATTTGAAGCATTACTGCATTGTGGAATGAATTGCCTTAAATGTGAGTAAGTTTACATGCTCACATCTAGTTATTCTAATTTTGCAAAACTTCATGTACCCTCAAAAGGGTTCTCTTGAATGGAAAGTTCTTGAAGTCTTGTAGCTTGTGATTGTATGTTTGTTTGTCTGCATGCCTGCCCAGTTGTGACGGATTGTTTAACCAATTGTTTGTAACATATCTTTTTCTTCTTATCTGGTATTGTTTCTTTGACCACCTCACTTGCAGACCACCTGATCCACGCGGAGGTGAAGGAAATCATGCAGAACAACCAGGGCATCGCTGTCGATGACTGCGCCACCAAATGTGATGCTCTCTTTGATCTGGCCGCTGGTCACGATGAGGACCTCACTGACCGCCTCTGCCAGGAGGAGTGTGCCCAGTAAGTCACCAGGATGACCTGACTGACGTCATAGTGAAGACAAAGTTGATTGGGCCACCTCTGTTATGCAGAGTGTGTTCAGTAAGTCACGATCAGGACTGACTAAAGTCATGACGAGGACATGACTCAGTACCTCTGTCATGATCACTGTGTTAATTCAATAAGTCAGGATCAAGACTATGGCGGAGGTCATGGGTCACTGTCAGGCTACAAAGGGTCTCTTTGATGGCCCTTAGTGGTTTGCCTAAATCACTGGCTTCCACACAGCTCTTGAAAATCTCACCATCTGACAGAGACACTGCAGTTTCTGTAAAGATTCAAAGATTTTTTAAAAAGAAATTGAGTCGACATTTGTTCACATACACGATGTTTTCAAATCATTAACTTTGCTTTCTGTTTAAAATTCTGGACATGGTCTACAGTGGTAATTAAAACACAGTCTTGGAATGAACAGTGGACATGTGTGTCATGGTCAGATCTGGTTTGTTAGCTGTGGTACATCCTATGTTTCACAGACCACATACTCGCACTCAGTCCCATAACAGATTTCTTCTTCTTCTTCTTCTTCTTCTTCTTCTTCTTCCTCTTCCTCTTCTTCTTCTTCTTCTTCTTCTTCTTCTTCTTCTTCTTCTTCATCACATTTTCTTCTTCTTCTTCTTCTTCTTCTTCTTCTTCTTCTTCTTCTTCTTCTTCTTCTTTACATTTGGAGGATAGGGGTGGGGATGAACTGAACATCTGCCACAGGCTCTGTGAGGGATCTCCATTCTGATGTTTGCTGTGCCCCTGAAAGCAGGTCTGGCCCCAAGGCCAGACATAATTATCAGTCTGCTGTGTATCAAGTTCTTGAAACTGTAACCAGGCCAAAAGCTGTGTCAGTCAGTCAGTCAGTCAGTCAGTAAGTCATTCAGTGAGTCAGTCAGTGAGTCAGTAAGTCAGTGAGTCAGTCAGACAGACAGTCAGTCAGTCAGTCAGTGATGTGAGCAAAGTGCCTAGGCCTGCTGTACACTGCTGTCATACTTTGAATTCCCCTGTTGACATTGTCTTCAGTCAGGACAAGCTGACTCAGCATAACAACCTGCTGTTAGTGAAAACAGAAAAAAGTCCCCTCCTCTTCACAGTATGGCTGCCCATGTGGCCAGGGGACTGAAGGTCATAGATGCAGACAAGTCCTCATCCAGTGTGTACTTCTTGTGTGATCACAGTGATGCTTAGATGGGATGAGTAAGTCGGTGTAGTTATATCTGAGTGTCACCTTCCCCCCTCCCCCTCGAGGGTGTTAGCTTCGGGAACACTCTTCTACAACATCTTCCTCCCCCTCCTTCTCCTCCTCCTTCTCCTCCTCCCTCTCCTCCTCCTCCTCCTCCTCATCATCATCATCAACATCAACAACAACAACAACAACATCAACAACCTATGAAGTGTTTTCTTTGTGTTCTTTGCAGTCAGATCAATGGTGGCCACCACACTCACCCTCCTCGAAGTGGTAACTAAGCAAGGACAGCACTGGACATGGTCTGTTAGGACTGTTGGTGTCTGTGTGACAGCCTTCATGGAGTGTGTCCCTGTCTTTATTGCATGTGTGTGTGACAATAAACTTTTTTGAAAAATATGTCTGTGCTTTGATACTGGTTCTATTAGCTAAGGAATGGGTCTTGATGGCTGGCGTGTGTGTGTGTGTGTGTGTGTGTGGTGTCTTCATTTTACGTCTGTTCACTTAAAGTGATATTAGACGATGGAGGCAGGGGGGATGGGGGGGGGGGGGGGGGGGGGGGGGCAGCATAATGAGATAAGGGCTTTAAGTAGAAAAAATACGTGTTGGTATGAATGCACATTAAAAGACTATTCCAAACTATATAAACAGTATGTTGCAAAAAGCATGGCAAAGAAATACAAAAATTAACAAAAAAACCGAACAATTGAAAAATACTCTAAAGTTGGAAGACAAACAATTGTGAACTACTTGTAACGGCAGCTGTGAAACAAGCAAAATATAGATTCCGACGATCATACTTTACAAAAAAGAGAATACTGGGGATTTCAACAGAGACAAGGCTATCTCACATAATAACTCTGGATTGGTTAAAACTTTCTGCAGAGACTTATCTTGAAATGATGGTAAAAAAGTTTTTAAACCTTGACATTGATACAGAACATGAACATTGGAAAATTTTTCACCACATATACATTGTATATTTTTGGCAAATTTTATGTGTGTGTGTATGTGTGTGTGTGTGTGTGTGTGTGTGTGTGTGTGTGTGTGTGTGTGTGTGTGTGTGTGTGTGTGTTGGTGTGAGTGTTCGTACACATCACAATGATCCAGATTCAACATTTAATTCAATGTAGAATTTGGAGGATTATACCCAAACTAAACTTAGAAAGAAACTCAATATCTGTATGCCCAAGCATTGTTATAAATACCAACATGATATTAAAAGTAATGTTCAATTCTTCTTTGTGGAACACTCAGACAGCTACTACTATTATCTGTCATATGAGCCAAAATGTGTTGCACTTCCATTGAATCCCTAAATTGAAGACACCAAGTACACAAAGGACTTAAGTAATGATGATGAATTGGACATGGTTATACACTGTAACGGTTTATGCACCCTGGATGGACAGCAAAATACTCCTGCATTTTCAGAAAGTATACATGTATCTGAAGTGCTAAGAGAGAGAGAGAGAGAGAGAGAGGGGGGGGGGGGGCTTTGAGGCTTTGACCAATTTATTGTCATTGCCCAAAGTGGCCTATTGACAAGGGGGGTTATACAAGACTTTCTTTTGTAAATACAAATAATACAAATATATACAAGAAAAATCACATGATACCAGCCGCCATGGCGCAGTGGTTAGCGCCTTGGGTTACGGACTGGAAGGTCGCGGGTTCGATTCCCATAAGAGTCATAGGGATTTTTCGGACTCAGGCCGGCTCCTACCCAGAGTGAGTGTGCTGTGGGCTCAGTGGGAAGACTGGGACCACACAGTCGAGCTTCATCCACTTAACGGATGCGAGTTTGAGAGTGTTGCTCAAATTACCTGACCAACACTGCAGGTGTTTGTATCTCTCGGGCCCGGTTGACGCCGGGATATATTATGATAGTAAGCGTAGAGTACAACCCTGTCAAGTAGTCTCAAAGCATATGCACTTCCACAGCAGCAGCATTACGTCATCCTCATTGTCATTGATCATCATGCAATTAAAAAAAAAAAATTGCCTCTGATTCGGTGGTCCCGGTTTCTCTGGTCTCATGGTGACCTCAGATTCGGTTTCCCCAAACACTTCTGTTCCTGTGGTGAGTTTGTGTCAAAGCCTTTGAGGTTGGAGGTTTGCGGGGGACGGTCGTTGGAGGGACGTTGTGGTGGTTGCCACCTCGGGTGGGCAACTCACTCAGTCTGGCTCCGCGACTGAGCCAATACTGTCGTTAGTAGGGGGCTTAGTAGGTGGTGTCCTGTGTATGTTAGCTCAGAACAGGCACCACTGAACACCACCAAAGTGACCCAGCAGCAGTGCAGGGCCCCTCTGGCTGGTGGCCCCACAGCGGCCTGATAGTGATGGGCTCCCTGTGGACTTCCGACCCTGAGGATGAGACATAACAAATCTGGGTATGGCTGTGGCGGGGAGATTGGAATGAGCGGCGTGGGAGCAGTGGGACGGGGGATGCCACAGAAGATGAGGCAGCAACAAAAAAAAAAAAAAAAAAAAAAAAAAAAAAAAAAAAAAAAATCACATGATGCATTTAACGTAATGAAAACAAAAAACCCAAAATTGAGCTCTCTATGAAGGGATACGACTTTAAGCTCTGACGTAAACTCAGTTTCAAACTGAACACGAAGTAATAACAAGGATGAATAATAGGAAGCAATAAGCAATAACTAAAATAATGAAATGAACATTCTAGAATGCTATATTAGACCATCCATTGACATTGTATGTGAAATTTTCCAAAAATATTCTTGCTGGAGACTACAGCCTAATTATAAATGTTTCTTTAGGTGTGTGACAAAATGCTGGAGTTTATATAATATAAATGTTACTTTAGTTTAGTCACAAATGTTAAGCTAATTGGAACTTAGCTGTAATTGTCTTAATTTCAGTGCTTCAGCAATAAACTTTGCAACCGATTTGATCACAATATCATCATGGGACGGTAAGATAGAAAAAATATGTTTCCTTTGAAAAGCTTCTAGATTGAGAACACCACAGTTTTCACGTATGGAAACATATGATTGACAATAAAACAGGAAATGCACTTCATCATCAAGAATATGACCACACATAGGGCATGGGAACTGTGTGGACATCTCAGGTTGAAACCATCTTTTGTTTGCATTGAAGCCGAGTGTTCTTAGTCGATATCTTGCATAAATTAGTCGATGCCATTTGTCAGTGACTATTCGAAGATACTTTTCAGCTTGAAAAGCACACTTAAACGAAAAGGAAAAAAAAAACGAGAGAGAGAGAGAGAGAGAGAGATAGAACAGCAAGAAAAGTTACATAATTATGATAGGCAAAAATGAGCCAAAAAGGCACCAACATTATGTTTCAAGCTATAAAATACAAATCAAAAACAATACATCCAAAGTAATTAAATCATTGGGGAACATAAATGGGGAAGAATAATACTTATAATATATGATTTCGAGAAACATTTGTAGTCCTTGTTTCATGAGGATTGCAAAATTCACTATTTTTTGTTGTTGCACATTTTCATCAGTGATGCATATATATCTATAAAAAATTAGGATGATTTGTGTAGTAGCTGGGAAAATGTTAGTTACATAAGATATGCTGTACTGGGCATTCCCTAACACATTTTGCATTTTCAATAATTGTTATGTATCTGAAAATTAAGGCTTTGTCAGTGTCAGAAGCATGCAGATGATTTTTTTTTAAAACTTGGGTCGGCTGACAATTTGTACCAAACTTTTATCATTTGACTGTAAATGTTTATAAACAAAGGGAAATGACCTTTTTCGCCATATATAAATCAGTTAGACGTACTTTTACTTTAATATGTAAGATGTAGTCACAGTATTCAAGGTGTAATGATTCAGCTTTATCACTGCAACTATTACCACACACTTCACATCTATAGGTAAGTACTGGCAGCACTAGTGAGTTAAACAAGTCAAGCTGACAGGATACTGGAAGCTGAAGCTGTCTGCTTTTTCCTTGTAGTGCCATCATTACTTGTCTAGCTTGGTCTTTTATATGTTAAAGGGCTATATTGAACTTTCCATTGAGATTTAAGGTCAGTCTCAAATATAAAAATTTGCAGACATGTTCTAATAAATTTTATCAGTTTTGTTCTGGAGCAATTGATCTTTAGATTCCATTCACTACAGTAAGCTTCTAATTCATAAAGTGCTTTTTGAAGTTTTTCTTCAAAGTCCGCAAATATCACAATATTATCGTCATATAATACTATAAAACTTTTAGGTACACTGAAATTCTGTTATCAAAATCAAACCCAAAATCAGCTGGAGTGCATCCTGTTTGGTTCAGTTGGGATTCTATGGCATTATCATAAACAGCAAAAAGTAATCATGACAAGGTTTTGCCTTGTGGGACACCATGGTGAACATTAAATTAAATGTCTCATTTTCTTTTAGAAACTCTCGAGAAAGTCCATTGTGAATAATTATTTCTAATTACATTGAAAACCTTGCCACTGATGCCTGTTCTTGTAACTTTTATCCATAAACCCTTATGCCACACTTTGTCAACGGCCTTTTCATAGTCCACAAAAGCACAGAATAGTTTCTTTTTTTCTGGTCCTTATGAGATCATTTTACCATTTTGACACAAATATGATCTGTGGCGGAATGATTAGGTCTAAATCTAGCTGGATTTCTGAGAGAAAGTTTAAAGTCTCAGAGAAAGTTTTTAACTTTTCATTAAGTATAGCAGTAAAGAATTTAGCGCTACATTATAACAAAGTGATTCCCTCTGTAATTGTTTGCATTACTTTTATCTTCTTTGCTTTTATAAATGGGGATGATAATTCCAGTCAGCCAGTAACCATGGAAAATCCTAGTGCTCTAAAATATTATTGAACAGTACACACCAGAAATGGTTTAATTGTTCACAGTAGAACAGATTGTTTCATTAATAATTCTATCTATCCCAGGTGTTTGATTATGCTTTAACTTGTTAAGAACAACATGAAGCTCTGCATTAACATGCTTTTGCTTTATCTGCTTCAGTAAAGTCTCTAACAGCTGTCAATTAAGAGAGAGAGAGAAAGAGAGAGAGAGAGAGAGAGAGAGAGAGAGAGAGAGAGAGAGAGAGAGCTATGTAATAAGGGGGACAATTAGAAATGGAGGGAAAAAACCCTTCTCATGCATTGCAGAGTTACTTAGACAAGCCACTGTACCGTTATACAATACAAAAATTATGTAACCTTTGATTTCTTGTTGGGATGGGTCCTTAGCTGTGTGAATAAAGCATTTGAGGTATTGTTTAATCACCATTACTTCTCTTCTCTACCTTACTTGAAAGCGTTTTCAGTCACGAAACTGACATAATATTATGAGCCAAACACAAAGATCATCAACAAAAACTAGTCAAGAGGCACACACAAAGATCAATCAAGAGCCATGTACATGATGCATGCTGGGTGTGAATTCTGGGTTGTGTGATCTTCTCTGTGTGTGTACACAAGGGATGAGGACGCTGGCAGGTCTGCACTTAAAGTTGATTCGGGAGATCGTACAAATGCCACCTTTAGGCTAATTCTCCAAATGCCCCTGCTGAGTTGTTGGAAGTCTAATTAGCCTATTCTCAAATAAAATAATAAAATATTTTTGTTCATGTGTTAACTACTCAAAGAACAAGAAAAAAATCACAAAGAAGTAAACTTGCTGGTGAAAAAAAAGTGTGTAAACAACATTTATGTCAAATAGTAGGATACATAAACAGTAGCGTTACTCAAAGGACTTTTTTGGGCCCATGCAGATTCATAGTAAGCATAAGCCATGGTACACTCAAAGGTTTTTCCATGCTGCAGTATCCAGGTCAATCCTTTCAGCCTCATTGAAGCTGTGTCCCCCATCCTCTCCAATGGTATATCAAGGAAATCAATCAAAATAAAAATATGTTATAATCTGTTCAGATTGTGATCACCTTCATACTCGGTTGTGGAAAAACTATGCAATGTCTGAACAATTTTCTTCCATCCTCTACAGGGGTTCAGTTTGGTTTCGATTTTTAATAACAAATTGTTTCTGAATTCATCATATAAGACATATTTATCGAGGGAAATGGAATTCATCTTCCATTTTGTTACAGTATCTACATTTTCTTTCCTTTCTGGATATATTTTGGTCCCTCC
>CM054163.1:16029555-16069555 GCA_028751875.1 Rapana venosa | reverse complement strand
TTGATGACTGCACCACCAAATGTGATGCTCTCTTTGATCTGGCCGCTGGTAATGATGAGGACCTCACTGATCGCATCTGCCACGAGGAGTGTGCCCAGTAAGTCACTAGGATGACCTGGCTGACGTCATGACTGAGACAAAGTTGATCAGGCCACCTCTGTTATGCAGAGTGTGTTCAGTGTCCTGATCAGGACTGACTGAAGTCAAGACAAGGATATGTCTCACTACCTCTGTCATGATCAGTGTGTTCAGTAAGTCAGATCAAGACTCTAAGGTCAGGGGTCACTGTCAGGCTACAAAGGGACTGACAGCAGCTCCTCACATGATGCCAGCCATCATCAGGGAATGACCTTGCCCTTTAATAACACAATGAAGGAAACTGTAACTCATTGCTAAGAACTGAAAGTAGAAGACAAGTGGAAAAGCAGAATAATACTGCACTGTGATTATTAACCTTTGTAAAGGTATTCATTAGATACTGGGGTAACCAAAAACTGGTTGTAAAACTTGACTATCATATTTGAAAAAAGCTGTTCTGTCATTTTCAAATTGAGTCAATTTATTTACAGAATTCTGTTGAACTCCTATTAATTATTTTGTAGTGTAGACTTTTTGAGATTTCATCTGCGAAAAACTAATTTGCAATCTTATTTCAAACAATTTGGAAGTGACTGCTATTCAGTTAAAGACTTATGCATAGTAAGGACCGAGGTCCTGATCTCTGTGATAGCCCTGAGTGGTTTGCCTATATCACTGGCTTCCACACAGCTCTTGAAAATCTGACCATTTGACAGAGAAACTGCAGTTTCTGTGAAGATTCAAACTTTTTTTTTTAAAGAAAGGGAGTCGTTATTTGTTCATGTACACAATGTTTTCAAATCATTAACTTTGCTTTCTGTTTAAAATTCTGGACATGGTCTATAGTGGTGATTGAAACACGGACCTGGAATAAACAGTGGACTTATGTGTCATGGTCAAATCTGGTTTGTTAGCTGTGGTACATCCTATGATTCACAGACCACATACTCACACTCTGTCCAATGACAGATTTCTTCTTCTTCTTCTTCTTCTTCTTCTTCTTCTTCTTCCTCCTCCTCTCTTCTTCTTCTTCTTCTTCTTCTTCTTCTTTTCTTCTTCTTCTTCTTTTCTTCTTCTTCCTCTTCTTCTTCCTCTTCTTCACATTTGGGGGGTAGAGGTGGGGATGAACTGCAACATCTGCCACAGGCTCTGTGAGGGATCTCCATTCTGATGTTTGCTGTTCCCCTGAAAGAGGTCTGGCCCCAAGGCCAGACATAATTATCAATCTGCTGTATATCAAGTTGTTGAAACTGTGACCAGGCCAAAAGCTGTCAGTCAGTCAGTCATTCAGTCAGCCAGTCAGTGAGTGAGTGAGTGAGTCAGTCAGTCAGTCAGTCGGTCAGACGGTCTATCAGTCAGTCAGTGATGTGATCAAGGTGCACAGGCCTACTGTACATTGCTGTCATACTTTGAATTCCTCTGTTGACATTGTCTTCAGTCAGGACAAGCTAGTTCAGCATAACAACCTGCTGTCAGTGAAAACCAAAAAAATTCCTCTC
Organism: Rapana venosa; assembly: GCA_028751875.1. NCBI lineage: Eukaryota > Metazoa > Mollusca > Gastropoda > Neogastropoda > Muricidae > Rapana > Rapana venosa. The sequence goes on along the minus strand of CM054163.1, from coordinate 16,067,978 downwards.
GTCTCCAGTCAGAGTATGGCTGCCCATGTGGTGAGTGACTGAAGGTCATAGATGCAGACAAGTTTCCATTCAATGTGTGCATCTTGTGTGATCACAGTGATTCTCAGATGGAATGAGTAAGTTGGTGTAGTTATATCTGAGTGTCACCCCCTTTCCCCCTCCAGGGTGTTAGCTTGGGGAACACTCCTCTACAACATCCTCATCCTCCTTCACCTCATGATCATGATGATGATGATCATCATCATCATCATCATCAACAACAACAACAACAACAACAACAACAACCTATGAAGTGTTTTCTTTGTGTTCTTTGCAGTCAGATCAGCGGCGGTGGCCACCACAACGACCACACTCACCCTACCCACCCTCCTCGCAATGCTAACTAAGCAAGGACAGCACTGGACATGGTCTGTTAGGACTGTTGGTGTCTGTGTGACAGCCTCCTGGGAGAGTTTCGCTGTCTTTATTGCATGTGTGTGGAACAATAAACTGGTTTGGAAAATATGTCTGTGCATTGATACTGGTTCTATTAGCTAAGGAATGGGTGTTGATGGCTGGTGTGTGTGTGCGTGCGTGTGTAGAGTCTGAAGGATTAAACACGAACTAAACTTGGAAACAAACTCAACAGCAATTTGTCCAAACATTGCCATGAATATATAGACTCTACATGCTATAAAAATTAATGTTTTTACATTATGGGAGGCTATTTTTTTCAGTTTGGTCACCACTCGAGACCTCAGTTGCTTCCCTTGGACAGGATTATTTCTTTTGGCAACTCTGTTGTAGAAAAGGATTTTCATGGATTTTGACATAGAGAACAATTTAGAGAGTTGAACATTATCAATATTAAGACTTTCTGGAGTTAACCAGGGTTCATGTGGAGCTACAGGTACGCAAAGTGTATTTTTTAGATGAAATATATATCCCTCCGCCCGCGGCAACATGCTAGTGCGCGTTTGTTTGAAAATGGCGACGACTGTCAAGCGAGGGCGACCCGATGCGGGTTGTAAATAAAGGTGCTCAGATTATGTAGAAGAAGGGATCTACAAGAATAATGCAAGAAACGGATATCACATAGTATCTGGGAAAAGTGCACGAACTGCATAAACATGGCGTCAACAGATCCTCAAACGACGGTAAGTAAGAAATCTAGTCATAAGTCAGTTCTAAGTCAGTGAAGCTGCTAACGTGCTTACTACTTACGTAGCTGTGCTGGTTTGTGTCTGATTGTGGTGCTTAGAAATAATCGTGTCAGCCGTACTAACATTTAACAACTGAAATTATTCAAAATTTTGTTTACTTTTTTGTCTCTCTGTAAGAGAAATATTATGCAGTAGCCAATAAACATACACATAGATAACAAAATCACAAAGATCCATTAGGTGTGGACAGTAAGATGTATTACCAGAACATGAAGTATGTATTTTTTTCTTGAAAGGTTTGTCATCTATCATTGATTTTTTGTCAAGACATTCTCTGATCCTGTTACCGAGACTGAGAGAGTTTGCTCTTATATTCACATGTGTTTTTCTCTATAGATACTCTTTGTATTGAAAAGATGCTACTTTTGTCTGCAACATTTAAAAAAACCAAAAAAACAACCCAGGGTAATGTATGAGTTCTATATGCCTTAGTGCCTTGGATCTCACTTGACACACACATTGTCATACCTCACATGTTTAGACTTTAGGACATGCGAACACATCTCCTGCACATACATACTTCAAGAAACACAGACAGACTGAAGGAGAAAAGCATGACTAGTATATATTTCTACAACTACCGTAATGGAAGCCTGATAGTAAACACAACAACCCTCCCAGAACCAGTCTGCACTAACATGAACCCTACGTTCGCACTCTGCAACCTACCACTTCCCAAACTGCAAGACTCTATGTACAGACAAAAATCATTTTTTCCCAGCCCTCACCATAATTATCAGCAGGCTGGAGTAGCCTTCCTGCTGAAACTGCTCTCAGCCCAACCCTGGCAGGCTTCAGATCCAGAGTCTGACCCACCATCACCCTTTCGCCTATACTCCCTTCATCCTCTACCTCAGGCAACTCCATATTCAAGCAAAGCCTCTTCACAGTCAACAGAATCTTCACAGTGATAAAGGCAGTAGAGAAGGAAAGAAAAAGAAGACATATTGACACTCCTCACATGATAGAGAGAACATGAATACTCTCCAATTTCTTTTTTTTATACAATGTCAATACATTAGTGACATATAATTCTCATAGGCCTGTGAGTGTGAGTCGAGTGTGACACCTGACATACTGACATCTCTTAGGAGTCTTGCCATGACAGATGAAAACATCTCATATGAGAGGGCACATTGTTATGTCTGCTATGCTGAGACATATTGACTTGAGTGACTCATCAACACACTCTGGCACATGTATGATCTGTTATCTTAATAGTTGGGACACACAAGGATCAAAACATGTTTTTGAAAAGAACAGATCTATCCATACCTGCATGATACTGACATGGCAGATTTATTTATAATGACAGATCTATCTGTACCATGACAAAGCACATTGAAAGATCTGGTATGACAAACTTGCACATAATTAATCTTTATACATGTTGTATACAGAACAAGTATGATAGTTGACAGGGACGGGTACACGCTTAATATAATTTCAGTCAAAAGTTATTTGTAACCAGTGTTTTTTTTGTTTATTTTGTTTTAGATAAATCAAAAATGATAAGATTAAGAGCCCACAGAAATTATACCCTTGTAATATAAACCAATACAAAATGAAAGTTGATTTGACAAGAATTTCTACAAAGTGAAAGCTGATTTGATAGAAATTTCTTTCAACACAATAACTCTTCTAGATCTCTCTCTCTTCTCTCTCTCTCTCTCTCTCTCTTCTCTCTCTCTCTCTCTCTCTCTAGCTCTCTCTAGCTCTAGCTCTCTAGCTTTCTTGAGCACTTTTTGACTCTTTGTGTTAGTGAGTGTCTGTGTGTCACTGTGTCAGTGTGTGTGTGCACGCGCGCGTGCATATGTGCATACATGATTACATGTGTTTGTGTGTGCAAGCAGGTGTTTGTGTGTTTGCATGTGCACATGTGTGTGTGTGTTTTATTTTTTTACTATTTTATTTTTATTTTATTAATTATTTTGAGGATAATGGAATAAGCACTTGTGTACTTTTTTATCCAGTCCCTGTGTGTATGCAGTTTTGTAAATGTCATCTGTTCCCACCGGCACGCAATGGCCTACTCTTCCAAAAAGCGGAACAGGTTTTAACATGTGTGCAAGATGTTCTGCGTGCGTTCGCATACCAAACCTCAGTTTATAGTCTCATCCAAAGAGTGAGTGAGTGAATGTGTGTAGGTGTGTGTGTTTGTGTGCTGGCTTTATTTAATTAATATATAATTTATTAAGCTTACACAATTTCGAGGATAAAGGAAGAAGCATTCATATACTTTATTACATCCAGTCTTCATGTGCATACATGTATGTATTTTTGTAAATTTTGTCATCCACTCCGACCAACATACAACATTGGCCTAGTCTTCCAAAAGGAGAACAGGTTTTAACATGTGTGCAAGGTTTTCTCTGTGTGTTTGCACATGGGACCTTGGTTTGATATTATAGTCTGATCCAAAAGGACTTTTGGGGAAGTGGATTCAGCACTGATGTTGATTAGTTATAATACCAGGGGGGAAATCCCCTTGAATGGGTGTTTCAGTATTGGCTCATGTTTCATTGTCTGTGTGTAGTGCAAATATTGCACAGTGGGATATAATTATCATTTTTTTGTTGTTCCTTGGTTAGAGCTCCAAGGTTCACCAATGGTAAGATTTTTGCATGTGCAGCCCCCCTTCTCCCCCCCTATTTACTGATAGCTGCATTCCAAGTTTGGTTTGATTTTCTCATCAAACTGGGATGTAAGGACATGGCTGGGAATCAAATCTAGAACCTCACGGTTGACCTGTTACTAGTGTTAGGTAGATCAATGTCTTGACCGTCTTGTGGCCTTGACTTCTTAGATATAATACACTATTCACTCTACCACTTAGGAATTTTGATCTAAAGTTATAAAGTTATATGTGTGTGTAATATCTGCATGTGAAACTTGAGAGAAAAAAGAGAGAGAAAGAGGCAGAGACAGACAGAGAGGGAGAGAGACCACAGAGAGAGAGAGAAAGAGAGAGAGAGAGAGAGAGAGAGAGAGAGAGAGAGAGAGAGAGAGAGCATGTAAGAGAAGAGAAAGATAATGCTAAAATTATACATGACATGTATGTATTCATGTACATATAAATCAGAATATATCATAGAGAGAAAGATCACACAGCGTCTTTCTCATCGTGATCAAACAACCCGAACCATATAAACCCATTTTCTGCTTGCCTGTCTGCTCTCCACAGACCCCCCCTTATTTTTCCATGCCTGATAACACAATCCTACTCTCAGAAGCTGCTGTCCAACAGTAGTCCGATCTTGTTCTTGCTTGAAAGGAGAACAAAAGCAAGATTAGGCCGTCAGGGCTAATGCACAACTTGAGGCAGAGATTACAGAAAAACTCCCAGCGTGTACCTCCCACTTTCGGTTGACTGAGTCAGCAGGTGTTGGGAGTATAATCACTGTACAAACAAGAAAAACCAGCGGAGTCTTAAGGCTTGCCATGACTGAGGGCTTAGTCTGTGCTCAGTGACAGTGGAGTAGGCTTGGAATGGTGTCTGTGAAAAGGTGAGAGCATAGAACGTGAGATATATATATCACTTTATTGATTATCTGTGAGGGTTAAATATACGTCTTCTGAGTTTTATTTTTGATAATGTAATATGTCGTTCGTCTGTTTATTTTTTTTGGTATGGATGGATAGTATAGCTTTGTGGACAAGAGCATTTGATTTCAATCCCGTGGATCCATGAAGTCATGGGTTTGAATCTTAGCACTGTATCTGGTGAATTAGGGGTTACAAGGATTTTAAAACAATCTTTCAGGTCAACTTAAAGTGCAGACCCACCGGTGCCTTAACTCCCTTTGCATGCATAATAAATGCAAGCATGCAGAAGATGAGATCAAAAGATTTCATAATTCAGGTCAGTGTTATTGGTGGAAAGAGGGGGGGGGGGGGGGGGGGGGGGAGGGGTTTACAGAAGGATGAACTAACCCAGCATGCATCCTCCACCTGGAGAGGGATGAGCTCTACCAGATTCCCCTTTCCCAAGGGACATGGCCTGAAAAAGTCAGTGCAACGCTTCTCAGATAGTTAATGGAGATGAACACTTTTAGAAAGAAAACATTTTGTTTTGTTTACCAGTAAAATCACTTGTAACAATACAGTATGTAATACTTGATTAATATAAGTTTATATGATAAAAGTCATGGCTATTCGGTATAAGTTATTCATGTGTGACAGATTGAGACACCGTAGGAGATCTGCATTTATCGCAACTCATAGGCCTGGGCAAAATTATTAGAACAACACACCCGCCAAAACCTATGGTCAGTCTTCATCACAGATTAGACTATGACAAGGTGTCTTTAATGAGATAAAGTTTGATGATTGGTGAGAATGATTACACAGAGCAGCTACAGCTGATTATCAGTGAAAATGATTGTAAACACAGCTACAGTTGATGATTGGTGAAAGTGATTGTAAACAAAGAGCTCTACAGTTGATGATTGAGAATGATTGTAAACACAGAGCTCTACAGTTGATGATTGAGAATGATTGTAAACACAGAGCTCTACAGTTGATGATTGGTGAAAATGATTGTAAACACAGCTACAGTTGATGTGAGAATGATTACACACAGCTACAGTTGATGATTAGTGATAATGATTACATACAGCTTCAGTTGATGATTGGTGAGAATTGTTACACATCTGCAGTTGATGATTGGTGAGAATGATTACACATCAACAGTTGATTATTAGTAAGAATGATTACACAGCTACAGTTGATGATTGGTGAGAATTGTTACACATCTGCAGTTGATGATTGGTGAGAATGATTACACATCAACAGTTGATGATTAGTGAGAATGATTACACATCTACAGTTGATGATTAGTGAGAATGATTACACATCTACAGTTGATTATTAGTGAAAATGATTACACATCTACAGTTGATGATTAGTGAGAATGATTACACATCTACAGTTGATGATTAGTGAGAATGTTGATGATTACTGATTACAGTGATTAGTGAGAATGATAACACATCAACAGTTGATGATTAGTGAGAATGTTGATGATTAGTGAGAATGATTACACGCAGCTACGGTTGATGATTAGTGAGAATGATTACACATCTACAGTTGATGATTAGTGAGAATGATTACACATCTACAGTTGATGATTAGTGACAATGATTACACATCTATAGTTGATGATTAGTGACAATGATTACACATCTACAGTTGATGATTAGTGAGAATGATTACACATCAACAGTTGATGATTAGTGAGAATGATTACACACATCTACAGATGATGATCACAGGTGAGAACTACCACAAGAGTGTGTGGGAAAGTGGAGAAGCAGGATTATGCTAGGGGAGGTGGGGGGGGGGGGGGGGGGGGGACTGGCAGGACTGAGTGACTTCAGGCTACTTTTACCACATGACCCAATATTAAGATTACGTGATAGTGTGGCATATATTAACTACTGTGAGTGATAGAAACACATCATTTATGATTTATTTTTCAAAACTAAAAGGTATCTAGGTACTCAATCACACTGTTTTGTCACTAGCACTGTCTCATGTGTGCATGCATGCATGCATGTGTTGTGCGCGTGTGTGCGTGCGTGACCTGATTAATGCACATAACTTGAGAACAGCATGAGTATTGAAAACATCAGGGACCCCCAGTTGGGGGTTTAAAGACAAGGACTCTGTCTGTGCAAGCCCAAAGAAAAGTACTGCTGGCCTGACCCTCGTGCAGTCAACAATGGTAGTGCCCACATGGAGAGCTCTCTCAAAACTGAAAGGAACTGAATACTGTCATGAAAACACTGAAAGTTCTAGGCAAACTGGATTAGCTCCTGCTCCAAAATTAAACAGCAGTTCATCCAATGCAAACACAAAAGTCAGGAACAGAATAGAAGATTTCCCTCGTTATCTGTCCATCTCTGGTGGCTGCTGGCATCATCAGGGTATCTCTGACTGCGGTTGGTGCAGATCTTTCTGTTTTGTTTTGTTTGGTTTTTTTTTGTTCTGTTTAGTTTGTATTTAGTTATAATATTTATTTCAGATATGAATAAGCATTGTAGCTTTTTACTTTCAGTCTTATGTGTTTGCAGTTTGTAAAATTTTATCCTCCACAGCACCGCGACGTTTGCCATAAATTAACGAGATTTGCATCTGACTTTGTATGATGTTTAAACAGCCAGTGTGCATTTTTTTCTTTTTAGCATTTTAATTTTGTCATCCGTTTCCTACCGGCTTACAATGGCCTACTATTCTGAAAGGTGGAACGGGTTTGACATGTGCCAAGGTCTAATGTTTCCGAGTTAATATGAACTTCATTACGACTGGATCACGATGAGAACATAAGAAGTGTAAGTTGTCATCTGAAGTCTAGCTATTTACATACTGCGTGTTTGGGCATTCATGAAACCCAACCACCACATCTACAAAGAGCAATGAACTTTGTAGTGGACAGAAGGCCCAGGAAGACTGGGTGCTGTATTGCAGATGATCTAGAGAAAGGGGCATAAATAGGGAGGAAGCTCAAAAGCAGGAGATGGAGAAGGTCATCATTCAAACCTCTTGGAAGAAACAGAAAAAAAGAAAGAAGAATTACTTCATACGGTCTGAGCAGGACTCTTGGGGAGTGGCATCTTTATCAGTTTGTGATGGCAGGAATGAATGTGAAATCCTTGCTGTCAGATCACAAGCTCATTGCTCTAACCACTAGGCTGTTCAACTACTACCCCCTGTTGGTGGAGATGAGAGTTGAATGAAAACTAAATAAGCTGTGGTTGGGTGCAATGCCAGTGGGAAAGACATGTGATGTTTAACTATAGGGTCAGGGGAGAGAGATTTTCTGCTATGATAGAGCTAACTGCTGTAACTGTCTGGTGGGAAGAGAGATTTCTACTATAATGGAGCTAACTGCTGTAACTGTCTGGTGGGAAGAGAGATTACTAGTAATGCTACTGTGGTAGAGCTAACTGCTTAAGCGTCTGAGACAAGGTCCTTAGATGATTTTCCATCATTGCGTGAATCAGTTTTGGTGGGATGTGATAGATTCTAGTAATTCTATTAGCAAGCTGATTAGTTTAGCTCGTTATTGTTCATGTACTATTTTCCTATCTATGAATGTGTGAACTACATAATGCCCATTTTTCTTGACGAGATGAATGTTTTCAAAGCCAATTGGAGACCTTGTCCCTCATCCAGTTCTTGGATAGACCCTTTAAGCTCCAGTGTATCGTATTACAAATGTCATACATGCATAAAAAAATGTTGCATGCTTATCATTAGAATAATTGACTTTTAAAAGCAAAGCTGTTTTCTGGGCGAATGAACTCTGGGATGCAACATGTCCAATTATGCCCTCAGTTTTATGGCTTCCTGTTCTGTGATCATCTTGTGCTTTTGTCCTACCTTTAAGATTTCCCTTTTTTTCATTGTTGTTGTCCAACAGCATTATACATCAGCTATTTTGCCATTACGTCAACTCCATTATTCCTTGACAGAATGAATGTTTTCAAAGCCAAATTGGAAGACTCAGGTCATCATCCAGTTCTTGGATTAAGACCATTTAAGCTCCAGTGTATCGTATTACAAATGTATACATAGCATAAAAAATGTTGCATGTGCATATTAATATTAGATATAAATGTGACAATTTTAAAAGCAAAGCTGTTTTTCCGTGCGAATGAACTCTGAATGCAACACGTCCAGATTTATCCTCCATTCTTCATGGCATTCCTGTTCTGTGACTCATCTTGTGCTTGTTTTGTCCTAACCTAAAGATTTCCCCTTTTTTTCATTGTTGTTGTCCAACCATGCATATATACCATTCAGCTATATTTGCCATTCAGTCAACACAAAAGACACGCTTTTGCTTATAAAGTAGAACACTTCTCACTGACGGTCTGCGATGGCATACTCGAATGCCTGCCAAAGAAAACCTGGAACTTATAAACCACATTGAAAAGGGTTGTTGACTGCAGTTCAAAACAGCGTGAAGATTTGCTGGACTATTGAAAAACTTGTACCAGAAAGGCAGAGTTTGTGGCCTGTGACCCTGTATACATTCAACTTAGTTAAAGTTAAGCGGTTGAGTGGCTTCTTTCAGCTGTTAATTGTGTGAGTGCTTGTTTTGTTATGATAGAGTAGGGTTTTTGTCATAAAGTAGACTCACTGTGCGCGCACAGTGAAATCTGTGGTATTGTTTAGACAGCACTTTGAAGTGCTGATGTCAGCCTGCTTTTTGTTGGTTTGAATTCATGTTTGTCTAGGGACTTGGAGGACCTGCAGTATATATATATATATATACTGTTGCCTTCATTGAAGAGGCTGAGCTGTCTGGAATCTAATGTACACAAAAGAAAGAACAGAAAAGGCATTGCATGCTCCCATGTGCAAGCTCCGATATCATGCATACACATACATGTTTTTATGTATATGTACACTCATAGACTGCATACATGTAGTCCAGCAGATGTGTGACAAGCACATGTGCACACACACACATGTGCACACTCATGTGTATGTATACATACATGTATATCACTGTACGCATAAACACATTAACATATATATTATATATATATGTATGTGTACAGCTCCGGAAACCTCCTCACAGAAAGCTCAGCTGCATTGAACAGGTGGTCTGAATATTGTCAAGAACTGTACAACTACCCAATACAACCTGACAAGAGCATAATAGAAGAGAAAGCAGCAACATCAAGAGCACCCTCGCCATTACCTATACTGAGGGAAGAAGTGGAAGAAGCCATCCGCAGCTTACCAGTAGGAAAGTCCCCAGGAGCAGACAATATACCAGCAGAGCTGCTCAAGCATGGTGGCGAAACAGTCATCACATATGTTACAGCTATCTGTCAGAAGATTTGGGAGACAAAACAGTGGCCAACAGACTGGACACAATCACTCATCATACCCCTGCCCAAGAAGGGGAATTTACGCCAATGCCAAAACTATAGAACAATCAGCCTCATCAGCCATACCAGCAAGATCATGCTCAAAGTTATTTTGAATCGACTCAAGAAGGAGGCAGAAGAACACCTTGCAGAGGAACAAGCTGGGTTCAGGGCAGGCAGGAGCACAATCGAACAGATTTTTAACTGCCACATCATGATGGAAAAACATCTTCAACATCAGAGAGACCTGTTCCACAACTTCATCGACTTCAAGAAGGCTTTTGACAGAGTATGGCACGAAGGCCTGTGGCAGGTCCTCAGAATGTTGGCATTGAAGAAGGACTAGTGCAAACCATTCAAGCACTATACAACACCGCAAGCAGTGCAGTCCTTCTGAACAATCAGGTCGGAGACTACTTCAAAACCACAGTTGGGGTCCGACAAGGATGCCTGTTATCTCCAGTCCTGTTCAATCTGTTCTTGGAAAACATCATGAGAGAGACCCTCCATGACTTCCACCCTACCATCTCCATTGGCGGCAGACCCCTCAACAACTTACGGTTTGCCGATGACATTGACCTCATGGGCGGAAGTAACACAGAGCTGCAAGATCTTACGACCAGACTTGAGAACAGAGCTGGAGCATATGGGATGGAGGTGAGCTCGGAGAAAAGTAAAGTACTTGTGAACAGCACGAGCAATGCCACCGCTAAAATTTACATGAACGGCCAACAACTGGAGGAGGTAGACGCTTTTAAATACCTCGGCGCTACACTCACAAAGGACGGGCGATCGACGACAGAAATCAAAGTCAGAATAGCCATGGCAACATCTTCCATGACAAAACTCACCACCATATGGAAAAGTAAAAAGATCAGTTTCCCAATCAACTAAAGCTCTACAAAACCCTAATTCAGTCGATCCTGCTGTACGGAAGTGAAACCTGGACATTGACTGCTGAAACAGCAAAGCGAATCCAGTCATTCGAAACAAAATGCCATAGAAAACTACTGGGCATATCCTGGAGAGAACGAAAGACCAACGAATTTGTCAAGAGTCAAATAACACGGCTGGCAGGTCCACAGGAACCCCTTCTCACCATCGTCAAGAAGAAAAAAGCTGACATGGTTCGGCCACGTCACCCGCCACAACACTCTGCCCAAAACAGTACTGCAGGGAACACTCGAATGGTGGCAGAAGGAGGGGAAGACAGAACAAGTCATGGATGGACAACATCAGAGAATGGACCAGGATGAATGACTCGGCACTACTGCGCAGAGCCGAGGACCGAGATGGATGGAGGAGGCTTACCACGGCATCGTCTTTCATGTCTCCCCCACGACCGCCAAGGTCACGGGTCTGATGATGATGATGATGATGTGTACATGTAACACATGTATACTTGTTACACACACACGCATGTGTGTATGTACACACAAACACACAAATAGTGAAATACACATACAGACCACACACACCACACACACACACACACACACACACACACACACACACCACACAAAACACACACAAAACACACACACACACCCCACACACACACTTCACACCAAAATCAAACAAACGACCAAACAGACAAGCAAGAAAACTAACATTGTGATAATCACAACATATGTACCGGATTTGATTTGTTGCTTTACAAGATTCAGCGCTAAAAAAATTCCATACATTATTATTATTATTAATATTATGATTATTATTACCTAAACAGTGCTTGTGGCACTAACAAAAAAACAACAACCTGATAACATTATATTATCTTGGAATACAAGCAGAGCATCAAATGCAGGTAAACATCCTGTAAATCATGCCTGTGTTTGGTGGGTTACGCAAACACAAACATGCCCAACATGCGCCCTTTACCAGGAGAGAAATCTATGGGCTCTGCCAAGTTTAAACTTAAATTCAAGAGACACTCCCTGGAAAAATTCTGTGCAGTGCCCCAAGGACTCCTCAGGGAATTAAGGCAGAAGAGAGTGATGGCACCAACTGCTTAAACATGAATGTTTTAATCATCATTTATTTATTCTATTATTTTATTTTGAGAATAATGAAATAAGCACTCATGTGCTTTTTTTTAATGTCTGGTATTGAGTTTCCATGTGTATTCGGTTTGTAAATTTTGTCATCCATTTCCACTGGCACACAATAGCCTACTCTTCTGAAAAGTGGAACAGGTTTTAACATGTTTGCAAGATGTTCTGTGTACATTCAGCACCTTGGTTTAAATAGTCTCATCCAAAGAGATACTTTGTTGCGCAAGTTTACATGTTATCATGAAACTGTAGTTTCAACACTTAACGAAAGGCAGCAGTACTACTGGTGATTGCAAGTGATGCTGTGTGTGTGTGTGTGTGTGTGTGTGTGCGCACAGGCCAGCCCGGCAGAGCTGCATGCCCTGATCGACCAATGCCTGGAGGCTGGAGGCCTGAGTGCTGACAGTGGGGAGGAGGACAGACTGTTCCAGCTGTGGGAGCTCTATCAGAAGGCTGAGGTCAGTCGTCGCCGTCGTCTGTGTGATGGCAATGTTCATGTCTTACATTTGTGGTGGAGAAGTACAAGGCAGTTGGGAAGAGCATATATATAGCCATGGATACAAAGTTGGATATCTTATCACTTCTTTTTTTTTTTTGAGGATCAGGAATAAAGAGAAGATCAATATATATTTTTATGACTGTATTCTGTGTGGAATTTGATGTATTAGTGGTATTGATCTATGCTGTACATTAAGATTATATGAAAATAAATTTGTCTTTGTACACGTGTTAAGCAGCATCGAGATGGTTACCACTTGGATGGGTGACCATTTGCATGCCTTAGCTTCAGTACAGTTCCCCAGTTCTCCCAGCTGTAAATGGGTACCTGCCTCCTTAGGGTCAAGGAAGGTAAAGCAGCGAGGGAGAGGAGATGGGCACCGCCCTCAATATGCTGGCCCCTAGAGAAGTTGAGGTCTCTGACGCCTCACTCCCCTATGACCACATAAGTTATGGGACACCTTTACCTTTACTTTTTACACGTGTTCAGTATAAAATGATCTTTGTCTTAGTAGCAAGGCCATCCGGGTCAAAACTATCATTGCACAAGTTTGCTATAGAATAGATCATCTGAAGTCAGAGTATGTCTGCTGTAATATGATGAAGTCATTGAAAAGAGCCATACATGTATGCATACAAACTCCTCATCCATGATCCAGTGTGTACTCACAGTGATTCCTAGACACCCATATTCTGAGTGATCCTCAGGGTGTTAAAACTGGAGACACACAACAACGAAACTGAAAACTAAGACTGCAACTGGAATGCTTATCTTGCGATGTTAAGCTATTTAAGGACTCGGTGTTATGAAGAAGTGCCTATAGATTAACCCTTTTTAAAATTAACCCTTTTATCAAGAGCTACTAGAGCCTTGTACTTGCCCTTTATGGAATGGTTAAAGTGTTTTGACTTGACCTGACTTGACCAGTTTTGAAGAACTTACAACTGTTAAAAGCTATAGCCTCAGAACTGCTGAAGTTTCTACTAGCACTAAATAATATGATTTATAGCTGTAGCTTATAATCCTGTAACAGCAATAATGAAAGGGTTGGTAAAGTTACTGTCGGTTATCTAAACAGCCTCACCACCACTGCTAAATAGGCTGGTAGGAATGAAATGGGGGGAACGGGATAGCCTAGTGGTCAGAACATTTCACTCGCAATCTGACAGCCTGGGTTCGATTCCTGTTCAAGGAGAATATTTTCCCCTGGAGTTAACATCAGTGCAGACTCCACTCTCCCCAAAAGTCCTTCGGATGAGACTATAAACTGAGGTCCCTTGTGCGAACGCACGCAGAACATCTTGCGCACACGTTAAATCCTGTTCCGCTTTTCATAAGAGTAGGCCATTGTGTGCCAGTGGGAACAGATGACAGAATTGACAAAACCGCATACTCACAGGGACTGGATGTAAAAAAAGCACATAAGTGCTTATTCCATTATCCTCGATATAAAAGAATAAATAAATAAGTAAATAAATAAAGAGTTAATTAGTCATGGTAATGCTTGTTGGCCTCCTCCCTCAGATGGACCTGAAGGCAGCCCAGGAGAAGGAGGAGAAGCTGAAGGCTTCGCAGGCAGCAGAAATGAAGGAGGTGGAGAACTATGTGGAGCACATACGCCAGCTGTCGGATGACAGAGAAACCGCCATTCAGGAACTGGAGTCAGAGAATGAACAGCTGAAGAACAACCTGGATCAGGCTCGATCTGAACTGACGGGTCAGTGTGTGTGTGTGTGTGTGTGTGTGTGTGTGGGTGTTTGTGTGTGAGTGTTTGGGGGAGGTGTGTGGTGTTGAGAGAGGATGAGAGGGTGGTGAGTGTTTGTGTGTGTGTGTGTGGTGTTGTGTGTGTGTTTGAGAGGAGAGATGAGTGTGTGTGTGTTTGGTGTGTGTATGTGTGAGGAGGGGAGAAAGAGGAGAGTGTGTGTATGTGTGTGTGTGTTGTGTGTGTGTGAGATGGAGAGAGAGAGAGTGGGTGTGTGGTGTTTGTGTGTGATGTGTGTTGTGTTGTGTGTGTGTGTGTTGTGTGAGAGAAGAGAGAGAGTGTGTTTGTGTGTGTGTATGGTGTGTGAGGAGAGAGGAGAGGTAGAGGAGAGAGAGAATGTGGTGTGTGGTGTATGTGTGAGAGAGGGTGTTGTAAGTGAAGGTTTGGTGTTGTGTGTGTTTGCTTTGTGCTGTGTGGATGTGTTTGTTGAGAGGGGAAGTTAGAGAGAGAGTGTGTTTCGTGTGATGCATGTGTGTGTGAGAGAGAGAGAGAATTGTGTTAGTATATGTTCGTGGTTTGAAGTGTTGGAGAGAGAGGTGTGTGAAAAAACAGTGACGATGAAGAGAGTGATTGAGTGATATCATGTCTTGTGGACGAGGACGAAAATGAGTAGAGAGGAACATTGGTGTGTTTTCATGTGTGTGGTGCTCGTGGTGCTTACAAATGAACGACCGTATATAACATAAAATTGCCATTCATTCAACCCTTTCCCTTCGAGAGCTATGTTACGATGGTTTGTTTTATTCAGATTGATTAGAAAATACATGCAACCACCATGAACTAAGTTGCTGTGTTTAATTGCATGGAAAACATTCTGTGTATACATGTATAAATACATCTATTGTTGGTTTGAAGTGTTGGCCAGCAGTGCCCAGTGTTATGGTTGACATGAACAAATCCAGCATATAGGACTTCTGCATTTTGCAGTGATCAGTCTAGAATGGTATCACTTCAGACTGCGACCACTTTGTTGCATCGTATTATATTGTAGTAACTACTTTCAGTCAAAGCAGATTTCTCTATAAATGTGAAATTTGGGCTGCTCTCCCAGGGGAGAACATGTCACTTCAAGAGAAGTGCCACCCATATAATAGAAAAAGAAAATTTTTGTGCCTGCGTGTGTTTGTTTCCCTTTGAGAGTGGCTTATTTTATTACAGAATTTGCCAGGGATCATTCTCTTGTTGCCGTGGATTCTTTTACATGCATTGAATGTGTGTTGCACATGGGACCTGGATTTATCATCTCATCTGAAAGACTTGCACCTACACCACCACTCAAGGTGTAGTGGATGGGGGAAAAGTTCAGGTTTCAATGGGAATTCAACCAGAACCTCTTGCTTTCTTAAAATGAAAAAAAAATTACAAAATTGCATCCACACAGGGACTGAATGTAAAAAAAAAAAAGCACAATGAGTGCTTATTCTGTTATCCTCGCAAGAAAAGAATGAAATACAAAATAAAATGATAGTCTATGTTTATCTATCTAGGCTCTCTATAGACTTCTAATCCACTTTAGCAAGATAGTGACCCCCTTCTCCTCCTCATCACCAACCCCCCTGCCCCCCCCCCCCTCCCTGCCACCCCCACCTGCCCTATCCTCCCTGTTCCAAAGAAGAAGGGAGGGACAAAGAAGTACATGTTACACCCCCCACCCTCCTTTATCTGTCATTGATTGATGGATTTCAGACTAAATATACCCTTACATTCTGTGGAGTCTTGGCTCTGTTTCAATTCGACTTGGCAACATTGACTCAAAGAGTTTGTACAGTTCTGGAAACAAAATTGTGTGAATGTATTTTGAGTGGGAGTGTTTGTGTGTGTGTATGTGTTCATGTGTGTGTGTGTGTCTTTGTGTCTGTCTGTCCATGTTTTTGCTGAGTTTATATTTTATATGAGTTTATGTGTCATTTTTGTGATGATAATTTTCTGAGTTCTAAAAACTTACAAAACTTGGGTTTTTAAAATAAAATACAGATGTATATATCAAAATGCATGCATGTAGCACACATGATCATGATGACAAACTCATGCACTTACACATGTATGCATGACCCCCCACCCCCCCCCCCCCCACACACACACACACACATCACACTCACACACACACTCACACGCACACACACACACATGAACACACACACACACAGATAGGACAACAAAAGAACCTGAAAAAACTCTTTATAGAAACCCCATTCCCTTGAAAGCCAAAGGAAATCTAAAAACAGAATAAAAACATAACCAAAAAAAGCAACAACAAAAAAGTAAGAAAACCCCAAAATTTGACAGCTATGTGGCTGCCATACAACAAGAACTATGTTTGCACGCACCACTGTTCATTGGCCCTGAATTTTACAGTGAATTTTACAAAGAGAATTTTACAGGGCACGTTTCTTTCCCCACATTGTCAGTAGAGAATTTACTTCTTTTTCTTTGCCTTTAAAGGACTGTAGCATTGTAACTAGGGCTATTCAGTAGCATTGTTAGTTCTAAAGGAGAAGTGATTTATTATCTTTTCAGCTTACCTATAAGTGCTGCCAATACTATAGATAGATATCAAAGAGGCTTTTTTCTCTTTTTTTTTAGTGTACTGTGTGCAAGATAACTTTGCTGCTTGGCTTGGAATGTGTGGTGTTGGAATGTGGTGGGTGGGGTGGGTGGAAGGGTGGGGGGGGGGGTGTTGGTGTGTGTGGGTGTGTCTGTGTGTTTATGTGTCTTGGAGCAAGAGGGGCAGAGTTGCAGTTTTGTGTGTGTGTGTGTGTGTGTGTGTGTGTGTGTGTGTGTGTGTGTGTGTGTGTGTGTGTGTGTAAGTAAATAATGGAAGAAGACATGATCTGTTCATTGAAAGTTTACAGAGCCAAACTTTCTGAAACAAAACAAAAAATCCTTAGTGGTGTCCCCATTTTCAATTTCACTTGCAGTTCTTTGAGTTTTGTTTAAAGGATAATCAATAAGCACTTTTCTGTTTTTTTACATTCAGTCCCTGTGTACATGCATGCACTTTTGTAAATGTTGTCATCTGTTCCCACCAGTACACAGTGGCCTTCTGTTCCAAAAGGCGGAACAGGTTTTAATGTGTGTGTGCAAGATGCTCTGTGTGCATTGGTTAGCAGGCCCTTGGTTTATAGTCTTATGCAAAGGACTTTACAGGACCTTGGTTTATAGTCTCATGCAAAGGACTTGAAAGACCTTAGTTTACAGTCTCATGCAAAGGACTTAAAAGACCTTGGTTTACAGTGTCATGCAAAGGACTTAAAGGCCCTTGGTTTATAGTCTCATGAAAAGGACTTAAAGGACCTTGGTTTATAGTCTCATGCAAAGGAATTACAGGACCTTGGTTTATAGTCTAATGAATGCAAAGGACTTACAGGACCTTGGTTTATAGTCTCATACAAAGGACTTACAGGACCTTGGTTTATTGTCTAATGAATGCAAAGGACTTACAGGACCTTAGTTTACAGTCTCATGCAAAGGACTTACTGGACCTTGGTTTATAGTCTCATGCAAAGGACTTACAGGACTATGGTTTACAGTCTCATGCAAAGGATTTACAGGACCTTGGTTTACAGTCTCATGCAAAGGACTTACAAGATCTTGGTTTACAGTCTCCTGAATGCAACGGATTTACAGGACCTTGGTTTACAGTCTAACGAATGCAAAGGACTTAAAGGACTTTGGTTTATAGTCTCATGCAAAGGATTTACAAGACCTTGATTTACAGTCTCATGCAAAGGACTTACAGGACCTTGGTTTACAGTCTCATGCAAAGGACTTACAGGCCTTGAATTACAATCTGATGCAAAGGACTTAAACGCTGTTTGCGCACAATCTGATGCAAAGGACTTACAGGACCATGGTTTACAGTCTCCCGAATGCAAAGGCCTCTGCCTCACCCTACACTGCCTCTTTGTCTGCAGGTCAGGTTCAGAAAGAAGCATCAGAGATGCTGGTGGAGCAAGGCCTGAGTGAAATCGCCACAGCCACGCCAAGCGAACAGGTGGCCTACTTGTTGGTGGAGAGAGCGAGGCTCTTGGACCAGCTAGAGGGCGCTGCATCCTCTCTCAGCCAATCGGCAGCTGACCCCGAAGATTCACCTGGCCGGCCGGACTCATCTGGCGGAAGAGAGTCGCAGGAACTAAAGCAGATTTTGGAACAGGTAAGGGGGATGTGGATGCTGCAGTGGAGACTGTGAATGAAGAAATGAAGGAATATTGGGTGTTGTGTATTATGTTGTTGTAGCGGTCCCCAGCTTAACACCCTAGTTAGGGGTCCCCCAGAATTAAAAAAAAAATTATGCTGTCTGTCTGTCTTACTCACCTCGTGTGGGAATTACTGTGGGAGCGCTGGATGAGAAGTTTGAGAGCGTCCATGACCGTTTTCAAGAATGAAATATAAATACATAACTGAAAGAAAGTGACGCCTGTGGGATGGACAAACATAAGCCAGCCAGCCAGTCTGCCAGACATATAGGCGGTCAAACATGTGGCTATAAACACCTCCCCCCCAAAAAAAACAACAACAAACACATACATACAAAACAAAACAACAAACAACAACAAAAACAACAAACAAATAACCGGAAAAAAAACCCAACTAAAAACACCCACCCCACCCCCACCCCCATCCAAAACAGCATAGGAGCAACCTCACACACCGCGCGCACACACACACACACACACACACACTCACACACACACGAATGCACACAGAACATCTTGTGCATGCAACCCATTCCCCTTCTCGGAAGTGTAGGCCATTGTGTGCTACTGGTAATGAATGATAAAATTTACAAAACTGCATACAAACATCGACTGGATGTAGTAAAGCACATGAGTGCTTATTCCATTATCAGCAAAATAATGATGATAGTAATAATGATAATAACTAACACACACAACACACAAACCACATACACACACACACACACACAACACACACACACACACACACACACACCCACACACACACACACACACAACACACACACACACACACACACACACACACACACACACACACACACACACACACACACACACACACACACACACACACACACACCACACACACCACACACACACAGCCTCGCCCTTTCTTCCCAGTTTGACAAAAAAATCGAACTGAATGTCAAAGTCCTTCGGATGAGACTATAAACCGAGGCCCCGTGTTCCAACGCATGCAGAACATCTTGCGCACATGTTAAATCCTGTTCCGCTTTTCAGAAGAGTAGGCTATTGTGTACCGGTGGAAACAGATGACAAAATTTACAAAACCGCATACACCCGGGGACTGGATGTAAAAAAAAGCACATGAGTGCTTATTCCATTATCCTCGATATAAAAGAGTAAATAAATTAATAAATAAATAAAACAACACACACACAACCTGAAAACTCTGTGTGTGTGCGCATGCACGTGCGTGTGTTATGTGTTTTAAAAAAAAAAAATTTAAAAAAACTGCATAGACACGCAAATAAAAGTCGTCTGAGCGCTTTGATTTGTTGCTTTACAAGATTCAGCGCTATCTAAATTCCATACATTATTATTATTATTATTATTATGTGTTGTCAGGAGCGCAAGGAGTTTGATTTGTTGCTTTACAAGATTCAGCGCTATCTAAATTCCATACATTATTATTATGTGTTGTCAGGAGCACAAGGAGTTTGATTTGTTGCTTTACAAGATTCAGCGCTATCTAAATTCCATACATTATTATTATTATGTGTTGTCAGGAGCGCAAGGAGTTTGATTTGTTGCTTTACAAGATTCAGCGCTATCTAAATTCCATACATTATTATTATTATTATTATTATGTGTTGTCAGGAGCGCAAGGAGTTTGATTTGTTGCTTTACAAGATTCAGCGCTATCTAAATTCCATACATTATTATTATTATTATTATTATTATGTGTTGTCAGGAGCGCAAGGAGTTTGAACAGGAGCTGAGCCAGGAGAGGGAGCGAGCCAGCTGCCAGCAGGACCAGCTGAAGAAGGAGCTGGAGGAGGAGATCACCTCACTGATGGAGGAGAACTCCAAGCTGGAGGACGATGTGCAAGAGGCTCGCAGAAAGGTCTGCACCGCGCACACTGCCCTTGGCTGGCCTGGCCTTGCGCTCACTGCTTTGTTTTGTTTTGTTTTGCTTTGTGTGTGTGTGTTTTGTTTTGTTGGTTTGTGTGTGTTTTGTTTTGTTTTGCTTGTGTGTGTGTGCTTTGTTGGTTTGTGTGTGTTTTGTTTTGTTGGTTTGTGTGTGTGTTTTGTTTTGTTGGTTTGTGTGTGCTTTGTTTTGTTGGTTTGTGTGTGTGTGTGTTTGTTTTGTTGGTTTGTGTGTGTGTGTTTTGTTTTGTTGGTTTGTGTGTGTTTTGTTTTGTTGGTTTGTGTGTGTTTGGTTTTGTTGGTTTGTGTGTGTTTGGTTTTGTTGGTTTGGTGTGTTTTTGTTTGGTTTTGTTGGTTTATGTGTGTGTTTTTTTTGTTGGTTTTTTCTAATGCCTTTGCTTAGTACTTTGTTTGTTTCTTTGTCTGTGTGTTTCGTTTTGTTTTGTTTTTCTAATGCCTTTGTTTTTCTAATGCCTTTGTTTTTCTAATGCCTTTACTTTGTACTTTCTTTCTTTCTTTGTGTGTTTCGTTTTGTTTCGTTTTTCTAATGCCTTTGTTTTTCTAATGCCTTTACTTTGTACTGTCTTTCTTTCTTTGTCTGTGTGTTTCGTTTTGTTTTGTTTTTCTAATGCCTTTGTTTTTCTAATGCCTTTACTTTGTACTCTTTCTTTCTTTGTCTGTGTGTTTCGTTTCGTTGTAGTTGTATAATAGCTACAACTATTTCTCCTACTTTTGTGACTGCTACTTCTGCTTGAACTACTGCTATCACTTCTACTACTTTATTATACTACTACTATGACTACTACGACGACTACTGCTACTACTGCTGCTGCTACTACTACTACTACTACTACTTCTTCTACTACTACTACTATGACTACGACTGCTACTGCTACTACCACTACTATTGCTACTACCACTTTAACCTTAAAAAGAAGTACTAATATATCAAATGACTACTGGTGGGCCAAGTCAACAGTTCTTGGTGGTCAGTTTTATTCAGTGCTGACTGATAGTTTGATACAACTTATTCAACATTGTGGCTTATGTTTGCTTTTTAAAAAAAGAAAAAAAGTTTTCTTTAAAAGCAAGAGGTATGGCGTACACTATGTTACTTGATTCTTTTTTCGTTCCTCAGCTGAAGCACTCAGTTTCACCAATGGTGAGATTTTGCATACGCATTCATTTGCCCACCGTTAAGGTAGCCGCCTTCCACATTAAAAGATGATGTCTAAACACAACACCAGCGTGCAAGCATCTTACAAAATCTTATCATCTGTTCCTACCGGCATGCAATAGCCTACTCTTCCAAAAGGCAGAGTGGGTTTTAGTGTGTGCACAAGATGTTCACCGTGTGTCTGTACACGGGACCTTGGTTTATTCCTTCACCTATCCTATGCCATAGTCTTGTAGACTGTTGGGGCACCACTGAAGATTTTGCAACCAGCTGGGTTGGTTTATAGTCTCAACCAAAGGACTTTTGGGGCAGTGGAGTTGGTACTGGTGTTATAACTCCAAAGGAAATATCCCGGAGTAGAACGAGCATCTCAGTAGTGGCTCGAACCAGCATCATTGGATCGCAAGCTCAATGCTCTAACCACTAGGCTACCCCCTTCCCTCTCCTTTTACTTAAACTGTGTGCTGTTTCGTGTGTTGGGTACTTTCTCACAGAGCGTACAGCTGGAGAAGCAGATGGAGCGGCTGAAGCAGGAGCAGAACGAGGAACAGGACATTCTGGAGGAGGAGCGAGAGGAGATGGAGAAAGAGCGGGACACGGCCATCAAGGAGAAGAAGGCCTTGGCCGAGCGACTGGCCGCCTTGGAGAAAGAGAAGGAAGAGCTGGAGGCGGAGAGAGACGCCCTGGAGAAAGAGAGAGACTCCTGGAAAGACTCTTCGCGCGACAGTACGAAATCTGTTTTTTGGCTGGAATGAATCGATACAGAAAACAACCGAAGTGAGAAAGTTAGGTTGATTTAACACAGAGAGAAAGAGAGAGAGAGGTGGGGGGGGGGGGGGGAGAGAAGAAGGGTGAGAGAGACAGTTGTTAACAAGAAAGAGAGAAAAACAGAAAATTGGGAAAGGGATGGGGGGCATAGATGAAAGTGAGAGAATTTTGTTCTTTGAATGGAGAGAGGAAGAGAGGGGGTGGAAAGATATGAAAGTGAGTGAGTTGTTCATATGGGGGGTGGGAGGTGGGCAGCATTGCTGATTGGAAAGCCTTTGCAATGTTTGGCCAGAATTGTCAAGAAAGGTTAGCAGACATTTGCATGTTCTTTTGATCTGGTATCTGATGTTCTAACGGTCCCATACGTTTGGGGTTTTTTTTTTCATAAGGTAAATGAAATACTTATACCTTTTACTGCTTGTAATTTCGTGATTTTGATATCATCTTCAAATCTCAGATACTAGTGAAAAGGAACAAAACGTGATCAACACAGTAAGCATTCCAGCCTTGGCTTAGAGGATTTGAAAGTACGCTTTGACAACAAAATCAGGAGCATGCAAGAGAAAGTCCTAGTCACTGATCACCCATGGAGTGTTTAGTACTATCCTCGGGGGTGCTTAACTGCAGTACCACAACATGTAAACCTGTATACAATGTTCACACTGAGAAGCAAGGGAGTTGCTCTCTTTCGTTTGCTATGTCATTTTCAGAGATAGAGGGGGGAAAAGACCAAACTTCGAAGAAAATAAAACATTTAAAGCACACACACACACACACACACACACACACACACACACACACACCACACACACACACACACACACATACACACACACACATACAAACACACACAAATGTGATATTAAAAAAATTAATTGATTTGTATAAAAATACAAGCAATATTTTTTTTAAAAATTACAGTTTTTAGTGTGTTCGTGTGTGTACTGCTTAAGAAAGTTTTTTTTCAGGTTTTATGATAAGCATCAGCTTGAAAAAAGTTGGGGAGAAGGGAGAGAGAGAGATGGGAAAAAATACACGATAATGTTGAACCTGTCAGAGCTCCCTATGTGCAGGTTTCTCAGGGGCGTCCACTCCGGTCCACTTTCGTCCATCCAGTCCGCTTCGCTCCCCTAATGATGTGGCGCTGCGCAAAGTAATCGAGGACAAGACCAAACTGGAAGGGGAGATGATCCAGTTGCGCTCTCAGATCCGAACCCTCCGTGACCAAAAGGAAGCCATGGAGGCAGAGGTTGGTGCAAAGCAGGATTGCTCAAATGGGTTGTTTTCTTTTCGCATCCGTGTCAGATATGTATGATGAGGACTGGACCCAGAGTGTAAGTGTGATGTGTCCTTGGCAGCCTTCAGTCTCAGAAGACTATGGAGTTACGCTCTAGGTGTTTAATTCTGGTGCAGTGTCGGTTGTGGCTGGCCAGTCCGACATGGGAGTGACAGACAGTCTCTATGGCAGAGGGCACATATAAAGTCTGACGCTGGTCTGTGATGTGTACATACTGAGTGTATATATATTTTCCCACACAGGAACATCTTTGCTTTAGAGATTTGCCAGGATAACTCTTATTGTGTATGTATTTTTATGTGTACAGTAAGTGCATTTTCCATGTCAGATCTCAATCCATTCACTTATTTTATCTCTTTTAACCCTAGTAGCGCTAAATAAACAGCAACAAGCCTCACTTCTATTGGCTGAATTAACATTGGCTAGCATTGTTTTGGAGCATGGTGGGCTCAAACAACCCTTGATATTGATATATAAAACTGAATTAAATGTGTTAAGCTATAGATCACTGGAAAGAAGAGATAATATGCTTTTAAATGAGTATAATTTTATAATAGTGTGTAGTGTTTATGATTATGTAAAAAAAAATCAAAAAAAAAAATCATGTTCACACTACCGATCACTGATCCACTGTCAGGGCCCCGGATCGATTTTAACACGATAAGCAAAGTTCTTGCGGTGCATAAATGTCATGATTAGGTAAACACTATTTCTTGACATTAGTTTTCAAAAAATAAGGAGTTTGTATCGCTTTATCGGTCACCAAATACTCGGAAAAGTTCAGGGACAGGATCGACGCCATCGCGACCGTCATGGCGGAATGTGCGAAGTGGTGGCTTTCTATGACAAAAATACAAAGATCGCTTGATTTCATGTGATGCAAAGTACTCAGCAGCATAGCGATTTGACTCAACAACAGTTATTTCGAAGCCTCGTTGTGTCAAAATAAAGTAAAACAATCTGTGACGTCGAAATCGCCGAGTAGCGAAAAAGTCCATCCAGCAAAACTAGCACCGCTCGATTCAGTCCGATCGCGATCGATTTTTACCAAGTTTTTCAAAAATATTCCACAATCCTTACCTCATCGTCTCTCTCATTGTTTATTTCAACCAAATCCAGCCTCTAAAACTCCTCATCGCTGTCAATTTTGTAAAAAAGCTCGAAAAACGCTTGAAGAAATTCTAGTGCAAACGCTGGCCGCCATTTTTGTTGAAGACGATCTCGGCTGGTCCGAAAAAAAAATAAAATACACTCTTAACCAATCAGATTCTTCGTTGCTTGTGTGTGTCAAACGACCTTCACCCCTTTCTGCGGGCCTACAACGGCCTTAACATTCATTGGCTGACCTTTGAAAGCGAAAGTAAGCTTTCAACTATGACCACCCACGTCATCCCGGAATATTCTGGGATCCGCCACACAGCCTAGACCCGCCTTTCCCGGAATATTCCGGGAACCGCGCCACTAGGGTTAAAAGACTAGCGTTCAAATTGCCATTCACAGTGAAGTGAATGGGGGTGAAGTGATTTACTTGTCTAGTTGCGTATTGTTGGTATTCCATATGTCTGGTCCTTCCACATCCAAATGTTTCAAGTTTGCATGGTCTCATTTTTGTTGTTTGTTTGTTTTCCGATCCTGAGATTCTACATAATCATGCCACCATTTGCCCATCAATTGATGACCACATCCTGACTTCGGGATAATGTCTAAACACGACACCTGTGTGCATGCAATTATTTTGCACAAACTGGCGTACTTTAATGAAAGGCCGAATGGGTTTTAACCTGTTTACAGGATGTTCTGCATGCATGTGTACACAGGACCTGGGTTTATAGTCTCATCCTAATGACTTTCAGGGGAGTGGAGTCGGTACTGATGTTCATTCCAGGGTAAAAAGCTGAAACAGACCTCTGTGTTGTTGTTTGAATCTGCACTATCAGATTGTGAGCTCAGCACTCTGTCCAGTAGGCTATCCCACCTCCCCATTTTCTCATTATTACATGAAAATTTGCTTTGACAAGTGGTGGACGTTGTCCCCACATGCCTGGAAACTTAAACTTGCATAAAAGAAAGTGTGGACCAGTGATCCTGAAATAGATGTTGTGCATTATAAGCTGTTATCTTGTTATGTCTCAATATTTGTTTTATGTATGCATTGTTCACTTCATTTCTGAATAAATAATCATTGAAACCAATCAGACGCTGCTGCAAAACTCTCATCATGGTTAACACCACAAAATTCTATGATTACCTTTTTTTCATGGCAAAACTTGCAACATTAATCACATTATGTGAGCATGAACAAGCTCACTTCTGTGCTAAAAAAAACAAAAAATGTATATAAAAGATCCCAAGTTAAGACACAAAAAAATGACTTTGTTGTTAAAAACAGACATAGGAAAAATCCAGTAATTATTTATATGATAAGAAAAATCCAGTAGAACTCATTTGCAAACAATATTCACTGTATAAGCTGAAGACTTAGAAAGCTGTGGCTTAAAAAAACAGTAGTGGCAAATGAATTGGAAAATGCCAAAGTGTTTTAACATGTGAAGATTCCTTGTGTGTGTTTGTTTTTTCACCTGTCAGGTGAAAAAGGCGAATCAGGAGAGTGAGAAATACCTGATAACAATCCAACAACTGCAGCTGAAGAACAAAAACCTGCGACAAGAAATGGAAGAAGTGGAGAATCAGATGGAAGAGGCAGAGGTAAGAGTCTGTATGTGCTTTAAAAATTTTTTTATTAAAAAAATATATATATATATATGTATATGTGTGTGTGTGTATTAATACTATCTCTAACCAATTTTTAAAATTGTATTTGCCCATCAAAAAGGTACAGTGTTTGCAGTTGGTAGGTGGCATGTAAATAGAAAATGGCATTAAGTGCTTATTCCCATCAAATTTAGAGGCTATTCTCTGATTCTACGTATCTCAAAACATAAATGATTTGATATTTTTCTTTAATAATTTTTTAATAATTTTTCTTCATGATGCTTATTGCGCTGTTGGTATCATTACTGAATGTTTCAAAACAACAGCAGACAAAGAATGTAACTTATAATTCAAAGTACCTCATAGTATGAATGATTTGGTCTTTTTTTGTTTTTTGTTGATTTTTTTCTCCCATTGTTAGCGATTCATTTTTCAACATGATAATATTTTTCAGACAGCAGCAGAAGAAGCCAAAAAGAAAGAAGAGGATATCACTCTGAAGTACAAGGTGCAGGAAGGGGAGACCATCAGGCTGAGAGAGGAAGTCAAACGCATCGACACGCTACAGGATCTCGTTGATGTTCTCAGCGGTGAAAAATCAGAACTCAGCTCTACTTTGGAAGGAGTTCAGAAGGAAATGCGTAAAGTGAGTGAGTGTGTGTGTGTGTGTGCGTGCGTGCGTACGTGCACATGCATGCATGTGGTTGTGTGTGTTCATATTATGCACATGTGTGCATGCATCATAAAAGAAAACAAAATAGTGTTGCAGACAGTAGAGTGAATTATTAGTTATACCTAATAATTCTTATTCTTATTTTTTTTAAAAATAGTATGATCACATGGGACTTCAGCATTTTTAATGTTATTACAAGCACACACACACATGCATGCGCACATGCACACACACACACAAACATGTTTTTTTGTTTTGTTTTGTTTAATATCCATTCACTACTTGGCGATATAGACACATCCACATTCAAACCAACACCTCTCTCTCTCTCCCGCACATAAACGTGTGCATGCATGCACAGGCGCACACTTGACAGTCATGCTCTACGCACGCACACACTCACACAGACACACACACAATGCACGCACACGCATACAGACACACACACCCATTCTCCACCACCCCACCACACCATCCCAACCCCCTAACCACCTCATCCCCCATTCTTATTTTTTAATTTATTTTATTTTATTTTATTTTGTTTATTCTTTTACATATTATATCTTGTCACTGTGTGAGGCAGATTCTGGCAGAGAAAGAAGACCTGGGCACCAGAGCAGAGCAGCTGACGACAAGCGAGCAGGAGCTGACCACTCAGGTGACCACGCTGAAAGCAGAACTGTCCGCGCTGGAGAGGGAGAGGGATGACCTCAGCGGGGAGAGAGACGACCTCATGACCTCGCAAACTAATCAGGACGACGCCATAGCGATGCTGAAAAATCAGCTCGGGTAGGTTGGCGTGTAGGTGTGTGTACGGGTGGCGAGATTTTTGTTGTTAAGTGTTTGATGTGAGTGTGCGTTTGTGTAAGGGGTTGAGGTTTGTCTGTGTGTGTGTGTGTGTGTGTGTGTGTGTGTGTGTGTGTGTGTGTGTGGAGGAGCTTCTCCACAACCCAGGCACTTGCTCGCAACCGCTGTAAATGGAGCCAGCTGGTGCAACGTTCGTCACTGCAGTGCCCCTACAACCCCGGATGGGGTTACGGGAGCAGATGAGATGTGTGTGTGTGCGCGTATGCATGTGTGTTTGTGTGCATGCATGTGTGTGTGTGTGTTCCAAAACTTGTCTATTGTCTCTTTACATGAAATGTAACGAGGGTTTCGGTAGCAGGGTGGTTGGAATGTTGGAGCTGTGCTCTGAATGACCATGAAGATTTGGGTTTGAACCTCTGCCATTGGTGTCTGCCCAACTCCAACAACCAAAACTGAGGTCACCATGAGACCAGAGCAACTGGGCCATAGAATCAGAGGCAGTCAAACTTTTCTCTCATTCCATGATGAGGAGGATGCATGTAATGATGCTGCTATGGAAGTGCGTGTGCTTTCAGACTTCTTGACAGGGCTGCACACTACAGTTTCTGTAATAATATATCCTGGTGCCAACCAGGCCCGAGAGATACAGGCACCTGCAAATGTTGGTCAGGTAATTTACGCGACACTCTCAATACACGCCTCCAGAAAGTGGGTGAAACTCGACTCATGTGGTGCTTATCTTCCCAATGAGCCCACAGCACACTCACTCAAAATCACATTTGCAAAGTAAGATAAAGCTCGACTGTGTGGTCCTAGTCTTCCCATTGAGCCCGCAACACACTCACACACAGCTGCAGACAGGAAAAAGACACACACAAAAAGGGTGGCGCTGCTCTTGTGGCGACGCGCTCTTCCCGGGGGAGAGCAGCCTGAATTTCACGCAGAGAAATCTGCCATGATTTAAAATGGTATAAATAAAATAAATAAATAAATAAACACTCACCTCAGAGTAGGAGCCGGCCGGAGTTTGAAAAAAAAATCCCTAAGACTTTGACGGGATTCTAACTCGCGACCTTCCAGTCGGTAACCTGAGGCGCTAACCCGCCGCGCCAAGGCGGTTGGTTCCCCACAGCAACTGTCGGTTGTTGCAGCGTGACGCAGAGCTCGGAGAGCAGCCTGAGGGAGGGGTGTGGGAAGCTGGAGAGGGAGGTGGAGGAGCTGAAGCAGAAGCTGCGGGACGCAGAGACCCAGGTGGACTCCATGAAATCCACGGCGCAACAGCTGGCCACGCAGGAGGTAGTGATTTGATATGTTTATTTGCAAGATATAGCGCTGTATAAATTCCATGTATTATTATTATTAGTGCAACTCACAGAGAGACAGAGAGAGAGAGGGAGGGTGGGGGGTGGTGGAGAGAGATGGAAAAAAATTGTTTAAATTTTAATTCAGCTTATAAAATTTTTATTCTTTTGTATCGAGAATAATGGAATAAGCGGGATGAGGATAAGTGGAAGAGAGAGAGAGGGAGGGAGAGGAAGAGAGACAGGGGAGAGAGAGAGGGGAGGGAGAGAGAGAGGGGAAGGGAGAGAGAGAGAGAGGACAGGGGAGGGAGAGAGAGGGGGGAGAGGAAGGGAGAGAGAGAGGGGGGGGGGGAGGGAGAGAGGGGGAAGGGAGAGAGGCACAGAGAGAGAGAGTGGGGAGGGAGAGAGAGAGAGGGGGGAAGGGAGGGAGATAGAGAGTAAGGGGGAGAGGGAGGGGAGGAAGAGAGGTAGAGAGAGAGAGGGGAGGGAGAGAGAGAGGGGGGAGGGAGAGAGGCACAGAGAGAGAGGCACAGAGAGAGTGGGGAAGGGAGAGAGAGGGAGATAGAGAGTAAGGGAGAGGGGGATGGGGGGAGGGAGAGAGGCAAAGAGATTCATTCTTTTTTTATTCATTCTTTTATTTCGAGGATAATGGAATAAGCACTCATGTGCTTTTTTTTCATCCAGTCCCCGTGTGTATGCAGTTTTGTGAATTTTGTCATCCGTTCTGACTGACACACAATGGCCTACTCTTCCGAAAAGTGGAATGGGTTTTAACGTGTGCGCAAGATTTTCTGCGTGCGTTCGCACACGGGGCCTCGGTTCATAGTCTCATCCGAAGGAGAGAGCGAGAGAGAGAGAAAGAGAGGGGGGAGGGAGAGAGGCAAAGAGAGAGAAAAAGAGGGGGGTAGAGAGGGAGATGGGGGAGGGAGAGAGGCAGAGAGAGAGAATGGAGAGGAGCGGAAGAGATAGAGACCTAGTGGACTCTCAGAAATCTGCTGCTGAACAATTTGTTGCGTAGAAGAGAGAGAGATGATTAATTATGCAATGTGTGTGTGTGTGTGCTTCAATTTAATGTCTTTCCACGTAAGTGATATTAGACAAATGTATGTGTGCGTGTGCACACGTGTGTGTGTGTGCATGTTTGTGCGTGTGTGTGTGCATGCGCGCTCATGTGTTGTGTGTGCCTGTGTGTGTGTGCATATGTTTGTGTATATGTGTGCATGTGTGTGTGAGCATGTGTGTGTGTGCATGCATGTCTGTGCATGTACATGTGCTTTTGTGCATGCATGCGAGTGTATATAGGGAGGAAGGTGGCAGGATGGTTAAGACGTTTGCCTGCCAACAAGTTAACCGTGAGGTTCTGGGTTCAATTCCCAGCCTCGCCCTTTCATCCCAGTTTGACAAAAAAAATCGAACTGAATGTCAAAGTCCTTCAGATTTTACTATAAACCGAGGCCCCATGTACGAACGCATGCAGAACATCTTGCGCACACAATCCTGTTCCGCTGTTCGAAAGAGTAGGCCATTGTGTGCCGGTGGGAACAGATGACAAAATTTACAAAACTGCATACACATGCATAAAAAAAATTTTTTTTTAAAATTCATCTGAGCGCTTTGATTTGTTGCTTTACAAGATTCAGCGCTATATGAATTCCATACATTATTATTTATTTATTATTTGTATTATGTGTGTGCCTCAGCTGATCGTGTCTCACCTGAAGGAGGAGAAGGCGGGGCTGCAGAACCAGGTGACAGACCTGCAGACACAGCTGCAGTGGGTCAGACAGACCGAACAGAGCTTGCTGGATAGTCAGGTGTGTCTGTCTGTCTGTCTGTCTGTCTGTGTGTGTCTGTGTGTGTCTGTCTCTGTGTAATGGGGAGGGGGGACTGGGAGGGAGAGTGGGAGGAGGGGGGATTAGTGGTGGTGGTGGTAGTCTGTTTATGTGTGTAATTAGTGGTAGTATGTGTGCATGCGTATGTGTGTGTGATTAGTGGTGGTGGTAGTTATGTGTGTGTGTGTGTGTAATTAGTGGTGGTAGTATGTGTGCACGCGTGTGCGTGTGTGTGTGTGTGTGATTAGTGGTGGTGGTAGTATGTGTGCACGTGTGTGTGTGTAATTAGTGGTGGTGGTAGTATGTGTGCACATGTGTGTGTGTGTGTGTAATTAGTGGTGGTGGTAGTATGTGTGCACATGTGTGTGTGTGTAATTAGTGGTGGTGGTAGTATGTGTGCACATGTGTGTGTGTAATTAGTGGTGGTGGTAGTATGTGTGCACGTGTGTGTGTGTAATTAGTGGTGGTGGTAGTATGTGTGCACATGTGTGTGTGTGTGTGTGTAATTAGTGGTGGTGTAGTATGTGTGCACATGTGTGTGTGTGTGTGTAATTAGTGGTGGTGGTAGTGTGTGTGCACATGTGTGTGTGTGTGTGATTAGTGGTGGTGGTAGTATGTGTGCACATGTGTGTGTGTGTGTAATTAGTGGTGGTGGTAGTATGTGTGCACATGTGTGTGTGTGTAATTAGTGGTGGTGGTAGTGTGTGTGCACATGTGTGTGTGTGTGTGTAATTAGTGGTGGTGGTAGTATGTGTGCACATGTGTGTGTGGTGGTGTGTGTGTGATTAGTGGTGGTGGTAGTGTGTGTGCACATGTGTGTGTGTGTAATTAGTGGTGGTGGTAGTGTGTGTGCACATGTGTGTGTGTGTGTGTAATTAGTGGTGGTGGTAGTATGTGTGCACGCGCGTGTGTGTGTGTAATTAGTGGTGGTGGTAGTGTGGTGCACATGTGTGATGTGTGTGTGTAATTAGTGGTGGTGGTAGTATGTGTGCACATGTGTGTGTGTGTGTGTGTGTGATTAGTGGTGGTGGTAGTGTGTGTGCACATGTGTGTGTGTGTGAATAATTAGTGGTGGTGGTAGTATGTGTGCACAAGTGTGTGTGTGTGTGTGTGTGTAATTAGTGGTGGTGGTAGTATGTGTGCATGCGTGTGTGTGTGTAATTAGTGGTGGTGGTAGTATGTGTGCATGCGTGTGTGTGTGTAATTAGTGGTGGTGGTAGTATGTGTGCACGCGTGTGTGTGTGTGTGTGTAATTAGTGGTGGTGGAAGTATGTGTGCACATGTGTGTGTGTGTAATTAGTGGGGGTGGTAGTATGTGTGCACATGTGTGTGTGTGTGTAATTAGTGGTGGTGGTAGTATGTGTGCACATGTGTGTGTGTGTGTGTGTAATTAGTGGTGGGTAGTATGTGTGCACATGTTGTGTGTGTGTGTGTAATTAGTGGTGGTGGTAGTATGTGTGCACATGTGTGTGTGTGTGTGTAATTAGTGGTGGTGGTAGTATTGTGCACCATGTGTGTGTGTGTGTGTAATTAGTGGTGGTGGTATATGTTGTGCATGTGTGTGTGGTGTGTGTGTGTGTAATTAGTGGTGGTGGTAGTATGTGTGCACATTTGTGTGTGTGTAATTAGTGGTGGTGGTAGTATGTGTGCACATGTGTGTGTGTGTGTAATTATGGTGGTGGTAGTATGTGTGCACATTTTGTGTGTGGTGTGTAATTAGTGGTGGTGGTAGTATGTGTGCACATGTGTGTGTGTGTGGTAATTTAGTGGTGGTGGTAGTATGTGTGCACATGTGTGTGTGTGGTAATTAGTGTGGTGGTAGTATGTGTGCATGTGTGTGTGTGTGTGTGTGTGTAATTTAGTGGTGGTGGTAGTATGTGTGCACATGTGTGTGTGTGTGTGTAATTAGTGGTGGTGTAGTGTGTGTGCACAAGTGTGTGTTGTGTGTGATTAGTGGGTGGTAGTGTGTGTGCACATGTGTGTGTGTGTTGTGATTAGTGGTGGTGTTAGTATGTGTGCACATGGTGTGTGTGTGTGTGTAATTTAGTGGTGGTGGTAGTGTGTGTGCACATGTGTGTGTGTGTGTGTGTGTGGAATTAGTGTGGTGGTAGTATGTGTGCACATGTGTGTGTGTGTGTGTGTAATTAGTGGTGGTGGTAGTATGTGTGCACATGTGTGTGTGTGGTGTGTGGAATTAGTGGTGGTGGTAGTGTGTGTGCACATGTGTGTGTGTGTGTGATTAGTGGTGGTGGTAGTGTGTTGTCACATGTGTGTGTGTGTGTGTAATTAGTGGTGGTGGTAGTATGTGTGCACATGTGTGTGTGTGTGATTAGTGGTGGTGGTATTAATGTGTGCACATGTGTGTGTGTGTGTGATTAGTGGTAGTGTGTGTGCACATGTGTGTGTGTGTGTGTAATTAGTGGTGGTGGTAGTGTGTGTGCACATGTGTGTGTGTGTGTGATTAGTGGTGGTGGTAGTGTGTGTGCACATGTGTGTGTGTGTAATTAGTGGTGGTGGTAGTGTGTGTGCACATGTGTGTGTGTGGGGTGATTAGTGGTGGTGGTAGGGGTGTGTGCACATGTGTGTGTGTGTGTGTAATTAGTGGTGGTGGTAGTATTTGTGCACATGTGTTTTGGTGTGTGTAATTAGTGGTGGTGGTAGTATGTGTGCACATGTGTTGTGTTGTGTGTGTAATTAGTGGTGTGGTAGTATGTGTGCACATGTGTGTGTGTGTGTGTGTGATTAGTGGTGGTGGTAGTATGTGTGCACATGTGTGTGTGTGTAATTAGTGGTGGTGGTAGTGTGTGTGCACATGTGTGTGTGTGTGTAATTAGTGGGGTGGTAGTATGTGTGCACATGTGTGTGGTGTGTAATTAGTGGGGGTGGTAGTATGTGTGCACATGTGTGTGTTTTGTAATTAGTGGTGGTGGTAGTGGTGTGCACAGGGTGTGTGTGTGTAATTAGTGGTGGTGGTGTGTGTGTGGAGAGGGGGGGGGGGATTAGTGGTAGTGTGTGTGTGTGAGTGGATTAAAATGTAAATTATGTAAAAGAGAATCTAAGACAGAAAAATAACACGGATTCATCGACTGTTTTCAGCAAACCACACAGAGGGCGTACACAGACGCAGAGAAGAGGTAAGAATACTGAGAAGTGTAAGCTCACTGAACAAAAACAACCACCACCAAATGAACAGACAAAACAAAAGGTTGTCTCTTACCACATTTGGAGATAGAATAATCGGAATGACTGTGATCTGAATCTCATTGGTACCTGTGTGGATTGAGAGAGAGAGAGGGGGGGGAGGTGTGGGGGGGGGGGGGGTGAATCCTCCAGGTCATTTTCTGTGCAGACATGACAGTGCTGTCACATTTGTGTGTAAATGCACCCAAAGAAGATGAAATATACAAGTTAGAATAAATGTAACGCATGTGAGTGTTTCTTAGCTCATAAAAATATGAGGTTGTTTTTTTGACCACTGTAGAAGTCTACAATTGACGTTAATGTTTACAAGATTGAACATTGTTTTGTTAAATGTATTATTCCTTTGTTGATATTTTTGTTTTATCATTTAATTTACTTTTTTTCCTCTCTTGCTTTTTTCTTTTTTAGGTGTGTATATACTAGAAATAATGACTTATTCGTGACAAGTTTTGGTGTATACGCATCTTCATTTACATTACACTGACATTTCAGGCTTACTCGAGAAATTGATGACCTCAGAGGCACATTAGAAAAGAGGGAAGAGGAACTGGAGAGCATTAAAGCTTCTTACTCCGAGGAGCAGTCAGCGAAAACCTCTCTTGCAACTCAGCTCTCCGCGGCAGAAACCAAACTTCAGGAGATTCTGCAAGAGAAGAGCGACAGCGACGAGAAAGCGCAGGATGGCAAAGACCTCAGATTGCACATACAGGACCTGGAAGACAGACTAGGCGAGGAAATTCAGGCCAAAACAGCTCTGCAGCTAGAGATTCAAGACTTGGAAAGCAACCTACAGGCAGAAACATGCGCCAAAACAGACCTAGAATCCAAACTGCGAGACTTGCAAGACAAACTGGAAACGGAGCTGGACCGGAACGCAGAACTTCAAACAAAAACAGACCTAGAAAACAAACTGCGAGACTTGCAAGACAAACTGGACAGCGAGCTGGCCAGGAACGCGGAACTTCAAACAAAAGCAGAAGACTTGGAAAACCAGGTTCAAGAGATGAACTATCTCTCAGAGACCAGACTGGAGGAAGCGACACACACGGCGGAGACTTACGAGGAAGAGAAAAAGAAGAGGATAGAGCTGGAAGGGGTGGTGAAGAAACTCAGGGAGGAAAAAGACAAACAAGTCCGGATTCTGGACAAGAAACTGCAAGAGGAGGTGCAGACCAGGCTGGAGCTGGAGCAACAGGTGCACGGTTCCATGGAAAAAGAACTGGTGGCAGCTCAGCACCAGGAACTGCAGCAACCGTCGAGTCAAGATCTGTGTTCGCTAGACAGCGAGCTGCAGCAGGAGAAACGGCAGCGCGCGGAGCTGGAGGGAGAAGTGGCGACGCTGCGCAGCGCTGCGCAGGAAGAGAAGCAGCAGCGCACCGACCTGGAGTTCAAAGTTCAAGAGTTGGAGGAAATGTTGGATGATGCCAAGGTGGACTCTGACAACCTCCAACACAGCTTGAAGGTCAAGGTCAGTGAATAGGGTTTGGAATTTGAAAAAGATGTCAGAAGAAGATGTGATTGTCGATTTAAAAAAAAAATTATGTTCATTGTGTATGTAATAACATTAAGTTTTTTAAAAAGTTTGTTTTTGGGTTTTTTGGGGGGATGGGGGTTGGGATTGTTCTGTTCCTCAGCAAGAGCTCTGAAGTCCGCTAATGGTGAAATTTTGTGTATAACTATGACCGTTTTCACCCTCCATACATTTTTTAGACACCACATTGGTAGTAGCATTCCAACTTTGGGGATGATGTTGAAACACAACACCTGTGTACATGTGGGCTTTTGGTTTATGTTGGTTTTTTTATCTTGTCATCTATCCTACCAGCACAAAATCGCCTATCCTTCCAAAAAGGTTCAACGGGGTTTTTGAAGTGTGCACAAGATGTTCTGCGTGAGTTTGCACATGGGGTCTCGGTTTATGGTCTCATGTGCAGGATTTTTGGGAGGGAAGTGGAGTCAGTACTGATGTTAACTCCATGAAGAAATTCCTTAAAACAGGAATTTCCGTGGTGGCTGGGTCCTGGCTGTTAGATAACAAGTGCAATGATCTAACCACAAGGCTATCCCTCCCGCCCACCTCCCCCCCTCTCAACCCCCACCCCCCACCCCCAGTTTGAAACAATTTTTATTTCAGCTTCATCCCCAAGGGGGTTTGCAAGTTAAGGAAACAAACAAAATGTACGGTGGAAGTGGATCCAGTTACACAATAGGCTCATGTCAGTCACACACATAGATAAATAACAGCATCAATACCGTCATGTAAATCTGTAACGATGTAGCAGTATGGGAAATAGTAAAAAGGAGGTAAAGTAAAGGAGTCCCATAACCTATAAGGTCGTAGGGGAGCGGGGCGTCAGAGACCTCACTTCTCTAGGGCCAGCATATTGAGGGCGGCGCCCATCTCCTCTCCCTCGCTGCTTTACCTTCCCTGACCCTAAAGAGGGCAGGTACCCATTTACAGCTGGGTGAACTGGGGGAACTGTACTGAAGCCAAGGCGCGAAAACGGTCACCCATCCAAGTGGTAACCACGCTGGACGCTGCTTAACTTGGCTGGGGGAAAGCGAGTGCTCCGACCACTGAGCTATCCCATCCCCTATGGGAAATAGTACTAGAATTAAATTAACTCCTAATAATGATTTAAAATCTCATAAGAAATGCCAGACATTTTTGTTACGTTTCTATGATGGTTAATTTGAGGTATTGATGAAGGTGAAAATTACGCGCACACACGGGGACTGGATGTAAAAAAAAGCACAAGAGTACTTATTCTGTTATCCTCAAAACAAAAGAACAAAATAAATAAATTTAAAAAATACCCTCACACACACATTTACACACACACACAACATACCACACACACACACACACAACACACACACACTTACACACACCATACACACACCACACACACACACACACAAAACACACACACACACAACTCACACACACAACACACACACACACACACACAAAACACACAAAACACACACTTCGTCTAATATCACTTTAAGTGAACAGATGTAAAATTGAAGACACACACAACACACACACACACACACACACACACAAACACACACAAACACACTCTTACACTTACACACACACACACCCCACACATCACACACACACACAACACACACACACAACACACACTCTTACACACACACACACACCCTCCACACACACACAACACACACACACACACACACACACACACACACACACACACACACACACACACACACACACACACACCGAGTCACAAAGCTGCTGACTAACACTGAGCTGCACACCCTATTCCAGGTGAGTTCTCTGGAGGACAGGTGTCAACAGCTACAGGACGACCTGTTCGCCGCACAGGATGAACTCATGGCCCTGCAGGACAAATACGATCAGGTCAGTGGATTGGAGTGGATCGTATTGAATCAGATTGGATTGGATTGGATTTGCTAATCTATTCATATCTAGGCTTTCACCCCTCATAAAGGAGGTACAGTATATGTAAGGTAAAGGTAAAGGCGTCCCATAACCTATAAGGTCATAGGGGAGTGAGGAGTCATAAACCTCAGCTTCTCTAGGGGCCAGCATATTGAGGGCTGGCACCCATCTCCTCTCCCTCGCTGCTTTACCTTCCCTGACCCTAAAGAGGGCAGGTACCCATTTACAGCTGGGAGAACTGTACTGAAGCCAAGGTGTGTGCATACGGTCACCCATCCAACTGGTAACCGCACTTGATGCTGCTTAACCTTGGCTGGGAAAAAGCAAGTGCTCCGACCACTGAGCTACAGTATATTTACAAGCACATAGTTTTGGTTGGGGGGTTTTTGGTTTTGTTTATTTCTTAAGTTTCATTATTGCAAATATTATTTTCATGTCATTATTGAGCGCTTTGATTTGTTGCTTTACAAGATTCAGCACTATATACGTTCCATACATTATTATTATTGTCTGTCGTATTATTATTGTTGTAGATTATGTGTTATTCCTTCGGATGAGACTATAAACCGAGGCCCCGTGTGCGAACGCATGCAGAACATCTTGCGCACACGTTAAATCCTGTTCTGCTGTTCGAAAGAGTAGGCCATTGTGTGCCGGTGGGAACAGATGACAAAATTTAAAAAACCGCATACACACGCAAAAAAAAAAAAATCATCTGAGCGCTT
>CM054163.1:15997055-16024555 GCA_028751875.1 Rapana venosa | reverse complement strand
TTGATACTCATAGATAGAATTTCCTTTCAGTTCTCTCTGTGGTCAGTTAGATTGTTTTTATTTATTATTTATTTATTCTTTTATATTGAGGATAATGGAATAAGCACTCATGTGCTTTTTTACATCCAGTCCCCGTGTGTATGCGGTTTTGTAAATTTTGTCATCTGTTTCCACCGGCACACAATGGCCTACTCTTCCGAAAAGCGGAACAGGGTTTAATGTGTGCGCAAGATGTTCTGCATGCGTTCGAACACTGGGCCTCGGTTTAGAGTCTCATCCAAAGGATGACAACAGATGACATTAAACAACAGTTTCTGTGTCTGTAACTGGGGATAGTCAGGTCATATGTTGCATGCTAGGTATGTTCATGTCCTCCATGCCATCAGCTGTAGCTGCTAGGAACTTGACTAGGAAAGATGGATGGACTCTCATCAGTGCCCAGGATTTCATCTTTTTCCTTTCTCAGCTGCACCTCCAAGGTTTACACACAATGAGATTTTTTGAGAAGGCAGCTGAAGATGTCTTAACATGACACCAGTGTGGTTTATGTGCTTCAAAGTTTAGTCAACCATTCCTGCTGACACGCAATGGCCTTCTCTTCCTAAAGGCAGAACGGGTTTGATGTGTGCGCAATCCCCACAGTTGGAATGCAGCTACCTTAATTATAAGTTTTTTAAAAAACATTGGCATATGCAAAATCACACCATTGGTGAACCTCAAAGTTTTTACCAAGAAACAGGGGGAAAAAACCCTAAACACAAGTGCTGAAAAATAATTTTATACATGCATTCTTACCTGGGACCGTGATTTAAAGTCTCAACTGAAGGACTTTAGGGAAAGTGGAGTCAGTACTGACATTAACTCCAGGGGAAAAGATTCCCTCAAACAGGTGTCTCTGCGGTGGCTCACATTTGTATGTCAGACTGTCACACTGTCAGATCACAAGCTCAACACTCTAACCACAAGACTCTTCCCCCGCCCCTCCTCTTCCAGTGCACAAGATGTTCTACATGCATTTGTACATAGAACTTCAGTTTACAGTTTTATCTTAAGACCTTTTTTTTGTGAGTAGAGTTTGTTCTAATGCTACATCCTGGGGAAGAAATCCCCTTGAAAAGACACTTCAGGGGAGACTGGAACCCATGCCCTCAATTGCTATTAGTTCACACACTCCCCATGCTAACCACCAGACCTTCTTACTGCTGTGTGTGCCAGGCCAAGTACGAAACAATGGTGGTTCACTTGGAATCGGAGCTGAAGGATCTCCGGCAGCAGCAGAGACGAGAGTCTGACAACATGGGGGACAAAGTGGCCAACGCCACCTCCCAGTATCGCCACGCCCACGCCGAACTGTTGGACAAGGAAAAGGTAATTCATGGTGGTGGTGTGGCTTGGAGAGAAGAAAAGGATCATATCTCAACGTTTACTGAGTGTCTATTGTCCTACATGGGATCTTCATTCCTAACTTTGCCACTGAGGTTGGGTTGGTTTTATTTTGTTTGGGGGGTTTTTTGTGTTGTTTTTTTTATAATATATGACAGTCATATCCCATTGGGTGACCATTTGTGCATCTTAGCTTCAGTACAGATCCCAAGTTCACCCAGCTGTAAATGGGTACCTGCCCTCTTTAGGGTCAGGGAAGGTAAAGCAGCGAGGGAGAGGCGATGGGCGCCACCTTCAAGACGCTGGCCCCTAGAGAAGCTGAGGTCTCTGATACTCCTTAACAACTGCACAAGTCAAGGGACACCCATAGTCTTCTTGGTTTAAGCAGTTGTTCATTCAGAACAGAAACACTAGAGTACACGAATCCATTCGGAGCAGCAATGAGCTGATAGCTCACAGTGTACACCACCAACAAACAAAACAAAACCTGTGATTTGGCAGCTGAAAGAGAAAAAAATGTCATTGTCACAACCTAACAATCCTTTTGAAACAAGCGATTAAAGTTGGGGTGTTTTTTAAAAATATTTTCCCTTTTTGGGGGTGAGAAAGGTGTTTATCTTTCAAAAGTTGGAAATAATTCTGGAAGTGAAAGCGATAATTAAATGCCACAGAGGTTACAGGCCTGATATAACCATAGAATCAACAGGTCCACACATCATGCTGGCTTTTTTGCTTGCTCGCTTGCTTACTTATTTGAATAATTGATGCCTTCTTTCTTCTCTCATTCGCTTTACCCTGTAAGATTTGTCTGGGAAAAATACTGGCAAGTCCTTTCCAGCTCCTCTCGTGGGCTGTACAACATGGTTTGCCAGGGTTATCTCCGTTGGGCAAACAATATTCCTCAGGTCGCTGTATAGCGTGCACCTCTGAAGGATGTGCTGGCCAGTCTAGTTTTCTTTTCCTCAGGCACACAGGGGAGAAGGAAGGAGTTTCAGCTTTGTGGTGATTTAGCCTGTTGTGCCCAGTGCAGAGTCTTAGGATGATGACTTGTTCTTCTTTTTTGAGATGGGGGTAGTCATCCTTCTTTACTCTGGGTCGGGCCGTTGACTTGATGATCGTTCTCTTTTCATAGAGGGTGATTGATGTGCATATACTCACACACACATGTACACACAGTCACAGGATAGCCTAGTGGTTAGAACATTGCAGAATTTGATGACCCGGGTTCGAATCCTTTTCAAGAGGATTTTTCCTCTGGAGAGACTATAAACCGAGGTCCCGTGTGCGAACGCATGCAGAACATCTTGCGCACACATTAAAGCCCGTTCCGCTATTAGAAAGAGTGGGAGCGGATGACAACATTTTACAAAACTGCAAACACACAGAAACTGGATGTAAAAAAAGCACATGAGTGCTTAAGATTCCATTATCCTCAAAATTAAACACATAAAAGAATAAACTGCATGTGCCTGTGTGCAGACGATCACAGAGCTGCGTGGGGAGCTGCTGCACGCGCAGAGCAGCCTGGCGAAGCTGGAGGCCCAGCTGACGGCGGAGGCCCACAGCCGCAGCGACGTGGAGAACCGCAACCTCACGCTGGAGCAGGAAATGAACAAGGTGCGGGGAGGGGAGGGGTAAGGAAGTAGGGAGGTTGGGGGTGAGGAGGGGGAAGGGGTGTGTGGTAGGTAGGGGTTGGGGTGGGAGGTGTTTGAGTGTGTGCGTGCATGCTTGCGTTTTTGTGTGTCTGTGTGTGTGCGTTTTTGTTTGTAGGTATGTGTGTGTGTTTGTGTCTGCTCCTGTGTGTGTATGCTTTGTTTCTTTGTGTGTTTTTGCATGTATAATCATAGCTCGTATCATTTTTTCATACCCCATCCCTCCTGACCAGCTTTTTCAGGGTTTTTTTTTCTCCCCCAGCCCTGCAATCACACTTTCAGATATGGAGATCTTCATTTGCATAATAAATCATATTTCATTCATTCAGTTATTCATTTGTTCACGCATTTGTTCTTTTGCTTACAGATGAGACAACCAACTGGGGTCCTGAGTGTGAATGCACACAGAACATTTTGGACACACATTAAAACTTGTTCCGTTTTTCGGAAGAGCAAGCCATTGTATGCCGGTGGGAATGGATGACAAAGTTTAGAAAAATGCATACACGTGGAGACTGGATGTAAAAAAGCACATGAGTGCTTATTCCATTATCCTCCAAATAAAAGATTAAAGAAAAGAAAAAGATTAAAAGATTTTCAAGTTTCTCCTCTCCCAATGCTGCAGCCATGCCTGTACGTGTGCGTGTGGAGGTTTGTATGCGCTTTATAAATCATTCATCCCTTTATTCATTCAATCATTCATTCCTTTATTCATTCAATCATTCATTCCTTTATTCATTCAATCATTCGTTCATTCACTCATCCAATCTTCCTGTGGCTTTCAGGTGTGGGGCCAGGTGAGAACCCTGATGGAACGAAACAACCACCTGGAAGAAGGGAAGAAGACAACGGAAGAAGAACTGGACAAGGTGAGACGGTCAGCTGAGGAACTAGCCGCCAGGGGTGGCTGGTGGTCAGACCTTTTCATCGTCGTTGTTATTGTTTATAATCTTGTTTTTTGGGGCTAGATTTTCAAGATTTACTCGTGGTGATATTTTGTTTATGGGACCATTTTGCCCACCATGAAGGTAGCCACATTCCTTTTTCAGGGACGGTGTCTGAAAACGACACCAGTGTGCGTGCGTTATTAAAATAAAAAAGGTCATCCTTTCCTACTGGCCTGCAATGGCCTTCTCTTCTGAAAGTCCTTCGGATGAGACTATAAACCGAGGCCCCGTGTGCGAACGCATGCAGAACATCTTGCGCACACGTTAAATCCTGTTCCGCTTTTCAAAAGAGTAGGCCACTGTGTGCCGGTGGGAACAGATGACAAAATTTACAAAACCGCATACACACGGGGACTGGATGTAAAAAAGCACATGAGTGCTTATTCCATTTTCCTCGATATAAAAGAATAAATAAATAAAATAAATAAATAAATAAAGGTGGAACAAGCTTTGACATGTCTGCAAGGTGTTCTGCGTTCGTTCATGCACAGGACCTCGGTTTATAGTCTCATCTGAAGGACTTTTTGGGAAGTGGATTGGATACTGAAGTCAAATTCGGGGGAAAAATCCCCTTAGATGGGTGTGTAGGACATGGTCAAACCTGCGCTAACAGATCGTGAGCTCTAACCGCTAGGCTGTCTCCTCCTCCCCCCCCCCCCCCCCCCCCCCCCTCAAAAGTAAGGCATGTTATCCAGGAAGCGTCATAACCAGAAGACGTTACTTTATCTGGTTTACGTTCTTATTGTTGTTGTTGTGATATTTCAGCTTAGCAGCTTGGCAGAAACCCAGAAAAAAAATCACTACCTATCCTCTCTAGGGACAGGGAAAGTGAAGCAGCAAGGGAGAGAAGTGTGGGCACCACTCTTTAAG
Source organism: Rapana venosa (assembly GCA_028751875.1). Taxonomy (NCBI): domain Eukaryota; kingdom Metazoa; phylum Mollusca; class Gastropoda; order Neogastropoda; family Muricidae; genus Rapana; species Rapana venosa. Next base: position 16,019,703 of record CM054163.1, on the reverse strand, counting down.
ATGCTGGTCCCTAGACAAGCTGAGGTCTCTTGACATCTTCCTCCCCAACGGTTATGAGACACCTTCTTCTTCGTTTTTCATCTTTCTTCTTCTTTCTTCTTCTTCTTCTTCTTCTTCTTCTTCTTCTTCTTCGTCCTCCTCCTTCTCCTCTTCTTCTTCTTCTTCGAACATTCAAACAGAAACTATTGTTGTCTGTCATATGAACGAAAACGTGTCATGCTGCCGTTAAGTACCTGACAAGTCAGGTCCACCGTATCCGACTTCGGCATGGGAGAGAATTGTTGTCTTTTAAGTCTTTCTGGGGAAAAAGGCAGGAGAATGGACCAAGAAGGCAGAAAATAGACAAGGAGGAGGTGACAGGAAGAAAAGGAACAAGGTAGAAACAAAGAGACCGATAGAAAAGAGGGAAATTTCTAGCACAGGAATGTGGGGATGCTTTTCATACTTACTCCCACAGAGGAGTAAAACACCTTGACCTTGGGAACTTGTGACTTGTTACGTTTTGGAATTTCCTGGGGAGATGTATATATATATATATGCGTTGCTCCGTAGTGTGAAAGTAGATGGTAGATGTATTCCATTGTTATTTGTTGTTGTTGTTGGACAGAAAAGCAGCCAGGTTCGTCAGCTGGAGAGCAGTTTGTCCAGCCGGGAATCCACTCTGCAGAGCACTGTCAGAGAGCTGAAGAGCCGTGCCGAGTGTGCTGAGAAACATGTGAGGGATTTGTGTGTGTCTGTATGTCTGTGTGTGTCTGTGTCTGTGTCTGTGTGTGTGTGTGTCTGTGTGTGTGTGTGTTATGTCTGTGTCTGTGTGTGTATGTGTGTGTGTATGTGTGTGTGTCTGTGTATGTGTGTGTGTGTGTTCTCTAGGGAGAGGGAGATATGTGTCTATATGCATCTGTATGTTTGTGTGTGTGTCTGTTTCTCTGTCTCTCTGTCTCTCTCTCTCTCTCTCTCTCTATCTGTCTCTCTCTCTCTCTCTCTCTCTCTCTCCCCTCTCTCTCTCTCTCTCTCTCTCTCTCTCTCTCTCTCTTTCTTTCTCTTTTTCACTGACTCACTCACTTGTGTGCACCCGTACACACAACATACATGCATGCATACTCACTCTCTCACATATACACATAAACACACACACTCACACACACAGAGTTTAAAAACCTAACAGTTTTTTGTCTATGAAAGTGCCAATGATTTTTTTTATATTTTTAGTTCCTATGAAAACAATGGATAAAATCCTAAATGATTGCTGCTGCTAATGATTCTTTGCTGCTAGATCTGCCATTTCTTGATTTTGTGGCATTTCCCTGCAGAGATTCAGTACAATGTACGCTTGCTTGATTTCCTCCTCCTCCTCCTCTCTTCTTCTTCTTCTTCTTCTTCTCCTCTGCCTTTATCCAAAGGAGAAGGTGTGTGTCTGTATCTGTGTCTGTGTGTGTGTGAAGTCAAGTCGGGTCTAATTTTTATTTCCAGATGGTAGATGTGTGTAGGCGTGTGCATGCGTGCAATGTGTGTGATGTGTATGTGTGTATTTTTCTGCTAAGTTTGCCCATCATTATTTATGAGCATTGCTTTCAATAGTTTTAGATGATGAATAGATTAGTGGCTCTTTTCTTTTTTTTTTGCCTTTATGTAAAGGAAAAAGTGTATGTGGTGTGTGTGTATGTGAGTGTGTGTGTGAGTGAGTGTGTGTGTGTGTATGTGTGTGTTTTGAGTGCTTGTGCGTGTGTGTTTATTTTTTTAATATTCTTTTATTTCGAGGATAATGGAATCAGCACTCATGTGCTTTTTTCATCCAGTCCCCATGTGTATGCAGTTTTGTAAATTTTGTCATCCATTCCCACCGGCACACAATGGCCTACTCTTCCAAAAGCAGAACGAGTTTTTACATGTGCACAAGATGTTCTGCATGCGTTTGCACATGGGACCTCATTTTATAGTCTCTTCCGAAAGACTTTTGGGGGTAGTGGAGTCGGCATTAAAGTTAACTCCAGAGGAAAAAATCCTCTTGAACGAGAATCGAACCTGGGTCAGCAGATCATGAATACATCACTGTAACCACCAGGCTATCCAATCCCCCAGTGTGTGTTTGTGAGTGCATGTGTGTGATTGTGATTGCATGTGTGTGTGCACGTGCGCGTGAGTGTGTGTGTCTGAGTGTGTGTGTCTGAGTGTTTGTGAGTGTGTGTGTGTATTTTTCTGCTAGATTTGCCCATCATTATTTATGAGCATTGCTTTCTACAGTTTTAAACGATGGCTACATTAGTGGCTCTTTTCTTTCTTTTTTTTGCCTTTATGTAAGGGAAAAAGTGTATGTGTTGGTGGGTAAATTGTTTTTGTATATCTGTGTACATATGTGTTGGTAGGTATGTGTGTGTGTGTCTCTCTCTCTCTGTGTCCGTGTATGTGTCTGTGGGTGTGTGAGCAAATGTGGGGCATGTATACACCACGCATGTGTTTACACAAGGTAGAAAAGTATTTTGTTTGTTTGCATGATTATGTGTAAAGGGGTGAGTGGATGAGTATGAAGGAAAGGGTCAAACTTGATCATTCTAATATGATTGTGTCCCAGGTAATCTTTTTCATTTTTTTTCCCCATCAGATCAGTCACCAATATCTTTTTTTTTTTTGTTCCTTGGGTAGAGTTCAAGATTCCCCAGAGGTAAGATTTTGTGTATGCGACCGTTTCTACCCTCCATTAAGGTAGCCACATTCTGACTTCGGGGATGGTGTCTAATCACAACGTCTGTGTGCTTGCAGTTTTTGAAATATCATCGTCCATTTATACCAGCAAGAAATGGCTTCGAAAAGGTGTAACAAGTTTTTAGCGTGAGTGCAAGATGTTCTGCATGTGTTTGCACGCTGGGCCTCGGTTTATAGTCTCATCCGAAGGACTTTTGGGGGGAGTTGAATCAGTACTGATGTTAACTCGCAGGGTAAATTCCCTAACGCTGGCGCCTCTGCGGTGGTTCAATCCTAGGCTGTCAAATCACGAGTGCAATGCTCTAACCACCAGGCTATCCGGCCCCCGCCAGCAGTAAATGAGCTAGCATATGTTGGATTGCTGACAAAGCAAACATGCATGCATATATTTATAGTTGGTGGCACTTACACTCTCACATGCTTGCTGTGCATGTGAGCGCATGCACTACACACACACACACACACACTTTACCTTCCAACACACACACTTTTCTTTACACCTGATCATGTAATTTTTATAACTTTTTCTCTCTTTTATTCTAACACAGAGTCTCAGTTTTTCTCACCCTCTCTCTATGTACCAAAGCAAATTTTTCTTCTTCGCTTCGATTTCTGTGAACTTTTGCAATACATGTGATAACTTAATGCAGTGTCCCAACACGGGCTACTCAGCTATTTGCTGGATTCATCATCACCAATACATTTTTGGCTTACTCTTTCCCTGCATGTCCTGTTTGTAAAGGAGGAATCGACTGCTTCTTCTTCAGTGAGTCTGTAGTCGCTTGTCTGTGCATTGTTTAGTGTGCGTGTGTGTGTATTGGAGTGGGCATGTTTATGATGTAGAGGTATAAACAACTCTGTTTCTCTGTGAAGACTTGGCAGTTTTGTTTGTGGCTAGCGCTGAAAATAGAAGGAATAAAACAGTTGTTGCGAAAAGTTTGACATTTTTTGTGTATGTGTGTTCTTCATCTACGACTCCAAAGATTGCCCATGGTGAGGTTTTTCATATGCGACCGTTAACTTTGCTCACCATGAAGGTAGCTGTATTCTAACTTCGGGATAATGTCTAAACACGATACCGGTGTGCATGCGCATGTTAAAAATTTTTGACATCCATTTCTACCAGCACACTCTTTTGAAAGGCGGAATGGGTTTTACTATGTGTGCGCAAGATTTCTGCATACTGTACATGAGACCTCAGTTTACAGTATCCTCTGAGGGACTTTTGCATGCATGTAAATGATTTGAGTGCAAGTGCTTTGATTTGTTTGTTTTTTACAAGATTCAGCGCTGTATAAATTCCATATATTGTTATTATTATTATTTTGTGGGGAAGGAGTCAGTACTGGTTGGTGTTAACTCCTGCGGAAAAATCGCCTTGAGTGAGTGTCTTGACGGGGGTTTAAACCCTCGCCATCATATCCAGAGATCAATGCTGTTACCACTAGGCAATCCCCTCCCCTACCCCTCTGACATGATTAACCTTTTCCTACGGGTAACCCACTATAGGGTAACAAAACCATCTACTAACCCTTCCCTACATATCATCCACTACTGGGTGACAGAAGCATACAAAAGCGCACAGTGCACGTGCACGTGTAGGGATAGTGTTTAAGTCCTGTATGCACATGCTGTAAAGTTTAGACCCTTGTTTTGAGTAATAATTACATTGACATGGATAACGAATTGTTTGCCGATTTTCAGTTTACTCCAATGAAGAACCGATAGCTAATTTTCATTTGACATAGATGACAAAGCATTTCGCTGAATTTGTTAGTTAATGGAAGGAAGAAAAGACCAAACTTGCAGATTCACGTAGAAAAAGATTGTCCCCCCGGAAGTTAACATCAGTGCTGACTCCACTCCCCCTGCAGTCCTTTGGATAAGATTATAAACAAGTTCCCATGTGTGAATGCACACAGAACATCTTGCACACATATTGAAGCCTGTTCCATCTTTTGGAAGAGTAGGCCATTTGTGCCAGTGGGAACAGATGACAAAATTTAGAAAGCTTCATGTTCACAGGGGGCTGGATGTAAAAAAAGAAAAGTACATGAGTGCTTATTCCACTATCCTCAGAATAAAAGAATGGAGATGATTTTGAAATATTCAAAACTCTTTTTTTTCTTTTGGTTTGATCTAAATTAGGAGAGGAGTGAGGTTAGGACCTATATTTTAACAAGGATAATAATTGTTATAAACAAAAAGCAAATTTCCAAGTCATCAATGCTTCTTTGTTTTGGATTTTTTATTTATGAGGGGGGCTGGAGGGGGACTGTCTTTGAAAGGCTAAAAAAGTCACGGGTTCAGTCCCTTCTTAAACCCAGACTTTCTTCCCATCCATTCCTCCATGAGTGTTGGTCTTGGTGCTAGTCTTTCAGATGAGATGATAAACCAAGATTCTGCGTGCCTGTAATACGTTGAGTGCAGGTAAAAGAACTTAACAGCCAACAAGAGAGTTAACCCGGCATAGCAAATCTATGTAGACAAATAAACACCTAAGGAAACGAACCACCACTCGTGCAGAGGGGGAAAAAAAATGTTTAAAAGCTTTTTGTGTAAGCATGTTCAGTGAAATCAGCAAAGGAAAGCTTTGTGTGCAATAGTCACAATATGAAATTCTTGCAATTTGAAAATATTGAAAATATCCCCCCCCTCCCCCACCCCAGAAAAAAAAGGAAGAAAAAACCCTATCAGTTCAGGGGTGGGCAGGTCTGTGCATGTGCATGGTGTTGGATTTTACTGCTTTACCGGGCATTGGTTTCTTTGTAGCTTCTGCTGTAAATTGGTTATTGTTTGGCTTTTGTGTTGTTTTGTGAATATGTTTGTTAGGGGGTTTGTGTGTATATCTACTTTGAAGTAGTTAACTTGCTTGGTTTATTGATCTATATCAGTATTATTATCATCATCATTATTTCATAAGCAAAAATAAAATTTTCGTGTGTCTATTTTCTGTATAAGATTTTATTTTTGTTTATTAAATAATGATGACGATGATGATAACTATAATGATGGGAATGATGATGATCATAATTATCATAACTATGTTAATTATGATGATAACAACGATGATGTATTATGATAGTGTATTTTCATATAGTGCAAAATCTTACATTATCAACTCATTATGTTCATAATATCTGTATATCAAGTAGTATGGTTACCTTTGTATCAGTGTATCCATCTGTCTCTGTCTCCTATCTTTTCCTTTCTCTCTTTGTTTCCCTCTGCTCTGTCTTTTTGTGTTGTTGGTTGGGTTTTTTCTGTCATTCTACTGTATATGTTCTTCTCTCTCTTCCCCCCCCCCCCCCCCCCCTCGATTGTTTATTTTGATTGTTGATTCATTTTTCCATTCATTGCTTTTTAGTTTCATTTTCATTCTTCCTGTCTATATACGTCTTTATTTATTCCTATCACTCTTCATTCACGATACTCTTCCCCTTTTTCTTTTGTTTTTCTTGTTTTTCTAGTAGTGGTTTGGAGGGGTGGGGTGTGTATTTTTTTGGTATGTACTTATTTGTTTGTTTCTTGTATGTGTTTGTTTTAGGTTTTACTACATCAGCAAGAGATCATGAATATCTCGAAACAAACAAAAGATTACTAAATATAAAACATTATATAGCAATACATGATTAGTATGAAACATCAAGATGTCAACAGAAGCTATAATAACTGTAAGGCAGACAGCAAAATGTAGTCAATATGAAACAGATATCAAGATGCAGAAAATATAAAAATGGAACACAACATTATTGATAGATAGCACAATGTAGATGCCTATAAAACAGACAACAATATCTAGAAAACATGAAACAGCACATTACAGTATCCTTGAAACAGAAAACACAGCAGATGTAAGGTAAGAGGTGATGGGGGAGGAGGAGTTGGAAGTGTGTGTGTCTGTGTGTGTGTGTGGGGGGGGGGGGGGGTCATTCCTTAGCTAGTGTTCTAAGGTTGTGCATGTGGCTGTTTTTGCCCACCATTAAGATAACTGCATTCCAACTTCAGGGATAAGTGAGTTTGGCTGCAGCAAAAGTCAGTGTATACAAGACTTCACAGGACTGGTAATGATGGTTATCATGGATGTTGTGACTTTAGTATCGTGTGCTATGGACTGCTTTCTGCTGTGGCTGTGTTATCTGCAATATGTTCTATTATGTGACGTATGATGGTGTGAGAGTTATCAGGGCTTTTGCAGCAAGTGGAACATTTTTTTTTCTGTGCGGTGGATGGGCGTACATGTGCGAACATCGTTTTTTGCTTGCTGTGTGTGTGTGGGTATATGTGATACAGGTAGAGACATTGATGAGTGTGATAAAGGAGTTTCATATATTGAACAGGCCTCTTATTATTGTAAAGCTTGAAGAAGCTTTTTGGTCAAAGAAAAGAAGAAAAAGGAAACCAAAACTAGCTATATTGAGATATGAAATAATGTAAGCACACACATGCATGCACTCACACACGCTTATGTGCATGCGTGTGTACTTATGTGCATGCACACATACACATGCACGCAAGCACACGCATGCACACGCATACACACACACAGATAAAACATTGAGGGAAGAAAATTTTGTGTTTATACTTGTATAGAACTTGTGCAGATTACACAATGTGTTTATATTTGGCAGGAAAATGACGTCTGTTTCTTTGCGCATTGTTCTTCATGTTCTCCATGAAAGTGTGCTCATTTATTTACAGATGAATTGCAAGATATAGTTACAGAAATGGTTTTAGACTTTTTTTCTTTGCATCTTGATTTTTGTTTGCTTTAAACAGAAACATAACATCTTTGTGTGATTATTTGATGGGGGGTAGGATATCATTGCCACTTTATTTGAAGCAATTGCCATTTTGGTATCAGTTTGTTATGTCAAGCAACAAGTATTGTAGTCCCTTTATTCTGTAAGTTGCGACTAACATAGAAAACAGTATTATTACAAAGTAAGAATGAGTAGTATTATTGTGATTTTGATTTTTTTTTTCAAACTGTGAAGTATATATATATATATATAGATATATATATATATATATATATATATATATATATATATATATATATTATAGAGCTTGTGTAGTTGTTATTATTAGCAGTGCTTTATATGCATAAACCAGTTTGAAATAACACACACAAGCATGCACACACGCTCGCTCACACACATGCACGCACGCACACACACACACTCACACACACATACCCACACACCCACACACTCAAACACGCACACATGCATGCGCACGCACACACACACACACACTCAAACACACTCATGCACACACACACTCACTCACACACACTCACACACACTCACACACACACACAAACACACAGACACACACACACACACACACACACACACACACACACACACACACCCCACACACACACACACAAACACACACTCAGGCACAGTCACAACCTCAACATGTGTTGCAGGTGAGCGAGCTACAAGAAGACCTTTCCGCCAGCGTCACCAAGGCAACGACCTTGGAGCAGAAGTTGCAACAGGCTGAGTTCCAGCTGGGAGAACTGTCGGAGAAGTCAAAGCAACTGGCAACAGTCCGCAACCAGCTGGAGGGAGAGAAGCTGCAGAGGTGGGGAAGGATTTAGGGATTGGGGGGGAGGGGGGGGGGGGGGGTTGTAGAGGGGAGAAGGTACTCTCTGGCTCTGATGCCAGTGTAGCAAGCATGATTATTTCGTCGCCTGAAAGATGGAAAAACTGCCTTCATTTCAAAATCTTCTGAAATGTGTGAAAAAGAACTTTTTGAAAAAAGATAAAGCATAAAAGCGATAATAAAAAGAATGTTACAGAGATACATAAAGAAAGTGTTTTGAAAAAGAATTATACATACACACACACACACATAATATATATATATATATATATATATATATATATATATATATATATATATATATATATATAAAGCAAACAACAATATATTATATACATATATATCATATGTGATATATAGATAGCTGGATGGATGGATGTGAGTGTGTGTGTTTGCCTGCGTACACATTTACATATATATTGCGCCAGCTGTAAATGGGTACCTGCCTCTTCAGGGTCAGGGAAGGTAAAGCAGCAAGGGAGAGGAGATGGGCGCCGCCCTCAATACGCAGGCCCTTAGAGAAGTGAGGTCTCTGACACCTCACTCCCCTATGACCTTATAGGTTATGGGACACCTTTACCTTTTCCTAACAACTGAAGGAAGAAGACTTAGGAAGGAAGGTGGCAGGATGGTTAAGACGTTCGCCTGCCAGCAAGTAAACCGTGAGATTCTGGGTTCGATTCCCAGCCTCGCCCTTTCTTCCCAGTTTGACAAAAAAATCGAACTGAGTGTCAAAGACCTACGGATGAGACTATAAACCGAGGCCCTGTGTTCGAACGCACGCAGAACATCTTGCGCACACGTTAAATCCTGTTCCGCTTTTCAGAAGAGTAGGCCATTTTGTGCCGGTGGAAACAGATGACAAAATTGACAAAACTGCATACACACGGGGACTAGACGTAAAAAAAAAGCACATGAGTGCTTATTCCATTATCCTCGATATAAAAAAATAAAAAAATAAATAAATTAATTAATCAATAAAAGCGTGAACGAACGTATAACCAGGATCTGCCGTTTTTCAACAGGACGTTGCTGGAGCAGACGGTGGGGGAGCTGAAACACCAGGTGTCGCTGCTGCGGCAGCACGAGCAGGAAGTGAGCGCCGACAACAAGGACCTGCAGGGGGCGCTACAAGACTTACAGCTGCGCCTCCGTGATGCCGCCACTGACGGCCGCCCTGCCAACATCCTGTCTGCTCCTGTGGTCAGTGCGTCTGCTGAGCCTTAGTCGTCAGCGGGAGGGAGTGTGGTCTTGACCTTTACCATTTTATATTTTTTATTTCTTTATTCGTTCTCTTATTTTGAGGATAAATGAATAAGCACTTGTGTGGGGTTTTTTTTACATCCAGTACCCGTGTGTGTGCAGATTTGTAAATTTTGTCATCTGCTCCCCTACGACCTTGTAGGTTATGGGACACCTTTACTGTTAACTTTTTCTGTGTATCTAGTCAACAGGGCTGTCAGGCTAACAAGGATTTTTTATTTTTTGTTTTTTGTTCTGCTTTTCGTAAGAGTTGGCCGTTGTGTGCCGGTGGAAACAGATGACAGAATTCATAAATCCGCATAAACACGGGGACTAGATGTAAAAAGGCACATAAGTGCTTATTCCATTATCCTCAATATAAAAGAATTAAATAAATAAATAAAAGTCAGTTGTTAAGATGCTTTTAATTTTTTTTTAAAAAACCTGATACCTGTGTTATTCGTAGTGAGAGGGTAGGGGATTATTAATTGAAAGTTTGGTTAATGGCTTTTGTTGTTGTTGGATTAAACTTTTTCTCTTTTCTTTTTTTTTAGTTAGGTTGGTTGTATGATGTATTTCTATTGTTTGAAGAGAGTGAAAGTCTTTGTCATTGGTCATTTGATTTTGTTTGTTTTGTTTGTGATTTTTATCCAAGGGGGGGAGGGGGGGGGGGGAGTTAGTTTTATTCAACTTCACTTCTTCTATTAATTTGTATGTGGTAAGAAGAAAACAAAAGGCCAATCTATGGCTGCTATTTGTGGCCATGTTGAGTGAGGCGTAAGACAAGTTCTCTGCACTGCAGTTTAACAGTTTGGATCAAATCCAAAAACGGGAGTTAAAGTTTATGATTGTGACCACAGTATTTTTGTGAACGGAAAAACTTTGACACTCTCCATGGGCTCACAACTAAAGCTAAAGCGATAACCATTTTCTTGATCAAGACTGTCAGTAGAAGCTATCTTTTAACTGGCAACACACGTGAGGAGAATCCCTGATTTTTTTGTATATGAAAATAAAATCACCCCACCACATTTTTTAGGTTCCATTTATTATTATTATTATTATTATAGAGCGATGATCAAACTTTTGGATGTGGAAGTTTGTATGCTCTTTATGAATAATACATTTGTTTATTCATTCATTTATTCATTCGTTCATTCATTTATTCACTCATTCATCCCTTCGTTGATTAATTAATCCATTCATTCATTCATAAACGTTTTGCCTGCCACTCCTGATATCTGGATTCATAGTTTCTTGGTTTGAGAGTGATGAAAAGAGTTGTGTGTGATGGAAAAAAAAACCCTATGAAAAATAATGAAGGAAAATAATAGGAAGTTTGGCCCAGACTGAAAGCTATGTCCATTATTGGCTTGAGCAACATGCCAGAGCCTGTATCAAATCATTATTCTGCTGTGAAATGTTGTGTCGACATTGTCTTCTTCATCCATGACAACCTCTTACTGTAACAACTCAGAGACTTTAACATTAACCGGGACTGGATATTTAAAAAAATCAATGCTTATTCCATTATCCTTGAAATGAAAGAATAAAATCAATAAGATGAAAAACCTGTCCGTTTTTAAAGGAGAAAAAAAATCACTGGAACCTGGAGTATGGCTGCCTAAAATATCCTTGAAAACAGACCATACATGCAGGCACCTCATCCAGTGTGTACTTACTCACAGAATGGTTCCCGGGTATAGCGATTGAGATAATCTGCCTAATCTGGGTGACCCCCCAGGGCGTTAACCTGGGGACAGCCCAACATGTCATTAAAAGCAAGTGACCTGAAGTTCTGGCTTCTTGTTCTGATCTATCAGCAGAAGAAGGACCTCTCGGACTCCACCCACAAAAGCCTGCTGGAACAGATCTCCACTCTCCAACAGGAAGTGAAGTCACTGCGGTATGAACTCTTGACCAGCGGCCAGAGGCATGACCTTGACCTTCAGAGGTACGAGGAGAGGAAGCAGCGTACCAAAACGAAACTGATGAAAGCCAGGTGAGTGACGAGTTCTGTGTTGGGTCGTTTTGTTTATTTTATTTATTTTTATTTATTTATTTATTCTTTTATATTGAGGATAATGGAATAAGCACTCATGTGCTTTTTTACATCCAGTCCCCGTGTGTATGCGGTTTTGTAAATTTTGTCATCTGTTCCCACCGGCACACAATGGCCTACTCTTTCGAAAAGCGGAACAGGATTTAACGTGTGCGCAAGATGTTCTGCGTGCGTTCGCACACGGGGCCTCTGTTGATAGTCTCATCCGAAGGTTTATTCTGGTCGGTGTTACACAGCTCGGCAGGTGAGTTGAGTATTCAAATGTGAACATAAATATGATTGTTTATTTTGCAAAGTTGTTGGTTTTTTGTTGTTGTTTTTGAGGGGGTGGGTTTCTTTTTATTGTTTTGAGCTTTATTACTGTTAACCTTTTTAAACAAAAAACAAAAATATACCCACTCTTGTGGCATCTTCGAAAAGTGTACCTAGAAGTAGAAAATGTGTGTGCCAGTTCTCTAAATGCCAGTACAGGGTTTTGTATGCTACCTGTAATAAAGACGGACACATTAGCTGAGTGGATGACAACATTTGACTTCCACTCCATGGGTCTGGAAGTTGTTGGTTCGATTCTAAGCAGAAACGTCTGGTGAATTAAGGGTGGGGATTTTTACGATCTTCCAGGTCAACTGAAAGTTGCAAACCTGCCAGTGCCTTCATTCTCTTGATTTAAAGTATGCATACACATCGGAGATCAAATATCGTAGCGGCTGGCAGCTGAGTGATAACAAAATGTTTCCATGCTTTGAGTTATAACCCCTGAGTCAGAAACATCTGCTGGGATTTTGGTATGACCTCAGCAACAGTTATGAATATGCACGTTAAGATCCTATATTTCACGTCGGTGAAACAGAAACGTACCCAGCATGCACTTTTTCATACAAATGCATCATCAGTGAGCCATTCCCGTCATTTTAAAAAATATTTTATCCCATTCATGCATAGATTTCATCCATGTGCAGGGGGGGGGGACCGTCACAAACCCAGAATCTCACCATTGGTGAACCTCAAAGCTCTAGCCGAGGAACAAAAACAAAACAAAAAAAACCCAACCCAAAAACCACACACTCAAAATGGTTGCATACACAACATTTAACCATTTGTGAACCCCTGGGAGAAACGTGACAAAAAGGAAGAAGAGAAGAAGAAAAACCTCTGAGCTAACCAAGGAACAGAGAAAAGACAGACAGACGGACAATCCTTCAGATGAGACTATAAACCGAGGCCCAGTGTGCAAACGCACGCAGAACATCTTGCACACACGTTAAATCCTGTTCCGCTTTTCGTAAGAGTAGGCCATTGTGTGCCGGTGGGAAACGGATGACAAAATTTACAAAACCGCATACACACGGGGACTGGATGTAAAAAAAAAAAAGCACATGAGTGCTTATTCCATTATCCTCAATATAAAAGAATAAATAAATGGGAAAAAAAACCAACCCTCAAACCACACATATTCCATTATCCTCAATATAAAAGAATAAATAAATGGGAGAGAAAAAAAACAAACCCAACCCCAAAAACCACACACACACACAAAATCGTTGCATCCACAACAGTCCAGCATAACTCTGAGCTATAACCGAGGAACCAGAGAAAAGACAGACAGGACAGAAAGAAAGAAAGAAGACAGAAAGCAAGCAAACGAGCGGTTGCTGCGTGCAGGGAGTATTACTCGGTGGAGAGGAACAAGTGCATTGAACACATGCAGCAGCTGGAGGACGACTTACGGCTGACGCGAGCAGCGCTGAACAAAGAACTGGAGTGGAAGGACAAGATGGACGTCAACTACAAACATCTGCTGCAGGAGAAGCGAGGACTGGTCTCCCAGTAAGTGCTGTTGTGTGTCTGGCGTATTGGTTTGTATGGTTTGTGGTTATAAAGGTAAAGGAGTCCCATAACCTATAAGGTCGTAGGGGAGTGAGGCATCAGAGACCTCACTTCTCTAGGGCCAGCATATTGAGGGCGGCGCCCATCTCCTCTCTCTCGCTGCTTTACCTTCCCTGACCCTAAAGAGGGCAGGTACCCATTTACAGCTGGGTGAACTGGGGGAACTGTACTGAAGCCAAGGCACGCAAACGGTCACCCATCCAACTGGTAACCATGCTCGACGCTGCTTATTTTGGCTGGGGGAAAGCGAGTGCTCCAACCACTGAGAGGTTGATATATAATGTCCCAGTAAGTGCTGTTGTGTGTTTGGTGTATTGATTTGTATGGTTTGTGGTTATAGATAGATATGTGATGTCCTAGTAAGTACTGTTGTGTGTGTGTGGCGTATTGGTTTGTATGGTTTGTGGTTATAGATAGATAGATATATCATGTCCCAGTGAGTGCTGTTGTGTGTATTGGTTTGTATGGTTTGTGGTTATAGATAGATATGTGGTGTTCCAGTAAGTGCTGTTGTGTGTGTGTGGCGTATTGGTTTGTATGGTTTGTGATTATAGATATATGGTGTGCCCCAGTAAGTGCTGTTTGGTGTATTGGTTTGTATGGTTTGTGGTTATAGAGAGATAGATATGTGGTGTTTGTGGTTATAGATAGATAGATATATGGTGTCCCAGTAAGTGCTGTTGTGTGTTTGGCATATTGGTTTGTATGGTTTGTGGTTATAGATAGATATGTCATGTCCCAGTGAGTGCTGTTGTGTGTATTGGTTTGTATGGTTTGTGGTTATAGATAGATATATGACGTCCCAGTAAGTGCTGTTGTGTGTTTGGCGTATTGGTTTGTATGGTTTGTGGTTATAGATAGATATATGGTGTCCCATTAAGTGCTGTTGTGTGTGTTTGGCGTATTGGTTTGTATGGTTTGTGGTTATAGATATTGGTGTCCCAGTAAGTGCTGTTGTGTGTTTGGCATATTGGTTTGTATGGTTTGTGGTTATAGATATGTGGTTTCCCAGTAAGTACTGTTGTGTGTTTGGCGTATTGGTTTGTATGGTTCGTGGTTATAGATAGATAGATATATAATGTCCCAGTAAGTGCTGTTTGGTGTATTGGTTTGTATGGTTTGTGGTTATAGATATGTGGTGTCCCATTAAGTGCTGTTGTGTGTGTGTGGCGTATTGGTTTGTATGGTTTGTGGTTTATGAGTTGATATAATGTGTAAGTGCTGTTGTGGTGTATTGGTTTGTATGTTTGTGGTTTATAGATAGTGGTGTCCCATTAAGTACTGTTGTGTTTGGGTGTTGGTGTATGGTTTGTGTTATAGAATAGATTATGGTGTTTGTGAGGTTAGATGATAGATATGTGTGTAGTTAAGTGTAGTTGTGTGTTTTGGTTTAGATATATTGGTTTTGTGGTTATGGATAGATAGATATGTGGTGTCCCAGTAATATGTGTTGTTGTGTGTTGGTTTGTATGGTTTGTGGTTATAGATATATGGTTTCCCATAAGTGGTTGGTTATTGGTTTGTATGTTTGGTTATAGATATGTGTTTGTGTTCAGTAATGCTGTTGTGGTGTTTGTGTATATGGTTTGTAGGTTTGTGGTTATGGATATGTGATTTTGTCCCAGTAAGTGCTGTTGTGTGTTGGTGTATTGGTTTGTATGGTTTGTGTTTAGATAGATAGATATATGTCCCAGTGAGTGCTGTTGTGTGTATTGGTTTGTATGGTTTGTGGTTATAATATGTGGTGCTCCCAGTAAGTGCTGTTGTGTGGTTGGCGTATTGGTTTGTATGGTTTGTGGTTATAGATAGATATGTGTTGTCCCATTAAGTGCTGTTGTGTGTTGGCGTATTGGTTTGTATGGTTGTGGTTATAGATAGATAGATATATGGTGTCCCAGTAAGTCTGTTGTGTGGTATTGGTTTGTATGGTTTGTGGTTATATATATGTGGTTCCCAGTAAGTGCTGTGTGTGTTTGGCGTATTGGTTTGTATGGTTTGTGGTTATAGATAGATATCATGTCCCAGTGAGTGCTGTTGTGTGTATTGGTTTGTATGTTGTGGTTGTGATATATGGGTTTGTGGTTATAGAAGATAGATAGATAGATATGGTGTCCCAGTAAGTGCTGTTGTGTGTTGGCGTATTGGTTTGTTGTTTTTATAATATCTGTATACACAGACATACAAGTGTGTGTGTGTTGTGTATACATGGTTGTATGGTTATGTGTGTTGTATAGTATGTATATGTGAGAGAAATATTTTTGTGTGCTTTGGTTGATAGGTTTGTTGTGATGAAGTGGTTTTGCTACAGTGTGTGTGTTGTGTGTGTGTGTGTGTTGTGTGTTTGGAGGATGTGAGTATGTTGTCTTTGTATCCACATTGTTAAATGTAAGTAAGAGGTGTGGTGGGGGGGGGGGGTGTTGTGTATGTGTGTGTGTGTATGTATATGTGAGAGATATATTTATTATTTTTCTTTTTGTTGGTAGTTTATGTTCTTTAAAGCTGGTTCACCATTGTAGTATGTTTGTGATGTTAGAGATGTAGTAAATTTTTCCTATGATCCACTTTTAATGTATTTCCGACTATGGGGGGGTTCTTGGGGTTTTTTAATTGAAGATAGAAAGAATGATTGACAATCACTCAGATTGTCCTGCACTTGGATTAAATATTTTGCATGAATGGTTTAAAAAAAAAAATTATGTAATGCTCATGATGATAATTTGCATTGAAAAAGTCACTGTATTTCGAAAATATTGACTGAAGAATCTTTACTGGAATGACTTTAATGCATGAACAAAACAAAAGCTATAAAATGGTTGTACACTGCATAAAAAGTCACTGTGTTTCACAATTTAATCGAATATCATTGCTGAATGAATTTTGCAGAGATAAAAATGAATTATTGCAAAGGTTCACTGATGATGCATTTGCATGAAAAAGTCACTGTTCAAAAATTTGGAGTTGTAATTCAGTAGTTGTTACTGCATGAGTTAATGCATTGTCACGTCATGTTTATATGGTTGTTGTTGATGTTTGTTATTTATCTGTAAACATGTTTATCAGTATTTTGTGAATGAATTTTTTGTGGAGATTAAGGTTATGAAGGTTCTGATGCGCTTTGCATGAATGGTCCGTGTTTAAAAATTTGGAGTTTGGTATTTCGGTGTAGTGTGTTACTGCATGGAGTTACTGATTTGTTCCGTTGCATGTTTGATTTGGTTGTTGTTGATGTGTTTGTTATTTATCTGGTAAAGCTATATGTTTGATAAGTGTTTGTTGATACTTTGTGCGTGTGTGGGTGTTGTGCGGGTATGGGTGTGTGGATTGTGTGTTCGTGTTCATGTGTGTGTGTGTTATTTGCATGTGTGTGTGTGTTTGCATGTTTCACCTTGTTTGTTGTTACATTTTTCTGTTGTTTGTTTGCATGTTTGACTGTGTTTGTTAAGTTTTCTTTTTGTAGATTTGCACGTTACACCTTGTTTGTTGATGTGTTTTCTTTTGTTTATTAATTTGCATGTTCGATTATGTTTCTTGATTTTTTTTTTTTTTTTTTTTTTTTTTTGGGGGGGGCATTTTGATGTTTGCCTTTGTTGATAAGTTTTCTATGTTGTATTTACATGTTTCACGTCATTTGCTTATTCTTGGCTTTTTTTAGGGGAGGGGGTGGGGGTGGGTTAAAGACACGTCTGTGTTTTTATGCAGGTGTGGGGCACTTCTGGGGCGGGGGGGGGGGGGGGTTAGTTCAGGGGGGGGGGGAAGGGGGTCCTTTTTTCAATCTGTATTTATTTACGTATGTTTATACATTTCTTTCCCACCTTTACTGCTGTTTTGGACAGAAGATGAAATCTATGTTTTCTTGAGTTGTCCCTCCTGAAACAACTTCAGAAATAAGTTCATTGCACATAATAATAATAATTGTGATGAAATGTTGCGCGCCATATCAAGGTGTTTAGTTATGAATTTTTTTGTGTTGTTTCTTGATGCATATTCCTTTGCCAAAAAGTGATGAATTTGAATTTTAGGTTTTAAAAGATGCAGATTTATGAAATTGTGTAGAAATAAAGAGAAAAATTGATTGGAAATGGGATGTCTGAGGAGCCAAGATGGAGTGAGTTATCATCGTAATGAGACTTTGTGCAGTGTGTGTTCTGTAAGAGCCGTAGGTGGTAATACAGTCAGATCAAAGGAAGAATTCACTCACATACATGTGTGCACATGCGCATGCATGTATATAATTATACACATGCGCGCACTTACACACACTTTATACGCACATGCTTGCATTCAACACACACTCTCTCTCTCTCTCTCTCTCTCTCTCTCTCTCTCTCTCTCTCTCTCTCTCTCTCTCCTCTCTCTCTCTTCTCCCTCTCTACTCTCACCCACCACCCACACTCTCTCACACACTCGCACGACACCCCACACAACCACACACATACACACACACACACACACACACTCACACACACACACACACACACACACACACACACACACACACACACACACACACACACTTTAAAGCCATTATCTCCTGAGAGGGTTATATATATATAAAATAATTAATAAATTTTTAAAAACATTGATTATGGCATGTATTTGTAACTGGAAGTGTTAATATTCTTTTGTGTTCCTTTTTTTTTCCATGATTTTTTTTAATACTTTTTTTTTTAATCGCTACATTAGAGCCAAACCAGGTTATCTCCTTCTTCAGGCATACTGTAGATAACCTGGTGTGGCTCTAATGTAACGTAATTTCATACTTGTATCTAAACAGTGAGGTTTTTTAAAAACATTTCAGGATTCATTGCATGATTGTCTCTCCTTACTCCTGTTAATTTCTCTCGGTTGTTTTATTGCTTTCCATTTTCTTGTGATTGTTTCAGATTGTTTCTTTATGATTGTTTCTTTATGTTCGTTTCTGTGTGATTGTTTTCTTCACTTTTGTTTCTATCTGATTGTTTGTTTATGATTGTTTCTTTACTTTTTGGTTTCTTTCATAATTGTTTCTTCACTTTGTTTCATGATTGTTTCTTCACTTTATGTTCATGATTGTTTCTTCACTTTGTTTCTTTATGATTGTTTCTTCACTTTCTGTTTCTTTTGATTGTTTTTTATGATTGTTTCTTTACTTTTGTTTCTTTCATAATTGTTTCTTCACTTTGTTTCATGATTGTTTCTTCACTTTAGTTTCATGATTGTTTCTTCACTTTCTGTTTCTTTCTGATTGTTTCTTCACTTTGTTTCATGATTGTTTCTTCACTTTCTGTTTCTTTCTGATTGTTTCTTGTTTCTGTTTCTTTCATGATTGTTTCTCCACTTTCTGTTTCTTCTGATTGTTTCTTCACTTTCGTTTCCTTCTGATTGTTTCTTCACTTTCCGTTTCCTTCTGATTGTTTCTTCACTTTCTGTTTCTTCTGATTGTTTCTTCACTTTCCGTTTCCTTCTGATTGTTTCTCCACTTTCTGTTTCTTTCATGATCGTTTGTTTCTCACTAATTGAATTTATTCTAATTTTCTTTTTTCTTTCTTTTTTTTTTGCCCCCCATGACATGCAATCAATCACCTGTGAGCTGAGAGTGTTTTGAACAGGTGGGTACAGCACTGCCGTAGAGAAACATTGCTCCCTTTGCTTTGGCTAGAGCTTTTTTTTACTAAAACCCTTTTTCACTGACTACAGAGTAGATCAGGCAGGCTGTGGAGAGGCTTCCCTTTTTGTTCGTTGTGTTTTTTTTAGACCAAAAAAATATTTGTAGAAAAGAGATCACAGGTATTTTTTTGCCTTTAAAATTGTGTAAGGTGATAAGCGGGTTTAGTGGTTTGGGGGTTTTTTAGCTTTTTTTTGGGGGGGGGGAGGGGAGGGGTAAGTTTTGAGGTTGGGAAGGGGGGGTTGTATTGTTTCTTGTTTGTCCTTATGTTGTTGTTTTTGGCTGGGGGGGAGGGAGGGGGGGGGGAGTCTTATTGTTGTTGTTATTATGTTTTTGCTGGGGAGGCAGGGTGGTGTCTGTTCTGAATATTTTGTTTCAAATTTTTTCATGAACATGGTGGTAATAGACATTAGTAATTAGTTGTGTTTTTTTTTTAATGAACATGGTGGTAATAGACATTAGTAATTAGTTGTGTTTTTTTTTAATAATGATACAAATAACTAAATAAAAAAAACATCACTAGCGGGGGTGGGGGTGATTCTTATTTTTGGTTCTTTTCTTTTTTTCTTGTTTGGGTTTTTTTTTTTTAAAGCTTTTTATGTTTAAAAGCTTTTTCTTGTGATTTTTTTAAATAGAAATTTTCATTTCCTTTTCTTTGCATTTGTAGTTTATAGCCTAGAATTTCTCTTTACTACTTGAAGATTTTTTTTATTGTTTTCGTTTTGTGCTTCTTTTGTTTGTTTATTTATTTGTTTGCTTTTGTCTTTCTTTTTTTTTTGGTTGTGTGTGTGTGTGTTAGTTTTGTCTTTTTAGGGGAATGGGGGTTGAGGGTTTGTGTTTGGTAGTTTGTTAATGTTGTAGAGTTTTTGTTTTTTGTTTGTTTGTGGGGGGGGGGGGGGGGGGGGGGGAGAGGGGAGGCTATTTTGTTTGCTATCTTGGGCCTTTTTTGTGCTTGTAGTTTTTTTGTTTAGTTTCTTTTGAAATCAAGGAGTAATTGTAAACCATTTATTTTTCTTTGCTTTTATGTTTATTGTACTGTACTTCTTTATAAATCATTGGAGTATTTATTTTACTTTTTGGTAAATCATCTGCATATTTGTTTTACTTTTATTTCTGTATTTAAACGGTAGTCAAATATACATGTTTCTGTATTCGATGGCTAGGTAAAATGTGCATCTAAAATGAAATGTTACAAATGAAAAAAAAATCCTAAAATTACTTTTATTTTCCCTTTTTGTTTGTTTTATGTCAAGTTGGTTTTCTCAGTATTTCTTTTCTAAACGATTAAAAATTCATCAGGAATATTGGTATTTAGAGTTTTTATAGCAGTACAGGTGTCAGTGAATAGCTTGGCTTTCTTTGAGATTAGGGAACAAATAACTTTGACTTCTATTTTTCCCGATATAACTAAGCTTTCTTCATAAGAATGCACAGCACAACTGTAACAACAGTAGGAAATGCACTGCTGCCTTTCACCTGATCAAGAGCACGAGAAAGTATCACCTTGCTTTTCATTTTGCACCAAGTTTGCAGTGAATGCACAACTACTACAACATTACTAGACACTGTTGAAAAACAGTTTTCCTCCTAATGGCACAAGAGATGCTGTCATTTTTTCAGACTTCAACTGTGGTTGGAGTATAGGAAGTATTGATTATTTCTTAGCGTTGAATGGAAGGGGGGAAAATTTCATCCATACATGAAACATTTGTTTATGCAGTTGTAAACAGTTCCTCAGCTCATGGAGGGGGGGGGTGTGAGGGAGGGGGGGGGGGGGATGGAGTTAGTTTTAGGGTGGTTCTGTTGTTTTATCTTTTTTTTTTTTCATTTTGATCCATCTGTCCATCTTTCTTACTTGTAACCTTCACTCTTATCACAAACTTCTTTCCTCCTGACTCACTCCATCTTTCTGCTATCTCTCAGTAGCTGTGAGTTTATAACGCTGTGGTGTCTACCTGAAGAGGTTTGACTTGTTGATCAGTATCAACTGGTTGTTGCTGGTCTTCCACGCACTTTTGAGCTTACTGTCAGACCATGTGTCAAGGGGTGCGGTATAGAAGCTACATGGGTCAAACAACTCTGTTTCTGAGGCAGCCTGAAAAAACCTGGCCAAAGTGAACATTTTTTGTTTTTGACTTTTTTGGGGGGAGCGGGGGTTGTGTTTTTTGTTTTGGTTTGGTAGTTTTGGTTTGTTTTTTGTTAATAGGGGAATTTTCTAAAATTGAACTTACACATTGATCGTGCTGAAAACAGAACTGTTGTATCTGCATGGTTAGTGTGTTTTTGTTTGGCTTGGCTTTGTTGGGTTTTTTTGTTGGGGTTGTTGGGGGTTTTTTTTTTTTTTTTTTTTTTTTTTTGGCTGTGGGTTATTGGTAAACTCTGTAATTTAGGAAAGGGGGGTTATATGGTTTTGTAAACAGGTGCTTCTGTATATATGTTTTAATACGTAGCGTTTGAAACATTAAAGATACTGTAGTTTACAGATGATATAGTTGAAGCGATATTTTGTGCTGAAATAAAACTTACCCAAGCAAAGAAAAAATATTATGTCAAAGATCCAGAACTTGTCAAAATCTGGATTTTTCATATTTTTGACCTGGACAGAGTATTTCTGTTCCAGGTGAGGAGTTTTTAGCTGGGTGTTTGTGTGCTGCGTCACATAATCACTTGTGTGTCCTCTGCTTTACCTGACACACATGTTGACTGACAGATGGCGTAGAGGTGTGTCCATTCTCTTATCTTCAGCTTGGATTTCCCTTCATGACCTCCAGTGCTTCTTAGAGACATAGTATAGAATCCCAAACTTGTACTAAACAGTAGTAGTCACATTGCAGGAAACATACATAAGTTGATTAAAAAAAAGAGAGAGATTAAGTTTTGTTTTTAAAGCTGTCCACAAAGTGGTAAGCTAAAAAATTCATGATCCCTGGGGTGGGAATACAGCTGTCTTCTTGGTAGATAAAAACAGTCACATACGCAAAATCTCACCTTTGGTGAACCTTGGAGCTCTAGCCGAGGAACAAACCGGAAAAAAAAAGTTAGTGTTAAGTGACCAGCAAGTTCACAACTGTAGGTGAAACCTCATCAGTTTTTTCTTTTTGTTTATTTTCATTGCTTTTGCTGTAGAATATAATTTTCAATAAAATAGTTGCTAGAATATCTTGCTAGAATTTATCATGAATGAGCAAGAAGCTGAAATGTGTGTTGATGATTCCTGTCAAAAACCCTGAATATGGACCAGTGATAAATTCCTGACAGTTAACCAAAGTGGTGATTACATGTAGCATTTATATCTGGAATGTTTTGTGTAAAGTGATTCTACTTGAAAGAAACTGAAGTAAAAAACCGACTGTGAAAGGTGTATAAAAATGTGTGGTTGCACCAAGAGCTTCCAGATTTAATGCAACACAACTCTGTACATCAGAAGACTGCTGCATAGCACAGAACAGTATAAAGGCGCCTCTGTGGTGTCTCGATCCCGGGCCATCAGATCATGA
>CM054163.1:15959555-15992055 GCA_028751875.1 Rapana venosa | reverse complement strand
TCATCTCCACCTCCGATACCGTACCTATGTCTTAAAATTCTACCTGCACTGGAAAGATGTATGCAGTATAGAGAGGTAAGAGGTTCAACTCTTCCTTCCCACCCTAGGTATCTTGCTACTTTTGGTGGAGAAACTAGCCTGTGTTGTGTTGGATGGCTGGGGGGTGGGGGGATTAGCAATAATAAAGAAGGATATAGAGACGCTCATGATCGTACCACTTGGATGTCGTGTTTGTGTTCCAAAACTGGAAGTGCCAGTATTCTTTATTCAAATCAGAGCTGAGCTTTTAGATACAGTTCCAAACTCTACAGCATTGTGGAAAAATCAGGTGTTATGACCTGAGGGTGTCAGTTTTAGGGGATCTTCCTGCACACCCTACCTACCCCAAGAGTGAGCTACCCAGTCAGGCCCTGTCCTTCCTCCCTACCCCTTACCCTCTACCTTTATCCTGCCCACCTTACATACATATATTTTTATATACCAGTCCATGCCCCCAAAAGAGTTCTCCAGTCAAGAACAACGTCTCTTCTCCAGCCCTTGCTGTCGTTCCCTAGAAAGACATAGATTTTCAGGGAGAGGCAACCTCTGAAGAAAAGAAAAAAATAGATGCATCCTCTGTAATCCTTACTACTACTGTTAGCCTCAGCTTTGGTCAGATTTTTCTCTTGCCTGGGATGTGAACATTTTATGCCCACCAGTATCCCCAAAGGCAGAATGCGGCTACCTTAATGGTGGGTAAAAACTGTCACATACACACAACCTCATCACTGGTGAACCTTGGAGTTATAGTCGAGAAACCAAACCCTTCCCCCCCCCAACCCCTCCCCCCACCCCCCCACCACCCAAAAAACATCTCACCAAGAAGGTACAAAGCCTCCTGCACACCCCCATACGTATGCTGCCTACCTGAGAAGCGGTACCCACCCCTCATCTGCCTTTGTAATGTGCACCTGGCAGATTTCTCCGAATGAAATTCAGCCTTCTCTTTCTCCCTGGAAAGAGTACATGGCTATAAGCACAGCGCAACTATTTGTATCTGTAAGGAAAAAAAGTCCTGTTTGTGTGTGTATCTTTTTTCTTCTTTTTTTTTCTTTTCTTTTTCAGGGAGAGGCAACCTCTGAAGAAAAGAAAAAAAGAGATGCATCCTCTGTGATCCTTACTACAACTGTTAGTTACTGTATCTATAAAGAAAAAACAAGTCCTGTTTGTGTGTGTATCGCGTTTACCTAGGAGCGGAGAGGGGCTTTTTTTCCTACTAAGGTTTGCCAGGGACAGACTCTGTAGATGCTGTTGGTTCTATTCACCACAACCTGTTCCTTGTTGGAGTGGTCGTTGAGGCTCGTGTTGATGACACCACAACCAGATGTCACCACTTCTCTCAGTAACTGCCCTTCATGGGATGAATTAAGTCTTTTTGACTTGACTTGACTTGGTCCTCTGCTGCCCCTTCTGTGAGTCAGTGTGGCAAAGTTGAGGCCTGTCCATTCTTTGATAGTGAATGCCCATATATATATATATATATGTTTGACCTCCAAGGAGGTCATCATCGAAAATGACAGACTAACATATATATATATATGTATATATTTTTATTTTCTAAAGCTGCGGTGCTTTCGCTCCACCCTCCACTGTGCAGCCTTGTAGAACTGTCTGTGCCAGGCTGGAGCTGCTTGGGTCTTTGTTCATGCTTATCTACTGTGCTGCTGTTTGCAAAACTTCAAGTGGTGCTCCAACGGTCAACAAGACTACAGGCTAGGTGAAGGTGAATGTATTGTAGTGGATGGAAAGAGACCAAAGGGAAGACCTAGCAAAACCTGGGCTGCCTGTATTGCAGATGATCTTAGAGAAAGGGGCATAAATAAAGAGGAACCTCAAAACAGAGAGAGATGGAGAAGGCTCATCAATGTCAAACCTCTCCTTGGGAGAAACATGACAAAAAAGGAAGAAGAAGAAAGTTCAGGCTGCTCTCTCTGGGGAGAGCGTGTTGCCATAAGAGCAGCTCTACCCAGTACTTTGGGGGGTTTTCCTGCCTGCAACTGTATTTGTTTCCCTATCAAAGTGGCATTTTTCTTCAGAAACATTTGTTGCAGATGCCTTATCTGAAAGATTGGCACTCAGATTACTCACCATTCGTGGTGTAGAGGATGAGAGGGGCCAGGTTGGGTTTCAGACAAAGAATGGAACCCGGGACCCCTTGACATATGCGTGACCCGTTGGCTTTCTTTCAGATGTACTCAGTGCCTGCAGGAGGCAGGGGCCCCATGTTGATCGTGGGCGCCAACGGATGGGAAATGTTGGTAGGACCATGCGTTGGGCGTGTCTTGCAGTGCACGCCATCACACACCACTACCACCCACCGCTTTGCCTTGTGTGTGTGTGTGTGTGTGTGTGTCCTCCTTGCACTGTTTGTTTTGTTTGGGGTGAAAAGACACACGGGCTGTTTTTGAGTTGGGGTTGGGTTGGGGGGGTGAAAGGGGGTTGGTGTGTGTGTGTTTGGGGAGGAGTGGGGGGCATATTTGGGGCTGGGGATTCCTGTCTCTGGTCTCCCAGGAAAGGGATGAGGCTCTGAGAGCTGCAGGAAAACAACGGGAGTTTTGGGTCATCATACTGACAGTTAGGGAGGTTTATACAGTAGTGAATGCCTAGTTCTGTTTTTCAAATGCAAATGAATAAACAAAAGGCACTTGTAAAAAAAAAAAAAAATTGTGCATACTTACAGTCTGCTAGTGATTTCTAGGTGTGATGAACGAGACAGTGTACATATTCTGTATGACCTCCCAAGGATGTTAAACTGGGGAATGCCCAACATACAGAAGACTTGTATGACATTATATATGTGTGGTGACTACAGCAGAGAACAGTCTCCAACATTGTGCATGCAGTGATCTTTTCTTGTGATAACTGAAAATATAGCACCTTCATCCGCCGTCATTTCATCATGCCCTCCAGAAATCGCTGCCCGACTGAGTCTAGCATCCCCAAGGACAATGTAGTATGGAACCTTCTGTACATGATACGCTGAATCTGTCAAGGAATTCACTTAGATGCCTGAACAGAATCATAAGCCAGCACACTGCTGTTGTTGTTGGGCATTTTATTTTATTTCTTTATTCTTTTATATCAAGGATAATGGAATAAGCACTTGTGTGCTTTTTTACATCCAGTCCCCGTGTGTATGCGGTTTTGTCAATTTTGTCATCTGTTCCCACCGGAACAAAATGGCCTACTCTTTTGAAAAGCAGAACAGGATTTAATGTGTGCGCAAGATGTTCTGCGTGCGTTTGCACACGGAGCCTCGGTTTATAGTCTCATCTGAAGGACGTTTGGTGAGAGTAGAGTCTGCACTGATGTTAACTCCAGGAAAAAATATCCCCTTGAACAGGAATCGAACCCAGAAGGTGCACACTGTCTCACTTGTCACTCCTGGCAATCACTGGTAGGCCAGCTGTAAGTACACACTGGATGAGAAGTTTGTGGGTATAGGTTTTTTTTTCAGATGCCTCTCAAAATAGGCAGTCATACTCAGACTTACGATGATGTTTTTTTCTCATTTAAATAAATTTCATAGAAATGATCAGTATTTTTTTTTTAAATAATAATAAACTACCAAACAAAAATGCAAAAACAGCAAAACCCAAAAATGTCTTCAGATTTGTCTTTTAACAAATATGAAAGTGTTCAGAATTTGAAAAAAAGAAACCCAAACAGATGTATTCAAGTCTGTCATAAAAGTGTTCAATGTTCTTTTTTTCCCCAAAAAAGCAACAACAAAATGATGTTCATAAATTTGTTTTTAAACAAAATGTTATGAAAATAGTAAGCATTTTAAGTACAAAAAAATTCATAACAAGCTGTCGCTGTTTTTGTAAGTAAGTCTTCAATTTTAACGTCTTTCCACTTTAAGTGATACCAGACGGCCCTAAAATAGGAGACTGAATGAGAGAGAGAGAGAGAGAGAGAGAGAGGAGAGAGAGAGAGAGATAAATAGATAGATCTACACTGTGTGGTGGTGCATGGGTGTGTATAAGTGTGTGTGTGTGTGTGTGTGTGTGTGTCTGTAATTAAGAGTAATAACAAGGGAAATGCACAAATAGTATTCTTAACATAAACAGATCAAGAACATTTAAAAAATGAAATTCGAAGAGAACTACAACTACAATAAATGCCCTATAGGACTTAACAATAAACCTTTAGCAATGTCAAATGTTAGCTTTACATTGTTCAAAACTTCGTCAATGGTATTCTCAGAAAAGGCAGGGAGATAAGGTTTTAAATTCTCACATTGAAGTATGATATGGGCATTTGAAATATATTCACCACATAAGCATTTAACATCCTTGATGAATTTTGTTGTGAATGCATTTAATCTTATCCTGAAAAATAATGCCTTGAGTTGTCTTTCTTTGACAGCATTTGTATGAATCTGTAAGTGATCAATGTATTCAATTACGCTCTTCCCGCTCTGAGTTGAATGTGAAAGCTGCTTGATTTGCCGACGTTTTTCTATGAATTTGTTTAAGGAAGCTTTTTCTAACAACTGATAACCCTCTGCAATGGATAGAGGGACATGCAGTACTATAGACCCCTTTATATTACGTGCACCTTTCTTTGCAGCCCGATCAGCCCACTCATTTGAAAATAATCCTATATGTGAAGGAATCCAGCAAAAGGAAACATGAATTCCTCTTAAACGCAGAAGATTTATGAAGTATTTGATATTTAGTATAAGTTTAGTAGATTGCTTATAAGTTATAGACTTTAAGGCATATAAAACTGATTTTGAATCCACACAAAGTAATATGTGAAAGAAACAGTATGGATGATCTAAAATGAAATTCAAAGCCATAAGAATAGAAATAAGTTCAGCTGTAAAAACAGATCGATTTTTACCAACATAATACGACTTTTCTATTTTTAGTGCTGGTATGACGAATGCTGAACCTGCTTGATGATTGTCTAAAAGTGAGCCATCTGTATAAATTTTAAGACAATGAGAGTAATTATGTTCTATATGTGAATGAACATTAACTGCCATGATATTTGGATTCTCATTCTTTTTCATGTTGATATAATCTACATCAAAGTGTGCTTGCTTCATTTCCCAAACAGGACAGATTGAAACTGCTCTTTGTGAGTCTACATCAGATTTGAAAAATTCAGAACGCTCGTAAAGATCTCTCTAATTAGATCTAAATTATCCTATGGACAAGAAGTTTATTTTAGTGCACCTAAATACTTATTAAAGAAGCTTCAAAGTGTAGATTGTAAGGCATATAGACTTGCTCTAGGTGTACCTTTTCATACCTCGGCACTTGATACATATAAAGAAACTGGAATGTTACCACTTGATGAGTACCGACAACTTGTATGTGCCAGATATATTCTGAGAAGCTCAGCACCTGATAACTTTGCTTCAGAAGAAATAAAAATGAGGTCTGAAACAGATTTTCCCAAAAGAGCCCGACACATAAACTCTTTAATGACAATAAGTACATACACATCAGATCTTTACGAGTGCTGTTTTTGTGTATACAAGCAGATGTCTCAAAAAGATTCAGTATTGTCTCGAAAAATTTCTTGTGTTGTATGATCTTGATTTCAGATATTGATTCACTGTCCTTAAAGAGTTGTGTGTGTTTGTTTTGGTGCACTGTGTGAAGTGAAAATATGTGATTAAAAACCTTGTTACGTTTCACATCATAGGAAAAAAAATACCACTGGGTTTCATCATCATGTTGTCTGTCTTGTCTGTCTGTCAGTCTGTCTGTCTGTCTGTCTGTCTCTCTCTCTCTCTGTCTGTCTGTCTGTCTGTCTGTCTCTGTAACAAGGAGTAGTGAATCGAGAGCAGTTTCCATGGCACAGTCGTTGGCACATTGGGTTCCCAGGTTGAAGACTGTAGGATCGAATCCCATAAGAGTTTGCAGGGTTCTTTTCACAGGCTTCTATCTAGAGTGAGTTTGCTGTGAGCCCATTGGAAAGACTGGGACCACACAGATGAGCTTCATCCATGTTATCAATTTTGAAAGTGTTACTAAATGACTTGAACAGCACTGCAGATGTCTGTTGTATCTCTTGCTTCTGGTTGACAATGGTGTTTGTTATGATAGGAAGCAACAGTACAGCAGCCCTGTCAGGGGGTCTCAAAGCATGTGCACTTCCATAGCATCATCATTACATCATCCTCATCACCACTGACTATCATGCAACAAAAAAACAACCTGTGTCTGATTTGGTGGCTTCTTCTGTGTATGTGTGTGTGTGTGAGGAGAGAGAGAGAGAGAGAGAGAGAGAGAGAGAGAGAGAGAGAGAGTGTGTGTTCATTTTTATTTATTTATTTCTTTTGTTCTTTTATATCGAGGATAATGGAATAAGCACTTGTGTGTGTGTGTGTGTGTGTGTGTGTGAAAATGATTTCAGAAGTTACATACTTGAGACTGATTTTTAACACACACACACACACACACACACACACACACACACACACACAAAAGAGCAAACAGGTGAAAACCAAATAATCTGTTGTTTGAAAAATATCTTTGGGAAATAAGTTTATAATTTTTGGAAATGAACATATTATCAGTCGATGTTGGAGTGTTTTTCTCCCAGTTACCTCTAGTTTTTGTTTGTTTAGCAGGAGGAAGAACATTTTGTTTTGTTTTCTTTATTTCTGACATATCCTCTGGTTTTACTGGAGGTGTGGAATGTGACTGATCATTTTGCTTCTGGTTGTATGGAATCATTTTGTAGCATAACATTGGAAAAACAAGGTGTTTACTGATTACATTATTTCAGTTGCGCAGTACATTAGACATGGGTTAATGACATCTCAGATACAATTTGAATGATGAATTTTCATTCTACAATGCCTCACACACATATTTTTTATTATTATTATTTGCCTTCCTCAGCTAGAGCTCCAAGGTTCATCAATGGTGAGATTTTGCATTTGCAACTGTTTTTACCCACCATTAAGGTAGCCACATTCTGACTTTGGGGATGGTGTCTAAACACGACACCTGTGTGCATGCATGTTTTTAAAAAAAATTATGTCATCTGTTCCTACTGCGTGCAATGGCCTACTCTTCCAACAGGTGAAACAGGCTTTGAATGTATGTGCATGATGTTCTGTGTGTGTTGGGCACATAGGGCCTCAGTTTACAGTCTCATCTGCATGACCTTTGAGGGTGTAGCATCAGTACTGATGTTAACTCGATGGTTAAATTCCCTGAAACAGATGCTTCCATGGTGGCTCGATTCCAGGCTGTCAGATTACGAGCTTAATGCTCTAACCACTAGGCCTCCCCCCCCCCCCACCATATCAAATGATCTTAACCGTAAAATATCTCATAAGGCTTCAGCAACAAGACATGCGTCAGAATTTCACAGAATTTGGGGGGGGGGCGCTGAATTTCACAGAACATCCGACCACAAGCTAAACAGCATCGCTTTTTTTTTTTCTTCACGCGGACAGGTTACAGGCAAGGCACCACCACAAGAGGGAGTTCCCGCAACCTTGACCTTGACTGGAGGCAGCGCTGCCACGGCAACCAGCGGCCTGGGCAACTCTGTGGACGTGACGTGGGAACAGGACCAAGCGGAGGACGGAAGACTGGTCTTCCACCCCGGCTCCAGCTTCCACGCTCCCTCTTCCGCCCCCTCAGCCAACAATTCTCATTCCTCTTACCACCCCCACCCTCACCACCACCACATCACCCACCACCACCACCACAGAGAGCGACATTATCCTGACCATTATTACCACAATGTCCAATCCCAGTCGGGGCCTCGAACGTTGGTTTTTACCCTGTAGAGGCGATAGTGACGTGGTGCAGCTGTACCGGGACAAGTTGGAGAGTGAGGGGGAAGGGGAGGGGAGTGGGGATGAGTTTGAGGCCTAGAAAGGGGTAGGGTGGGGCAAGGGGTGGGAGTGAGGGTGGGTGGGGTGTAAAGTTTAGAATGAGAAGATTGAAGTACTGGGTGTTTGTGTGACATGAGTGAAGAGTGAGTTTTTGGATTTCAGATATTGTCGTTGATATGCCGTTTTATTTAAAGTGATATTTTTTGTTTGTTGGTGATGTTGTTAAATTATGTTCATCAATGTGAAATCGGGTGTTGTATGTGCATTGTGTTGCAAGTGTCTGTGTGTAATATTGTCATCAATAATACTGTCATTGTTTTTGTATTATAAAATTGTGATCTCCATTGCCATGATGAAATCTTTATTTGCCATAATTCATAACTTTTTTTTCTATATCTTAACTTCTTTTTTTTATATATATCATAGTCCATTTTACCATTGTTTATGTGATATTTGTCAAGTTATTTGTTGAGTTGATGACTAATTCCGTCCACTTTTTGTTGTTTTTTTTTGGGGGGATACAGTGCCCAGATATTAAAGCTTTTTTGCAACAATGCCAGGCACATACAGATTCGACACTAGAGGAATTAAAATTTTAAAAAACAAAATAGAGATAAAGAGACATGGCATCAGAGCTGACCAATAACCAAACAGTGGTACATTTTTCAGTAAAATCTATATTTGCAAAGTTTTTTTTCAAATTTGGTCATTACAGTTTGGAGTTTGTTTGTTTTTTTAAGCGTGTTACTTTTGTGCTCCCTGGCATAATTACCTTCCAAGCATGATAAATTTCAACTGACCGCTGTTGTTATCAACATCAAAAGTATTCAGGTAGAGCATTCCCAATCTCTGGACATACCTGTTTTGAACTTTAGTACTCCAGTCACGGCAGATTTCTCTGCATAAAATTCAGGCTGATTTACCCAGGGGAAGCGCATCACACCACAAGAGCAGTGCCACCCATTTCTGGGAGGTGGGGTATTTGGCTGTCTGCTTGTGTATTTGTTTCCCAATGAAAATGGTTTCTGTTTCTTCAGAATTTTGCCTGGGACAACTCTCTCGCTATGGGTTCTTAGTATGTGCGTGTTGCACATGGGACCTTGGTTTGTTATCTGGTCTGAAAGACTTGTCCCCAGACCACCGTGAAAGATTGGAGTAAATGAGGGGTAAAGCTCAGGGTCAGATTGGAATCAAACTCGCAACTTGTTACTTGGTAGGCAGGTGAGTTATGTCTGGGCCACTGGCCCACCTTAACTTGTGTCTGTTTATTCATTGGTTTTATCTCTACTGGTGACTTTTAACTTTTCCCAAATGTTGTATTGCGAGGGGTTTTTGTAGACAGTTTTGCTAAGAGTTTATCTTTATTGAACTTGTGATACAGCTCTGCGAAAAGTTTGTATTTGTTTTATCTTGTGATATTTTTCCCGCTAAAAAAAGAAGTTGTCATCATTTTTCTTGTGATAAAAGTTTCTGCAACAGGTATGTCATTTTACATAATTATACTGTTGTAGTATTTATATAGTAACTCTTGCCTGGTTTATTTCCTTTTTATTTCCTCATTCATTTCATGCTTTTTCTTTTGAGTCTTGGGGGAAAATGTGTTTGTGATTTGATGGTTGATATTCATTAACAGCCCTGTGTTTATTTTATTTTATTTTCACTTGGGGTTTATTGTTTGGTTATTGTTTCTTTGGGTGGGTTTTTTTATTGGTGTTGCTTTTTTCTTCTTTTCTTTTTAGTATGGGAGGAGGGGGAGTTTCGTTTTTTTTTTTGTTGTTGTGCATAGTTGAATATCTGCTAAAAGTGGGAAGGGGAGGGGAGGTGGTTGCTTTATCTTTATAGATAAAGCTGGGTTTATTTTTGGTATGGTTTGTGTGGGGTATTTTATTTTCCGAACTGATATGATTTATGCATATAATTTCATAGTGTTGTGCTGTAAGCACGTAGTGTCAGAAAACCATTGCTCTTCCCTTCACGACACATTGCTAACCAATGTGAAGCATTTGTGATTGTCTCTAAGTTGCCAGAATGGATGTTTTACAACTTTCGTAGTTATTCAAAATGCATTTCCTTTTTAACAGGCAAGCACTGCTAAAAGTGTGTCAGTTGAGGACATAATCGTTTGGATGTGGCTGAGTTATATGAGATCATTACTGTTATTGCCAAAGAATAATGTTTGATATATTGCTGTACTTAGAATCTTACTGCTCCAATATACACTATTCAGTTTCAGATGTTCACTGGCCATATTTGAGTACCTGATAAGTTTTCACTATTGTGTGCATGGGATAGGAATGCGTGTATAGTTAAAAGTTAGTGAAGTAGCCAAAAGTGTGTATTTGTATTTATTTGGGGAGGTGGGAGGGGTCCTGACAGTAATATCATTTGACTTTTTGGAGAAAAATGTACATATTTTCATGTTCATAACAGACAACATGTACTTGTAAATAAATGTGGATCTTAGCCAAAGATTGAATGTTTTGTACTGCTGAGTAGGTAGTTTTAAAAAATTGCATTCCCCAGAACAAAATATTTATACCTTGATAAAGGGTTACGTTTTTTTTTCCATCCAAAAACAAAAGTTTGAAATTTGCGTCTCTTTAAAATGGTCTTTGAAATTTGATAGAGTGTGTCTTTTTCTCTTTTCTTATCCCAGAAAGAAATGTAGAAACCTGCATCTCTTTAAAATTGATATTTGTAACGGATAGAGTGTATATTTTTCTCTTTTGTTAGACCACAAAGAAAGGTTGAAATGTGCATCGCTTTAACATGATATTTATGTCTAAACAAATGTATCTTTTTCTTTCATTTTCTCAGAAGCAGAAGTTTGAAGTTTGCACCTTTTGAAAAGAATATTCATGTTCTGATACAGTATGTCTTTGCTGTGTGAGTTAATGTCAGAGTTTCTGTTGTAAATATAGCCACAAGGTTTCGTAGTGAGGTAGATATGTAACGTAGGAAACCTGTCATAAATCCATTGGACATGTTGTCTCTCTGCCTTTAAAATCATTATGCAAACATGTTGGAAATCAAACTTTTGAGTAAATGTGACTTGTAATCTTCTCATCCAAAACCAAATGGTGCGAGTAGTGGTGCTTGTAATATTATCGTTTGTTGTTTTTGTTTTCATGAATTTTTTGTTGGAGGGGTCGGGGAGTACTTGGATTTAAAGGAATAAGGGGAGGTTACGGAAATATGGAAAGGGGTGTGTGTGTGTGAACAACTCGCATGTTACAGTCACTGTAAAAAAAACAGTAATTATTTTGAGCTCCATGAAGCCTTTATTATTGTTCATTACTGCAATTTTCCAGTTTGGCCTTGAAGTTTTCAACACTCCATACCAGTTTTTACAGTTTTTAGCCATAAACAGCATTTATTGATGAACCATTTGTGGAAAAAACTTGCCAAAGCCTTTACAACAGCATTTATCTCAACACCCACCCCCAAGAAATAGACTCTCTCTGATTTTGATGCGTTTTGTAGGGAGAGTCTAAAAATAAAAGGGGGGATTAGGATGGTACATACTGCTGTTTGCTGTGATGAGTAAAACCATGGAAACTTGTGTTGTCCGCTTTGGCTCCCTTTGCAGTGGGGAATACAGTACAAGTTTTGTTTCAGGATTTTTTAAATCATTTTTAGTTTGGGTTTTTAATGGATGTCGCATACTACAAGCAGCCTTGCTTATCTGTTTGAACTGATTCAAAATCAATATCGTCAAAACAGCTTTTTACAACTTGTTTTTAAAAGTTAATTTCTGTATTCTGTGTCTCTGAAAAATACAGTTTGGGAAGCATGTTTTGTGTATATGTGCATGCATTTGTGCTGGTACTGACGCGTGTTTTCTAGTATGTGTTTGTATGGACTCTCATGCATGCATCCGCGCATGGAAAACAGTGTATACATGCACACTTGCATGCATAAATATGACTGCATTGACAGGTTTTCATGCAGGAATGTTATGTACTCAGATTCATGTGTGCACACACACACCTCATATATACATTTATACACACTACACTTACATACACACACATGCACACGCCTGTATGATCTCTGTGAGTCAACAATCCTGTTTCTTCTCGAGTCATAGAAATGGCTCTATTCATGCATGGATAGTTAATATTTAGTTGAATAGAGAAATATTGAAAGTTAGTGAAGTTTTTGTGCATTGTAGAAACTAAAAACATTGGACATGTTTTTGCTGATGTTGTTGTTGCTATTATTGTATTGTTGTTGTTGTTGCTTTGCTTTTGTTGTTTTTATTGAAAGTTTGTGTGATATTGTACTCTGTCATGATATTGTCAAACTTTTCCTGATGCCATAATTTAGTCTGCATCTCATTATTTGTCATTATTTTCATAATGAAACATTCTTAAGACATATTTCGTTTTTTTGGGGGGAGGGGGGATGAAAGTAGTTTAGGAATGTGCGTGTATGTGAATAATATGTGTTTGCTGTCATATAAATCAAACTGTTATATAATCATACAAATATAAACTGCAGCAGTTCATTTGTGTTGGTTTCAGAGGAAAGATATTTCCATGTTTTACATTGATTTGAAAATTGATAAATCACCATTCGTTTGTGAATGCGGTCATTTCGTTATGTGCGGTCATGAAACAAGAATTCTATCATTTTACGAGCCCCCCCCAGGGAAAAGAAAAGGTTACTTCTTTTCAGTAATGAGAATATCTGTGATATATATACAAAGTCATACACCGTCCAATACTGTCCATTTTTGTTATGTAATCAAAGCTTTTGCACAGCTTTGCTTGTTGCGGGTTTACAATTTTCTGTACATTTGATGCTGCTTTGAAATCTTCTTAAACTGGTTTTTTTGGAGGGTGTGGGGGTGGAGTGCTGTATGCTCCAATACAGGGTTTGACGTTTTTGAAGTTTTGTATGTTCCACAGATCTCATTACGTTGGGCACATGAAAAATAATTCATCTTTTAAAAACAGTGATTTGTGGGAAAAGAAAAACACAATTTGTGAATAGTACTGTTCTGTTATGGAACATACCACGTTAAAAACAAACAAACTGATAAGGTTGTCAGAGTGTTGGGGTTTGGGGGTTGTTTTTTTTCAGTTTTTGCTCTTTTTTTTTCGTAATGCGTTTCATGTGTGGAAAGTTCATGCAAATGATATTTCATGTTGAAAATGATGGAAGCGATTGTCTGAACATGCACTAGGGTTTTTAAAAAAGTAATATATCCAGAAAGTCTTTCAGATTTTAGCTAGAAGAGGTTCAGCTTTATGTATGTGTGTGTGTGTTGATATTAGTTGTTACATCCAGTTCTATCTGCAACAACTGTGGCAGAAACTGCCATGCACGGATTGGTCTGCTGAGCCGCTCCGGACGTTGCTCCAAACAAGACTAACATGGCCAAAGAAGGCACAGCAGCCATTGTCTCCCCAGACAGAAGGAGCCTACTTATGCTATGATAAGTCATAACTGAAGCCGACATGAAAGCAGCAGACCGCAAAATACAGAAACAAAACCAGTGCCAAGGTACGACTAGCCCTTATGTAAAAGCTGGCAGGAACAACCTGAGGTGCAGACGCCACAAGTAGGCTGTAAAGATATCCCATAACCTATGTGGTCGTAGGGGAGCGAGGCATCAAAGACCACAGCTTCTCTAGGGGCCAGCATATATTGAGGGTGGTGCCTAATCTCCTCTCCCTCGCTGCTTTACCTTCCCTGACCCTAAAGAGGCAGGTACCCATTTACAGCTGGGGGAACTGGGGAACTGTACTGAAGCCGAGGCGTGCAAACGGTCACCTGACAAGTAGGCTGTGCACTGGCGGAATCAGACCAGCCCT
Source organism: Rapana venosa (assembly GCA_028751875.1). Taxonomy (NCBI): domain Eukaryota; kingdom Metazoa; phylum Mollusca; class Gastropoda; order Neogastropoda; family Muricidae; genus Rapana; species Rapana venosa. Next base: position 15,978,375 of record CM054163.1, on the reverse strand, counting down.
TGAGTCAGTAAGGGTTATCAACATGGGACACAAGAAATGAGTGAGTGTAACTTGGATCAGCTTAGCAATGAAGTAGAAGAGGATTTTTTGTTTCTTCTTTTTAAATGAGAAGATCAAAGATTTCCCCTTGGCTTATTTTTTTTTCTTTTATTTCGAGGATAATGGAATAAGCGCTTGTGTGCTTTTTTTTCCATCCACTCCCGGTGTGCATGCAGTTTTGTAAATTTTGTCATCCATTCCCACCGGCACACAATGGCCTACTCTTCTGAAAAAGCGGAACGGGTTTTAATGCGTGCGCAAGATGTTTTGTGTACGTTCGCACTCAGGACCTCGGTTTATAGTCTCATTCGAAGGACTTTTGGGGAGAGTGGAGTCGGCACTGATGTTAACTCCAGACGAAAAATCCTCTTGAATGGGATTCGAACCTGAGCCACTAGATCACGAATACATCACTCTCGTCAGTAAACAGACAGATAGGCATATACACACATTATGCACATGCACACACACATGCATGCATGTGCATACATACATATACACCCACAAATTCAAACATTTATAGTCTCATCCAAAGGACTGACATTCAGTTCAATTTATTCGTGAAACTGGGAAGAATGGGCAAGGCCGGGAAGCGAACCCATGACCTCACAGTTTACTTGTTAAGTCAGGTGAACGTCTTAACCGTCCTGCCACCTTCTTCGCTCAGTGTCTGAAAAATAATGTCTCAAAGCTGAAAAGCTTTGATTCCTGTATGTACGGCCCAGTCAAATCAACTGTCATGTTCAAGTTATCCTCATGGCCTCTGTGAGTCGAGCACTCTCTCTGTCTCTAGTTCTTGTTGGTGGGTTGCTAGCTAGTTTTTCAGCCTACATGGAGTAGGGGTATGTGGATGGATAATTATGTTGCCTTGGTGAACCAGCACTTCAGGCGTGTTTTGGGTCAGGGCTGTACAAGTAAGCTGGTGTGTTGTCACGTTGGTGTAAACCGGTTATTGGTCTGTTGTTGTGATATTTCTGATGCAGGTTGTTGTTGTTGTTGTTCATTATTGCTGGTCATTTTCCCCCTCTTTCCCTGGTCCTGAGGGATAAAAAAAAAAGAAAAGCCGGTTGAATGATTATATTTATGATGTGTGTGTAAATATCAGAGTGTGTGTTCATGTGTTCATGCATTACAGGCGTACATTTGTGTTGTTTTTGTTTGCGCATGTGCACACACATGTGAATGCATATATGTGTGAGATACACACACATACACACATATACACACACAACACTTACACATACACACTACACACACACACTCACTTACACTCACACACACAAACATACACACACACTTTTATTCCATCAACACAGCGAAAAGAAAAAAATGAACTCCTTCATCTGTGAACAATCATCCGTCTGATAACTCAACTGTCACAGGCTGGCACTAGCAGGAGAAGAAAAAGGAAGTATAGGGGAGGGGGGATGTGAGGGAAGAGAGGGGGGTGTGTTTAATGACTGGTTATCTCCCTTCACCATTCAGCTTTACTGAAGATGGATTGTGTTGGTATGAATACAAGTTTCTAAAGTCAGTCCCCCCTGCTTGCTTCTGTGTTTGCTGTGTGACAGAGAGAAGGCTGCTTTGTTGTTTTTCTTTTGTTCATTTCAGGCTTTTTGTTCTTTCTTCTGTCTGTCGTTGTGTTCTTCTCTTTCTCTTTTCTCTCTCTCTCTCTCTCTTTTTCTCTCTCTCTCTCTTTCTCTCTCTCTTTCTCTCTCTCTCTCTCTCTCTCTCTCTCTCTCACTCTAAACATGACAGCTTGCGCATGCGTATTAAAAGAAGATTTTGTCTTCCGCTCCTACCGACACAAAAAGGCCTACTCTTCTGAAAGGAGGAACAGGTTTGTAACATGCGCCAAATGTTCGGCATGCGTCTCCACACAGGGCCTCAGTTTATAGTCTCATCCCAATGACTAATTTCAGTTTTAATCCCATCCCACCAACAGATAATTTTTTCTCATCTTTTTTTTATTTTTATTGCATGAACACAACCCTACACACAGACACACAACCTCTCTCTCTCTTTTTCTCTCTCTTTCTCTCTCACTCTCTCTTTTCTCTCCCTCTCTCTCTTTTCTCTCCCTCTCTCTCTCTCTCTCATGTGTTTTATGTCATTAAACAGACAGATAGGCATATACACACATGCACACGCACATGCATGCATGTGCATAAATACATATGCACCCACACATTCAAACATACACACACAAGCACGCATGCACACACACACACACATACATACACACACAATCTGACGTCCCGGGTTCGATTCCGTTCAAGGGGATATTTTCCTCTGAAGTTAACATCAGTACAGACTCCACTCTCCCCAAAAGTCCTTCGGATGAGACTATAAACTGAGGTCCTGTGTGATGACAGAATTTACATAACTGCATGCACAAGGGGACTGGATGTTAAGACTGTTAGTGACTGTGTGACATCCTTCATGGAGTGTGTCGCTGTCATGTCGTGTTGTTATTGCTGCTGCTTTGATGTTACGTCTGTTCACTCAAAAGGATATTAGATGATATGTCGCTGTCTTTATTGCCTCTGTGTATGTGTGTGTGTATGTGTGTGTGCGTGCATGTGTGTGAGTATGTGTGTGTGCGTGCAGTGTGTGTGTGTCCGTGCATGCTTGCGAGTGTGCGTTTTGCGTGTTTGTTTTGTTTAATGTCCATTCACTACTTGGTGATGTAGACACACCCGCAGTTACACTAATACACCTATATACACCCCATCTCTCTCTTTCTCACTGAATACACACACACACACACACACACCACACACACACACATGCTTCTCTATTCCTTATTTTCCCTATCAAGCTGGCCATCAAAAGAAACACGATCCGCCAACACAAAGCACATGAGATCCTTCGTGAGAGGAGAGAGGCACAGACACAGTAATCAATCCTTACACACAATCATAAAGCATTTTTTTTTCTCTTTTTTTCCTTTATTTAGTTTTTTTCTTTTTTAAAAAAATGATGCTGCAGAAAAAGATTGAGCAGTTCACAGCAAAGTTATGGCTCTTAGTTACATTATACACACTAAAAAAATTCAGTGGTATAAAAAAAAAAAGATACAAAGGCATAGTGTACTATATTTCATAATAATTAATCCTGACTTCATCCTGTAACCCTCTAAGTTCAGTTTCCACTGACTATGAACATCACACATGTGCATCTTTTGACAATAGTGGAATTACACCACTTTTCTTGACTTTAGTTTGGTTTTTATTGTTGTTGTTGTTGTTCCACAGCTTGAACTCTGAGATTCACCAAAGAGAGATTTTATGTATGCAACCATATTTCTCCACCATTAAGATAGCCCCCACTCTTGACTAGGCTGATCGTGTCTAAACATGGCAGCTTGTGCATGCGTATTAAAAGAAGATTTTGTCTTCTGCTCCTACTGACACAAAAAAGCCTACTCTTCTGAAAAGAGGAACAGGTTTGTAACATGCGCAAAATGTTCGGCATGCGTCTCCACACAGGGCCTCAGTTTATAGTCTCATCCCAATGACTAATTTCAGTTTTAATCCCATCCCACCAACAGATAATTTTGTCTCATCTTTTTTAAATTTTTATTGCATGAACACAACCCTACACACACACACACACAACCCTACACACACACACACACACACAAACACAACACGCGCAACACACACACACACACACACACAAGAGTAGTGTCACTATTTCAGCAACTGATCACAGTACAGTAATAAACACTAAAAAAAAAAACACAAAAAACAAAATAATTCACCTTAACCAAACACAACACAAAACAATATGTACACACACACACATAACTGAGAAAATATAGTGGAGGATAACAAGTGCAGGTAACCAATTACAACTGCTTAAATCGGTATAATTATTAAAATAATTAATCAAAGATTAAAAACAAAAACACACTCTAGTTATGACTGCTGGAGGTGACCGAAGCTTCACCCTCTGTGGAACCTGACAGCAAGACACTGTTCATAATTTACTCTAAGTGTTTGTCGCGTTCCAAAGAATAAATAGATAATCATTCCTGTGGCCTACCAACAACAACACTGCATTCAAAAGATGAAAATAGAACTGAGGAGAAAAATATGTTAAAAATAATTGTTGTAACCACCCCCCCCCCCACACCCCAAACCACACCCTACCTTTCCTACCCACGCCCCCCCCCCCCCCCCCCACCAAAAAAAAAACAAACAACAACAAAAAACCCCAAAACCCCTCCTCCCCATATATATATATATATATATATAATATAATAATAATTTTATATTATATAAATGTATATGATTTAAATCTAACACAACAATTGTACCAGCAACAGCTAGATCAAGAGCTAAAAATAGTCCTGTTTCATAAAATCAGTAGCATATCACACAATAACAAAACAAGGTAAGGAACACATCCAACAAAATAACTGACTGCTGCCAACATGCTATAATACATCACCACATGCAGTGGCGCACACATGATATGTCCATAAGGTATATTATCACACACACGCATGCACACACACACACGCACACACACACACGTGCATGCGCGCGCACACACACACTCACTCACACACATATTTGTGTCAGTAGGAAAACCCATTTTTAGCAGCAAATCAAACGGCAGCAAATAAATCAAACAAAGCAATACGATTAAAATTGATTTACAATATACTACACAGTAAATACAAATGCACATCATATTAGATGTACACGCACAATTGCTTGCTGGAAGCACTTCAGAAAGAAAATATATGATTCTGACTATTGTCTTCATAATGGCTGTACAAGCAATGTGATAGATTTTCAAAATGCTTGCATTTCTAACAAAGTCTGTGTTGGTATAATCGCAGAAATATGTTATCCCTTATGTACAGATTTAAACTAAATGCTTTCAGGACAAAATACGTGAAAGATGTAAACTGTATTTGTGGGGAGAAGATTACCAATAGTCATGTTATTTTTGATTGTGCACATTTAAAATCATTTTTACCTGCTGTACCAAGTTTCTCACTGGATCAGATTTTGTCTGAACCATCGTTACTGTTGGACATTGTGTTAGGATTGATAAGAAGTCCGATAATTCAGTTTTTGTAGTATGTTAAAGTTAGTTTTTATTAAGAACTGTTATCTGACACTTTTCTGTTTTTGTTTGCATTCTCTTGTTTAGATTACTTTTTTCCGTCTAAAATCACTAAATGTGAATAGACGTTAAACAATTGTGCTCACACACACACTACACACACACTACTCACACACACTACACATTACTCACACACACACTACAAACCACACACACTAACACACACTACTACCACACTATCACACACATAACACACTACTCACACACGAAATAACACACTACCATACACACACTACACACACACTACTACACACACTATACAAAACACAAAAACACTCACACTACACACACACTATACCACACATACACACTATACACACTACTCACACTACAAACACACTACTCACACTAACACACACTACACACACACTACACACACACAACACACACACAACCACACACACCTACACACACACTACACACACACAACACACACAAACACACACACTACACCCCCCCACACCCACACTACCCCCCCCCCCACCCCCCCCAACCCCCACCCACACCCCCACACACTCTGCTTCAACTCTTCAACCACACAGGCTTCGCCGGACCGTTGGGCTCGCCGTCATCAAAATCGTACTTCTCTGCGCCGGCCAGCCTCCGATGCGGCCAACGTTTTGGCCACAGGCGGAAGCTTCTGGACGCTGAGGTGGCGCTGATGAGGCGGCGTCTTGTCCGCCAACACCTTCATTTTCTGAGAGGCCCAGTGATTGGTCAACAGCAGTCCCGCGTACGCCTCCTGCTTCTTCTCAAGGTCGTTCTTGGACGCCCAGGCTGCCGGAGTCATGCAGACGAAGGTGACGAAGCGCCACCTGTCGGGAGTGGGGGTGGGGTCGGGGGTGGGGGGGCGATTGTCGTGGATGAGGCGGGAATCCCACAACACCATGCCCCCTTTAGGGACGGGGACGCAGGTGAGCGCGCAGCCTTGCTGTTCGTACCACCGCACCTGGGGGACGATAATAATAATAATAATAATAATAATCATGTATGGAATTTATATAGCAACGGTTGCTTTGGATCTTCGACTCCATGATGAGATTCACCCCCCCCCTCTCCCCCCCTTAAATTTTTTTTTTTTTTATAGCGAGGATAATGGAATAAGCACTCATGTGCTTTTTTTACATCCAGTCCCCCGTGTGTATGCGGTTTTGTCAATTTTGTCATCTGTTCCCACCGGCACACAATGGCCTACTCTTTCGAAAAGCGGAACAGGATTTAATGTGTGTGCAAGATGTTCTGCAAGCGTTCGCACACGGGGCCTCGGTTTATAGTCTCATCCGAAGGACTTTGACATTCCGTTCGATTTTTTTGGTCAAACTGGGAAGAAAGGGCGAGGCTGGGAATCGTACCCAAAACCTCACAGTTTACTTGTTGGCAGGCAAACGTCTTAACCATCCTTTCTTCATATTTGGTGTTGAATAGATAGTCTTTTATAAACTACCTTAGCTCCAGAATATGCTTCGTTCGTTTATTCTTTCAAATTCATGCACTTTTAAGCAAAATGTAACACACGTCGCTCTGATCACAAGGGTAGGTAAAGGAGTCCCATAACCTATAAGGTCGTAGGGGGGCGAGGCATCAGAGACCTCACTTCTCTAGGGCCAGCATGTTGAGGGCGGCGCCCATCTCCTCTCCCTCGCTGCTTTACCTTCCCTGACCCTAAAGAGGGCAGGTACCCATTTACAGCTGGGTGAACTGGGGGAACTGTACTGAAGCCAAGGCGCGCAAACGATCACCCATCCAAGTGGTAACCACGCTCGACGCTGCTTAACTTGGCTAGGGGAAAGCGGCGTCGAGTCACAAGGGAGGTAATCTAATTACCGCCCCGTCACAAAAAGATAAAAGTTGGGTTTAACTTCCTCACTAACCAAGGCTTACAGAGAGAGATAGAGAGAGAGAGATAGACAGAGGCAGACAGAGAGAGGGAGAGAGAGAGAGAGAGGACCAAAAAGTCAAAGACAGAGACAGATAAACTTCTGAGATGGAGTGTAAGAAGCAAGTGACAGAGGCTAGTTTACTGGAGACTCGGCTTTTACCTCGATACATTGGTAGAACAAAACAAACCTCTGACAAAAGCTCATCAAGGGGCTGAAACTTGAGTCAGGTCACGCCAAAGATATGGTTCTTAATAATCTTACTCATTGCCTAAAATGCTGTCATTGAAAGATTTTATTTTCTAGAGATTTTTTTTTATCTTGATAAATCATTTTCAAAATGATCGAGAAGTTGTAAGTTGTTACCTGCACTTGTTTTCCTCCGCTACCATTTCCTCATTTAAACAAAATAAAATCATATACCTGGGTTTTTCTTTATTCTTTTTCCCTTTTCGTTCTTTTCAATCGAGTTATGTATTATTAGAAATGGTTCTCAAAGGAAAAGGTTTCAAACAGAAAAGAATCTAAATCATGATCTTCAAAAAGAGAGATTTATGAAAGAGAGATTTATAAAACTGCTTGCACACAGGAAATAAAGCACATAAGTGCTCATACTCATTATCCTCAAAATAAAAGAATCTCAATATAGACTAACACACACACACACACATGTACACACACCATACACCAGTGAGAGGAGTTTCAGTTAAGAGAATGGTATCAGTGTAAAAAATTTCAGCTCATATATATATATGCTTGCCATAGGATAGATCTCTGAGTACATGTGGCTGGCCCAAGATAGATTGACATGGATATGTATGTATGTATCTATATTTATATCTCACACATATATCTCTCTCTATATATATATCCATTGCATGTCAACCTGTCTTGGGACAGCAATTAATCTTAATCCCAGAACCCCCCTGCTCTAGCACTGACAGACCTGTGGTTTGGAAAGGCGAAAGAACTCCCTCTCCACACTCTTCTTGTGGGCTCTGGGGAAAGTGTTGAAAAACATCTGGTGACAGTTGTGGGATTTGGCCAACACTCGCAGACAGTAGCCGTCCACTGAGGTGGATTCCAAGTACACCGCTCCCTGATAACGTGAGACCTTGCCGCAACACGGACTGGTCACAGTGCAACCATGAACTTCCTGAAAAAGTAGATGAACGAGTGAGTGAATGAATCAATGAATGCATATATATTGGGAAAAAAAACCCACCCCAAGATGAATATCTATAGATAAATGTATAAAGAAACAAAGAACGAAAGAAACCAAAAGAGAGGAAACAAACATTGTATAGAGTTTCAGACATGATAAGAAAGAAAGAAACAAAACAAAGGAACAGTTTCAGACATGATAAGAAAGAAAGAAACAAAAAAAGGAACAAAGAAAGAAACAAAGAAAGAAAGAAAATAGTAAAAAAAAACCACCAAACCTTTTGAGAGAGAAACTTTATAAAGACAGAAACACAGGAAGAAGAAAAATCATAAAGTAGACATGCATTAGCATTGAATGTTAATCCTATGATTCATATCTTATGCTTTTGACTTGAAATACTGAAGGTAGCTGTAATTAACTTACTTAAAAAAGCAGTATTAACAAAACTCTGAATTGTCCCAGAATTATTCTTACATGTCTGTGATTTAAATAATTACGGAATATTGGTGGGCCACTTTTTGTTCAATGGTGACCAGCTATCTGAAAAGTAACATCCACCACAACAGAACTGAAATTATCAGAATCATCATACACTATATAATAATGCGTATATATAGCCATAGGGAAGGACAGCCTAGTGGTTACAACAGTGAGCTTCTGATGTGAATATACGGTTGTTTGAGGTTGAGGAGATTTTTCCCCCTGGAGTTCGTGTTATTACAGACCTTCACTCCCCTACCCAAAACACCAAGGCAAAAGTCCTTGGGATGAGGATAGAAGTAGAACATATTGCGCACACATTAAAACCCATTCAGCCTTTCAGAAAAGTAGGCTATTTCGTGCTTGCAGGAATGGCTATGCATGACAATATTTTTAAAATATAAGCACACATGTACTGTGTTTAGACACCATCCCTGAAGATGGAATGTGCATACCTAAATCGTGGGAAAATGGTTGCATATGCAAAAAGTAATCTAGGAGCTCCAGCTGAGGAACAAACAAAAAAAGTCATACACTGCATTACATGACACTCCATCCATCATCTGTCCTATCACCCTACCTTTATCAAAACCACTGTGTTGGCTAGGAGGAGGTGCAATGGCGACACTGTCCATACTAGTTAGCAGCTTGTCCGTATCCCATATTGCAGCAAACACAGGCTTGGCAGCCATGCGAGCAGCCCAGGCCATCTCGCAATGTCCCAAACTGTAATCTTTCACCAGGGATAAGCGAGACTGCATGGAGGATGCGTCAGGGAAGCCACTGAGCCAAGTTTTGTACTGTTCCATCATCTTGTCACAGTCACTTTCTGACAGAACGCCAGGTACAGACACAGTACCCATCTTGCTGTAAAGCTTGTTTCAGCACTGCCCTGTGCAAATAAATAAACAAATAAATATATTTAAATAAATAATACTTTTTAAAAATAGTCTTTTCATAAGCTACTTTCATGACTACAATTTATTATATTAGATCAGATGCATACAGTGTGTAAAAATCCTAACACACACAGTGAAAACACACACACAAAACTTTTTTTTTCTTGTTTTGTTTTGTTTTGAATTGGTGGTTGGCTTGAAGAAAAAATATGCAAGCTTATTTTATTGTTATTCAATGTATCATTTGATTTAGAAATAAAAGTTTTGACTTCGATTCTGAATCTAACTTTGGCACACACACACAACCTAAAAAGTGAAACTAGGCTAGAACTACAGGTAAGCTGAAAAGCAAAACTAATAAAACTAAAGTTCATAGCAACCTTCAGTGATCAGCAGGTCACATAAAATCTTTAGTAAGCGTAATGATAAAATAGTACTTTGCTTCATATTCAGGTAAATGGTGGATAAATAAAACACAGTTGAGTCACTTCCTGGATGTTTTATTACACAACGATTGTGCAGTTTTAATGACAATGACTTCATGAGTGAACCAATGATTCGTTGGTCAAGATTAAGTTCTTGCGCGAAGTTAAGTTGTCCTTTTCTGTTCGCTTAGATCCATACTCCTCTCTTAAATTTCTGACTGTCACTAAATTTAGGATGACATTTAATATATAGGGCTTATTTCGTCTTTCTGTTGCAATAATATAGTGATGATCACTTGCACGTTTTTGAAGTTGTTTGTGCAAGGCAACACTCTGCATAGGGTAGGTTATTCTTATCCACGATTGCTGCAACTTTAGTGTAATTATTTCCCTTTGACAGTTGTCTGCAAACAAAAACAACAGTGGTTTTGAGAAAACTGCTGTTCCTAAAACGTATTACAGTAATATACATCAAGTAGGAGTTTGCACACTATTTGATAGTATAGTTTATTTATTTGTATGTAGTTTTGCCGTCTATTTTTACTTTCGCTTTTATTGTTGTATTGATCATGCCATTATGTTCCGATCCATGTTTTTCGGCTTCGCCATGTGTAGAGCAGTACAGAGGCTGACAAGATAGTTTGGGTACAGTGACTTTTTCTTAAATTTTATTTTTTTATGTTCGTTGTCGGAGTGTATATTCAAGATTCTGACGATAGGGATTCCGTTTGTACAGGTAGACACGTGGTTTCAGTCATCGGCTTCGTCATAGAAGCCCCACGAGTGAATTGATTAGCCAGTATTGGCAGTACTTAATCTTTCAGTTTCATTTTGGATGATAGTATGATACTGGACTAAAACTAATAAAAGTAAAAACCTGTTCATTGTTTCAAAATCCAGACTGCCCCACTCTCGATCCCAGTCTCAAGCAGCATGATCATGTTGAAGAATACATTAAAGTTACCATTGGGGGGGGGGGGGGGACTGAAAATGTAGACGGCAGAATGAGTGTGCTAATGATGAACTGAAGTAAAATACTGTTAAAAGTTCTAGTTAGTAATATTGTCAGTTGACACCATGGCTGTCCAGTTTTAATGTAATGATCATAGATCTCTAAAGTTGGGTCAGCAATCTTTAAACAGATCCTGTAATTGTCTTGTTGCAGGAGCTTGGAAATATACTCAATTTGAAACCCTAGTTTTACCAACAGATAGGGTATCCAGGCAGTTGTTTATGTATGTATGTATACATGTATTGATGTATACAGTATGTATACATGTATGTATACATGTATGTATACATGTATGTAAGTATTTATTATATGTATATATTACAAAAAAGTATATATACTGTAGTAGTTGTAGTAGTAACTTAAACTATCTGGCAGATGTATTATGTAAAATACTTAAATAGTGTTCCAAATAAGTAAATTGAGTAATATTCTGCACCCAGTAACCTCTTCCATAGAGAAAACAGAACTCGTGCTACATATTGGTATTGCCATCACTTCTTGAAATCACTTCAACTGCAAAGACTAAGTACTTATAATAATAATAATAATAATAATGTATGGAATTTATATAGCGCTGAATCTTGTAAAGCAACAAATCAAAGCGCTAATATAACTACTATTAACTCATTGGAGTTGCACTTAACTTTACACGGTGGCTTTACTCAAGTTTACTGTGACATATTTGGCCATTGTTTCAAAATTAAGCAAACACAGATTTGATAAAAGCAAATGATATATAAATAAAGGTTTATTTTGCATACACCTGTGTATATATAATTATATATCATATGCCTTTATGTATTTGTTTGGTTTTATTTATCATTTTTTTGCATTCCTTAGCTAGAGCTATGAGGTTCACCAATAGTGAGATTTTTGCATATATCATATATGCAACTGTCTCCACCCCCCCCCCCCCCCCCCCCCCCCCCCACCCCCCCCCCCCCCCCCCCCCCCCCCCCCCCCCCCACCCCCCCCCCCCCCCCCCCCTCCAGCCTCTGACAGTAGGGATGTGTAGTTTGTTGGGAAATTTAGTCAGTAAGTGTGTGTAACAGCTAAGAAACCCCCCAAAATGTTGATGCACTCTCATGCTTAGCACCACTTGACAAACTAACCCACAAAAAAGAATGAGATTGATGTCACACATAGCTGACTTTCATTTTTAGAAGATTTTTTTATCTTTAGAAGCGTATTTTACTACTTTAGTCTTTAGTATTTATAAGTAAAACACCCATGTTAATGGTATTTTCCAGTTAAAAATCAGTTGACAGTTAAGGGGAAATAATTCATCAAGGGAAACTGGATGTAATTCACTAAATGGCATTAGTAGTTTCCCTTCAATTGAATGCTGTTTACTGTCTAGAAAGCAAAAAGTCCGGGTCGGAAGTGTGCGTGGTTCGTATCCCGTTTGGACCCGAAACTTTTTCCCCATCTATTAGATCATGAGTGGTGGTCTGGGCGCTAGTCTTTCGGATGAGACGATAAACCGAGGTCCCGTGTGTTGCACATAATTATTTAGCGCACGTAAAAGAACCCACGGCAACAAGAGAGTTGTCCCTGGCAAAATTATGTAGAAAAAAGACACTCTGATAGGGAAACAAATACTGTTGCAGACAGAAAAAAAGAAAAAAAAGGGTGGCGCTGCTTTTGTGGCGACGTGCTCTCCCCGGGGAGAGCAGCCCGAATTTCACGCAGAGAAATCTGTGTGACTTAAAGTGGTATAAATAAATAAATATTTTTAACCTTTTCCATACGGGTAACCTGCTATAAGGGGACGGGATAGCTCAGTAGTCGGAGCACTCGCTTTCCCCCAGCCAAGTTAAGCAGCTTCGAGGGTGGTTACCAGTTGGATGGGTGACCGTTTGCATGCCTTGGCTTCAGTACAGTTCTCCCAGTTCACCCAGCTGTAAATGGGTACCTGCCCTCTTTAGGGTCAGGGAAGGTAAAGCAGCGAGGGAGAGGAGATGGGCGCCGCCCTCAATATGCTGGCCCTAGAGAAGTGAGGTCTCTGACGCCTCGCTCCCCTACGACCTTATAGGTGATGGGACTCCTTTACCTTTTACCTTTTTAACCTGCTATAGGGTAACCAACCAGATACTAACACTTCCCTCCGTGTCTCCCATTACTGGGTTACAGTAGTATACAAATGCGCACAGTGCACGTGTACTGGGAAAGAGGGGTTCTTTCCCTTAACGTAAGGATAGTGTTAAAAAAAATCTGAATTGTGTCGTAGCCTGGCATATGACACATCACTTTGTGACTTCAGGATTGCCATAGATGGAGCTGTAGTGCATAAATCCAATTTAAGTATCACTTTTGCTGCTACTTCTACTGCATTAGGTCTACTTCTATGCTAATTGCTATCACTAGATGATAGTAGATCAGTACTTCTGAAACTGTTGCTGCTACTGCGGCTGTGGCTGTTACTACTTATTGTACTGTGGCACCACTACTACAAATACTACTACTGCTGCTGTTGCTGCTGCTGCTGCTACTGCTACTTTGCTTGGTTTTTTGTTTGTTTCATTGTTGGGATTTTTTGGGTTTCTCTTTGTTTGCTGCTAATGCTAATGCTAATGCTAATGCTGTGTCTGCCACTATTAGTACAACTAAGTAGAATTGCTTCTACTGCTGCTGCTGCTGCTGATGATGATGCTGCTGCTGCTGCTGCTACTACTGCTACTGCTACTACTACTACAACTGCAACAACAACTACTACTTGAAGTACTTCTACTACTATAGTATTACTACTACCACCACCACTACACAGTTACCATACTATCACCACCTCCACCATTGCTAACTTCTATTACTGAGTCTGTACAGATTGCATACTGTTACTGCTGCTGCTCCTTCTGTTACTACCACTGCTAATTTCACCTTTTCTGCTGCTGCTGCTGCAGCTGTGGTTGCTGCTGCTGCTTGATTAATTTTTGTACTTTTTTTTCTATTTTTGCTTCTTCTACTGCTATGGCTGCTGCTATGGCTGCTGCTTCTATTGCTGCTGATTCCGTGATTTTTTAAAATCTGAAGCATATAGCATTTTACATTAATCAGCAGATCAGTTCACTATGCTAACATGAATGACTTCAGTAGCTTTTTGCATTCATGAACTTTTTAGCACATGGACAACCCACATATGGGCATACACTTTCCATGCAAAACAAACACTTAGATTCTTTATGAACACATTCCTTCCCTCCCCTGCACCCTCAAACATTAACTACACGAAAATAAGCATCCACATTTTCTTGAAATGTCATGATGGTGTGAGTACTAATTAACAATGTGAATAAATTTTGCTGTTTGCAGGCAGACTTGCTTGGAAGGCAGTGACGAATCAGCACTTAACAACAAGCAGCAATTCAGAAAACTGCTTTCGTTATGGGCAAGCGAAAGAGCAACAAGCAAGCGCCTCTAACAAAGGAAGGAGCAGAGAAGCAAGAAGAAAAAGGTAGGTCATTAATTTCTTGTCCATGTGTTCACAATAAAATTCTTTCATTTTTAGCTTTTGTTTGTTTGTTCCTCCCTTTCTTTTTATATCTTTGTTTTTTGTCGTTCTTTCTATCAATTTGCTGACCATCTTCCAGTGTCACTTTGTATTATAATAGTTAGTAATCATGATTGTTTGGAGATGAGATGCCTCAGAAGACTCCTTGGCAATTTCATACACGGAGCACATCACTAATGAAGAAGTCCGACAAACCATCACCCAACAAATGAAGCACTACAAAGACCTGCTAACCACAGTCAAGAAAAGGAAGAGCTCTCAGATGGTATGGACATGTGACAAGATCAGATGGGCTCTCCAAGACCATACTGCAAGGAACAGTGCAAGGGAAGAGAAGGCGAGGCAGGCCGAAGAAGAAACAGGCAGACAACATCACTGAATGGACCAGGAAGAGCTTCTCCACAACCCAGGCCCACAACTGCCGCAAATGGAGCCAGATGTTGCAACATTCATCACTGCAGTGCCCGTGCGAACCCAGAGGGGATTAGTGGAGCAGATGATGATAATGCATCGTGATTGTAATTTATTGTTGTTATTTCGCTTTGTTTAAAAATTGTTTCAGCCAAGAAGACATATTCTTTGCCCAAGGCTGAAGAGAAAGGTCATGCTGGGGACACTGAAAATATCGAAAAGGTAAAGAGCATACTTGGATGTTTTGTTGTTGTTTTGTTTTTTGATAAACCGTCTGTGATTTTCATATATCTCTTTCTCTCTCTGTCTCTGTCTTTCTGTCTCTGTCCGTGTCTCTGTGTCTGTCTGTCTGTCTGTCTGTCTCTTTCTCTCTCTCTCTCTCTCTCTCTCTCTCTCTCTCTCTCTCTCTCTCTCTCTCTCTCTGTTCTTTCCTTTCCTCTCTTTTTCTCCATGCTTTTTTATTTTTATTCTCTCTAACTCTCAGTCCCAAAGTTCTCTTTCTCTCACTGTCTGTCTGTCTGTCTCTCTTTTCATCTCTCTCCCACATACCCATCCCTCTCCTCTCTCTGTCTCTGTCAGTCTGTTTGCCTGTCTGTCTTGTCTGATTGTTTGTCTCTCTCTCTCCCATCCTCATCCTCTCATTTTATCTCTTTCTCCTTTTCTTTCTCCCTCTTTCCCTGTCTTTCTCCTAAAGCTGTCTCTGTCCCTGTCTTTGTCTCTCTGTCTTTGTCTGTCTCTCTCTGTCTTCTCTGAGACTCACTCTCACCCTGCTATCTCTCCCTCCTCTCTCTGTTGCTAATTATGCCCAGATAATGATTAATATTAATACTTTTTGTAATATTAAGTTGGAAGAGAAACTTGTTTACATGAACTGATGAAATCAGTTCCAGTGTATCAATATTAGTTGCCTTTGTCAGAAACATGACAGTGAACAATGATCCCCTCTCCCCCCCTTCCTTCCCCAACCTTCCTTGGTTAGAACACCCAAGGTTTGTGAGATTTTGTGTATGTGACCATTTTTACCCACCATTAAGGTAGCCACATTCAGACTTAAGGGATGGTGTCATGAAACCTGTATCTATCTATCTATCTGTCCCGTAGTCTGACGACCGTGGGAGCACCCTCAAAGACTCAACAACCAGTTCCCTCCATTCCTCTCTCTGTTCTGCCTTTCTCAGGGTTTTGTTAAGTTCTAGGCCTGTCCATTCGCTGATGTTATCCTCCCAGCTCTTCCTTGGTCTGCCTCTTCTTCTTCCTCCTTGGACAGTGCCTTGTAAAACTGTCTTTGCAAGTCCTTTGGATCTTGTGACATGCCCATACCATTTAAGTTTACGCTTTTTCACGATCGTTAGAAGGTTCTCAAACCTGTATGCATGCATTTTTTTATAACAAATTTGTGTCATCTGTTCCCATCAGCGGAACTGTTTTTGTGTGTGTAAGCACAAGATGTTCTGTGTGCATTCGCATACTGAGCCTCAGTGTCTCATCTGAAAGACTTTTTGGGGAAGTGGAAGTCAGTACTGATGTTAAACTCAAGGGTAAAATTCCCCCAAAACAGGTGCCTCAGTGCTGCCTCAATCCCAGGCCGTCAGATCACGAGCGCAATGCTCTAACCACCAGGCTATCCCGCCCATCCCCCCTGAACAGTGAGTTATTTTGCCGCCTGACTGATTTTGCAGGTGAGCATTCCGGCAAGTCTGGAGAAAGAGCTGGTGGACCTGATCCTCCGTGAACATCAAGACAGGACCCGTCTGGGCGTCCTCTCCAAACGAATCACCACAAAGAAGCTGACTGTGAGTGTGTGCAGCGAACGGTACTATGCATGTGTACATGTATGTCAGTGGTGGAATGGGTGTGAGGGTTGGTGGGGTTTTTTGCGATAGTGTATGCGTGGATTTTTAAGATTGTTCTTTTTCACTTTTTCACTTTCTGGCTGTCGGTTTGTTTTTTGTTTGTCTGTCTCTTCTTCTTCTTCTTCTTCTTCTTCTTCTTCTTCTTCTTCTTCTTCTTCTTCTTCTTCTTCTTCTTCTTCTTCCTTTTTTGTCATGTTTCTCTCAGGGAAGGTTTGACATTGATGAGCCTTCTCCACCTCTCTCTGTTTTGAGCTTCCTCCTTATTTATGCCCCCCTCTCTAAGACCATCCGCAATACAGGTAGCCCAAGTCTCGCTAGGTCTTCCCTTTGGTCTCTTTCCATCCACTACGAAGTTCATTGCTCTTTTTATGATGTGGTGGTCTGCTTTCCATTGAACGTGCCCAAACCAGTGCAGTCTATTGGTACTAGCTACGGACTTAAGATCATCGACCTTGCACATTCTCCATAGTTCTTCATTCGTGATCCTGTCTTCCCTTTTGATCTTTGTCATGTAGCGTAGCATTCGGTTTGTCTGTCTCCCTGCTTGTATCATTTATCTGTCTCTCTTGTTCAACACTCTAACTACAAGACCATCCCGCTATCTTTTGTTCTTGTTCAGGGACAGGATAGCTCAGTGGTCCTGAAGAGCACTCGCTTTCTCCAAGCTAAGGTTAAACAGCATTGAGCATGGTTACCACTTGGATGGGTGACCGTTTGTGCGTCTTGACTTCAGTGTATGTTTGTCCGTCGTGTCCGACGATGACCTCCAAAACAGAAATTTGATTATAGTGGAGATGCCTGGCCCACAGTACATCCCCATTCTCTCGGCCAAGTGGGCATAAGGACAGTCAGCGTTGGAGATGTTCTCCAAAGGCCAACCAGCCCCCAGGGCTGCAGCACATAAGGATTGTGCAAGTCACTTCAGTACAATCTGCCAGTTTACCCAGCTGTAAATGGGTACCTGCCTTTTTACAGTCAGGGAAGGTAAAGCAGCCAGGGAGAGGAGATGGGCACCGCCCTCAATATGCTTGCCCCTGGAGAAGCTGAAGTCTCTGACATTTCACTCCCCAACCACTGCATAGGTTATGGGATCACCTTTACCTTTACCAACCTCTCTTGTTCTCTCTCACCTTTGCTCACCCCCCACTTTCTCTCTTTATTTCCTCTTTCTGACCCCACACCTATTGTCTGTCAGTACTGTCATGCCGCCCCTCTCTCCTCTACTCTTCTCCTACTCTCATCACATCTCTCTCTCTACTCTCTCTCTCCACTCTCTCCTCTCTCTCTCTCTCTCTCCTCTCTCTCTCTCTCTCTCTCTCCTCTCTCTTCTCTCTCTTCTCTCTCTCTCTCTCTCTCTCATCTCATCTCTCTCTCTCTCTCTCTTCTCTCTCCTGTCTGTCTGTCTGTCTGTCTGTTTGTCGGTCCTGTTCTTCTTGTCACCTCCTTTTCATCCATTTTGGGCCTTGGTCCATTCTCCTGCCTTTTTTCTAGAAAGACTTAAAAAGATAACAATTCTGTCCCATGCCGAAGTCAGATGTGCTGGGCCTGACTTGCCAGGCGCTTATTGGCATTGCAACGCATTTACGCTCATATAACAGACAACAGTAGTTGCTGTCTGAGCGTTCGATGAAGAAGAAGAAGAAGAAGATCATGAGGTCAATCCTGTAGTCACAGGGCTCTCCTACTCTCCCTACCTATCCTGCAAACCTTACCTGTCTTTTTTCTTTTTTGTCTCATAATTTTTTTGTTTTTAAAATTTTATTCTTTTATATCGAGGATAATGGAATAAGCACTTGTGTGCTTTTTTACACCCAGTCCCCGTGTGTATGCGGTTTTGTGAACTGTGTCATCTGTTCCCACCGACACACAATGGCCTACTCTTACGAAAAGCGGAACAGGATTTAACGTGTGCGTTAGAAGGTCTGCGTGCATTTGCACACGGGGCCTCTGTTTATATTCTCATCTGGAGGACTTTTAGGGAGAGTGGAGTCTGCACTGATGTCAAC
>CM054163.1:15852055-15949555 GCA_028751875.1 Rapana venosa | reverse complement strand
TGTATATGTTTTAATATTCAAGAATACTTGTATTATAGCAGACTTATTTTTATCTTTTTTATTTTATTTTATTCTTTTATATCGAGGATATTGGAATAAGCTCTTATGTGCTTTTTTACATCCAGTCCCTGTGTGTATGCGGTTTTGTCAATTTTGTCATCTGTTCCCACTGGCACACAATGGCCTACTCTTACGAAAAGCGGAACAGGCTTTAACGTGTGCGCAAGATGTTCTGCGTGCGTTCGCACATGGGCCTCGGTTTATAGTCTCATCCGAAGGACTTTTGGGGAGAGTGGAGTCTGCACTGATGTTAACTCCAGGGGAAAATATCCCTTTGAACGGGAATCGAACCCGGGTCATCAGATTGCGAGCGCAATGTTCTGACCACTAGGCTATCCTGTCCCCCAATGTGACTGAAATGTTGAGTTGTTGTTTTTTCTGTTATGAATTTGTTACAACATTATGTTGTTCAGCATTTGTGTAGTATTTAAGTTGATTGTGGAGGGTGGGGGGGTATTTGGGTTGGGGTTATTTTATTATTTTTGTTTTGTTTTGTTTGTTTTTTTGTTTGTTTTTTTACATTTTGTATAACGTTTCAAGACTTTAGGAAACTGTATGACCTTAGATTTCAGTAATTGAAAAGTTTGTGTGTTTCTTTTTTGTATCTTATTTCATTTTTGGGGTTTGTTACGACTACTGTGGTGTTAAGTGTTTATGAGCATGCAAGATTTCTGCGGCTGAGGGTGCGCGTGTGTGACGTGGGCAGGGTATCGGTGGAGAAACAGAAGGAGGATGTGTTCGAAGTGACTCCTGACATACTGTGTGAAACGGCCAAGGAAGCGGAGATGTTAGGCTGTACCTTGGCTCTGTATCACCTGTGCCGCGGTCAGGTGAGAGCAGTTTTTGTTGTGATATTTGTTTGTTTGTTTGTTGTGTCATTTTTGTATAGGTTAATGGTCTGATCGGTTTGTTGCTGTGTGTGTAATACTGTTGTTTTTCCTTCTTTGAGTTTGGTTTTCGTTGTGACTTTTGAGTTTGTTTTGTTTTGTGTTGTCGTTGTTTGTGCTTTTTGTTGTTGTCAGATCGGTTTGTTGCTCTCTGTGTGATATTTTTTATTTTACTGCTTTGAGATTGTTGTTTGTTTTTACTTTTGTTTTTTGTTTGTTTTGTTTTGTCATGGTTGTACTTTATTTTTTGTTGTCAGATCGGTTTGTTGCTGTATGTGATATTGATGTTTTTCTTTCTCTCCATCTCTTTCTTTTTTTTATTGTTTGTTTTCTGTGAAATGTAAAAAGTATCTGAGAAGTTTAGCTTTTTATCATCTGTGTTGTCGTCAGGTGAGTTTGTCACTCTGTGTTATATATATTGCTTTGCTTTGTATTTTGTTGTTGTAATGTGTTTTGCATGTCACAAATATACAAGCATATGATAGAAACAGAAAATATTCACATATAGGCACACATGCGTACATGCATTCCTGCACACCCAAATATATATATATACATGTTTGTATTTATATACTTACTTCCTTGCATGCACACACACACACACACACAGCCCTCAAAACAGAAACAACAAGACTCCCAACTATATAAAATAGACATGCATCAAAGGTAAATATGTTCCATAGCCTATGCAGTCATTTGGGAGTGAGATGTCAAATACCTCAGCTTCTCCAGTGACCAGCATATTGAGGGCAGTGCCCATCTCCCCTCCCTCGCTGCTTTACCTTCCCTGACCCTAAAGAGGGCAGGTACCCATTTACAGTTGGGTGAACTGGTGGAGTGTACTGAAACCTAGGTGCATGAATGGTCACCCATCCACGAGGTAACCACGCTCAATAATGCTTAACAAACATCAGCTTGTGGAGAGCAAGTGCTCTGACCACTGAGCTGTCCTGTCCCATGTGTATGTATGTATATTTGCATGAGTTTTTTGTTTGTTTGTTTTATTCCTCAGCTAGAGTTCTGAGGTTCACCAACAGTGAAATTTTTGCCAGTGTGATCCTTTAACCACCATTTAGGTAACCACATTCTGACTTCAGAGATAATGTCAATAGCAAACACAATACCAATGTGCATGGGCTTTTAAAACTTTCGTCATTTGCTCCTGATAGCGTGTTATGACCAACTCTTTGTAAAGGTGGAACGGATCAGAGATATTCTGCATGCGTCTGGACACGAAACCTCAGTTTATTGTCTTTTTCCACCTCCTGCTTTATAGTCTCATCTGAAAGACTTTCGAGGGAGCTGAGTCAGTACTAATGTTTACTTTAAGGGGAAAAAACCCTGCCTCAAACAGAGGTCTTGGTGGTGGGTTTTTTTTTTTTCTTTCCTCCCTTCCCCTCTCCCATTTCTTAACTAGAACTCAGTTTCACCCATGGTGAGATTTTGCGTATGCGATGTTTTAGGTGGTGTGAACCCAGGCTGTCAAATCACAAGCTGAATGCTTCAAAGCTCAACCTCAAACCCCAAAAGTCCTTCAGATGACACTATAAACTGAGGTCCTGTGTGCGAACACATGCAGAACATCTTGCACACATGTTAAAACCCATTCCGCTTTTATGAAGAGTAGGCCATTGTGTGCTGGTGGGAATGGATGACAAAAATTAACGAAACTGCATAACACACGGGGACTGGATGTTTAAAAAAAAACCACCACATGAGGGCTTATTCCATTATCCTCGAAATAAAAGAATAAATAGATAGATAAATAAATAAATAAATAAAAGAATAAATAAATAAATAAGTAAGTAAATAAATAAATAAGTAAGTAAATAAAACAAATAAATAAGTGAACAAATGAATAGACCTGTGGTCCCTGCCCGCCCCATATGTACAGACACATGCAGTGTGTTTCTGCTGTCTCCCAGTCTGTGCATCAGCTGCTCCCTCCTCCCTACCGCGATGTGTGGCTGGAATGGCTGGATGCTGAAACCTCCGCCAAACAAGAAGCCAAGTCCAAAGAGCACAAGGTAAGGGAACCCCTCTGCACCAAGCGCTAGAGTCTGTTGGTAATCTACTATCTATCGGTGATATATTCTTGAGAAGCAAAGGGGTTTTTTGGGTTTTTTCTGTTGTTGCCCAGTCCAAAGAGCACAAGGTAAGGAAACGCCTCTGGAGAAAGCACTAGAGTCTATCAGTGATGTACTCTTCAGAAAGCAAAGGTGTTTTTTTCTGTGGTTGCCAAGTCCAAAGAGAACAAGATAAGAAACGCCTTTGGGTCAAGTGCTAGAGTCTATCAGTGATGTATTCTTGAGAAAGCAAAGGGTTTGGGGTTTTTTTCTGTTGTTGTGGTTGTGTGCCAAATCCAAAGAGCATAAGTTAAGGATACGCCTTTGGATCAAGCGCTAGAGTCTGTTGGTAATCTACTCTTCAGAAAGCAAAGGGTTTGGGGGTTTGTTAGTATTGTTGATGTTGTTGTTGTGCGTTCCCTAGCCTAACACGCTGAGGGTCACCCAGAATAAGCACTGGTATCTCATTTGTTCTGTCTGGGAATCACTATGCTGCTGTAAGTATACACAAGATGAGAAGTTTGAGTACATGATGCACGCACACACACACACATACACACACATGTGCACATTTACACACACTCTCACTTACACACATTCTCACTTACACACATACACACACACACACTCACAGCAGCCAAGAGTATTTTCTGTTGTAAAATTATGTTTTAAAAAATCCTTTTTTTGTAATGGAAACAAATACAGATGTAGATGCAAATTTTTGTTTTCTCTTGATTGTTGGGACTCTACCTATGTGACAATTTTTTTTTTTTAAGGGAAAAGAAAGTAATGGATTGGTATTTGCTGGGAATTGGAGAAAGTTAAAGACAGGCTGCTTCCTTGATTTTAATAGGAAATTGAGCAGAAGTTATTGATCAGAACACAAGCAAACACACACATGCATGCTTGTTGTGCTCAGCCATGCTTATGTCCATGCAAGTGTACTCAGGCGTGTGTGTGTTTGTGAAAGTCAAAGTAAAGTCAAAGTCGATATATTCTATTTTCAGAGGGTACATTGACAAGCAGTTCATTTGCTTTTTTCTTAAAGCCATCTATCTGGGGACAAAAACAACTTCATCAATAAGGAACAAAAACAACGTCATCAGTAATATTTAAGTACAACATTATTATGACAGGTTGTGTGTGTCTGTGAGTGTGTGTGTGTGTGTTAATGTGCATGTGCAGAAACATGCATGGAACTGGAAGCATATGGATGAATGTTTACATGTGCAGGTATACATATATACATGTTCAGTCATGTACTAATACTCCCATGCATACGAATTCTTTCATCAAATTTTTAATGTATTTTTTCCAGTCCAGAGACCAGTTTGTATCTCGTTTGATGAAGAAGCTAAAGCTTGAGGAAGGGAAGACAATTCAGACGTCATCATCGCCAGCAAGGGAGAGCAGCAAGATGAGTTTAGACGGCAGTGGTGGTGGTGGGGATGGTGGTGATGAAGATGATGATGGTGATGACGATGGCGATGAGGTGGAAGAGAACTGGGAAAGCTTGGCGGATGAGGGGGTAGTGTGTTGTAGAGTGTGTGTGTGTGTGTGTGTGTGTGTGTGTGTGTGTGTGTGTGTGTGTGTGTGAGTGTGTGTGTGTGTGTGTGAGAGTGTGTGAGTGAGTGTGTGTGTGTGTGTGTGTGTGTGTGTGTGTGTGTGTGTGTGTGTGTGTGTGTGTGTGTGTGTGTGTGTGTGTGTGTGTGAGAGTGTGTGTGTGTGTGTGTGTGTGTGTTGTGAGAGTGTGTGTATGTGTGTGTCACTGTGTGTGTGTGTGTGTGTGTGTGTATGTTGTGGTGTGTGTGTCACTGCGTGTGTGTGTGTGTGTGTGTTGTGTGTGTGCGTGCGTGTGTGAGAGAGAAGTATGTGAGACAGAAAACTGTGTGCGTGTGTGGGTTGCTATTGTTGTTTTTTTTATTAGAAATTGAAACTTATTTTTTGAATTAGTTATCAGTATGCCTACATGAAAAGACAGTTGGTATTGTGTGTATGTTTTTGTTTGTTGTTGGGTATTTTTTTGTGGTCCATGTTATATTATTTTTTCAGGTTCTTTATTTGTACTGTGTTGTGCTAATGCGCTGTTTGCTTCTTTATTTCATTTTTTTCTTTCCTTTTCATATCACAGCAGACTATATAGCTTCATTCCTTCTTTTGGGGACAAAATAGCCTAGTGGTTAGAGCATTGCGTTCGTGATCTCATGGCCCGGGTTTGAGCCACCAAACAAGGCATATGTTCAAAGGATTTTTTTTTCCCCCTGGAGTCAACATCTGTACCAAGTCCACTCCCAAAAGTCCTTCTGATGAGACCGTTACAATTTTCTCATGTGAGAATGCATGGATAACATATTGCACACATGATAAAACCCTTGCTATAGTTTTGAAGAGTAGGCCACTGTGTGCTGGTTGGAACGGATGACAGAATTTTAAAAAGACGCACGCACACAGGTGTCATGTTTAGACATCGGCCCCGAAGTCAGAATGCAGCTGCCTTAATGGTGACCAAACCAGACACATGCACAAAATCTCACCATTGGCGAACCTCAGAGCTCTAGCTGAGGAGTGAAAATAGAAGTTCCTCCTTTCATTCTTTGCGTTGGGGAAGACTATTCCAACTGCAGAGCTGCTCTTTTTTTTGGGGGGGGGGGGTACAGGATGCTTGCTAGGTATGTTCATGTTTCCTTTAACCCACCGAATGCTGACATGAATCACGGGGATCTCTAACATGTATATTTGGTATTCTGCATGCGCTTTGATTTGTTGCTTTACAAGATTCAGCGCTATATACATTCCATACATTATTATTATTATTATTATTATTATATACTCAAAGGGGATTAAGGCACCGACAGGTCTGCTTTTCAAGTTGACGAGGGAGATTGTAAAAATCCCCCCACCTTTCATTCCCTCCCCAGACGCTGTTTTCAAGATTGAAACCCACATGAAACCCACGTGATTGAAGTCAAACAGTCTTCATGCACCAATACAATTCAAATTCAAGCAAGTCTTAAACCAGTCAGCCATAACATTCATCACCCTCTGTCTGATTCTCCCTCACACCAACACTTTAAAACTCTCTACTCACGTCGCAGGCCTTACCTTCGACCGAGGCCGCCTCCAAACCGTCGCCCTCTCCGCCAAAACCTTCCCCGACGAAAAAACCGTCATCCCCGCCCGACCTACGGCAGTTGCTGCAGCGGCTGCATTCGGGCAAGCGGCACCGAGACTTGTTGCTGCAGCGGCAGGAGCTGCCTGCGTTCAAGTTCTGCCAGAGCGTGCTGGAGGCGTTGAAGTCGTCGTCGGTGGTGGTGGTGGCTGGGGAGACGGGCAGCGGCAAGAGTACGCAGGTGCCGCAGTTCATTTTGCAGGTGAGTTTGGGACGGGTGGTGCGGTGTTGGTTTGTGTGTGTGGTGGTAGGTTGTTTTTTTTTGTGATGGGTGGTGCGGTGTTGTTTTGTGTGTGGTAGTTGGGTTTTTTTTTGTGATGGGTGGTGCGGTGTTGTTTTTGTGTGGTAGTTTGGGTTTTTTTTGTGATGGGTGGTGCGGTGTTGTTTTGTGTGGTAGTTTGGGTTTTTTTTTGTGATGGGTGGTGCGGTGTTGTTTTGTGTGGTAGTTTTTTTTTTGTTACGGGTGGGTGGTTGTCAGAGGTGATATTATTGTTATTGTGGTGAAGATTATAATCGTGGTTTAAAAAAAAATTTTTTTATTTGAAAGTCGTGGTAGTGATATGATGGTGATGGTGGATAGTGATGATGGTGATAATGATGATGATGAGGTACTGCTGTAGTGCCAGCTGATGATGATTTTCTTGATGCAGATTCAAGGCCAACACACATTATTATCATTGCTTTTGTTATTATCATTGTCACCACCACCACCACCACCACCACCACTACCACCACAGTTATCATCATAATCATCATTGTCATCGTCATTGTCATCATCATCATTATCATCATCATCATCATCATCATCATCATCATCATCATCATTTTTTTTCTCAAGTCAGAACATGTGTTTCCCTACGAAAAGCGACTGTTTTTTTTGTTTTTTTTCATGTTTCAGGATTGCATCCAGAAAGGTGAAGGGTCAAAGTGCAACATCATCGTCACGCAGCCCCGAAGAATCTCCGCTGTCAGTTTAGCCAGTCGCGTGTCAGAGGAGATCGGAGAGTCGTCGAAAGAGTGCCGCAATAACCTGTGTGGCTACCAAGTTCGCTTCGAGTCACGGAAAAGCGGGGCCACGCGTCTGCTGTATTGTACGACCGGGGTTGTGCTACGGCAGTTGCAGATGGACAAGGATTTGTCGCATATATCCCATCTGGTCATTGACGAGGTGTGGGGGTTTTTTTGGTTTTGTTGATTTTGGTTTTTGGGGGTGGGGTTGTTGGTTGTTTTTCTTTTTTTGTTCTTTGGCTAGAGCTCTGGGTTTTGTTTGGGTTTTTTAAAAACCGATGGTGAACTTTTGTGTGTGTGTGTTTTTGCCTACCGTGAAGGTAGCTGCTTTCCGACTTCAGGGATGTGTGTTTGGGTGTGTGAGTGTTTATTTTATTTAATTTAATTTATTTATTCTTTTACATCGAGGATAATGGAATAAGCACTTATGTGCTTTTTTACATCCAGTGCCCATATGTGAGTGTGTGTGTGTTGGTGTTTTATTTATTTATTTATTCTTTTATATTCTTTTATATCGAGGATAATAGAATAAGCACTCATGGGTTTTTTTACATCCAGTCCCCTGTGTATGCGGTTTTGTAAATTTTGTCATCCGTTCCCACCGGCACACAATGGCCTACTCTTGCGAAAAGCGGAACAGGATTTAACGTGTGCGCAAGATGTTCTCTGTGTGTATTGTGTGTGTAAATTTGTTGTTATGCTGAACCAGTATTGATTAAGCACTATAACTTTTTGTCTCTCTCCGCACATTCTAGTATGAATTTAGTGCAGGAAAATGACTGTATGTATGAACATGTACTTACAGGTTCACGAACGTAGCGTTCAGTCGGACTTTCTTTTGACGGTGGTCAAGGACATTTTGAGCCGACGCCCTGACCTCAAGGTCATTCTGATGAGCGCCACCTTGGACAGTGTCAAGTTTTCTACCTACTTCTCCAAGTGCCCTGTCCTCAATATACCTGGCCGCACCTTTCCTGTACAGGTGTGTGTGTGTGTGTGAGTGTTGTGCTGGGTTGTTTTGTGTTGTGTTTTGATTTATTTGTGTTTTGTATTGTATTGTAATACAATTGTGTTTTGTAGTCTGTTGTGTTGTCATACAGTTGCGTTTTGTATTGTATCGTATTGAATCGTAGTACTGTTGTGTTATGCTTTGTATTGTATGGTATTGTGAATACTGTGCTATAGGTAAGTGGTGAAAACCATTTTCCCCCGTGGGGATAATAATGATAATAATAATAATAATAATGTATGGAATTTATATAGCGCTGAATCTTGTAAAGCAACAAATCAAAGCACTCAATATAAACAGCATCCCCACCTTCTGGAAATTCTGTGCTAGCAATTCCCTTTCTTCTCTCTCTCTCTTTGTTTCTGCTTGTTCCCTCTCTTCTTCTCACCTCCTTCTTGTCTATTTTCTGCCTTCTTGGTCCATTTTCCTGCCTTTTTTTTCAGAAAGATTTAAAAGATAACAATTCTCTCCCATGCCGAAGTCAGATATGCTGGACCTGACTTGACAGGCGCTTAACAGTACTGCAACGCATTTTTGCTCAGAATATGACAAGACAGTAGCTGCTGCCTGAACCTTTGATGATGAAGAAGAAGAAGACTGTTTCACTTTAGTCTCGGGAGACTGGCTGCGCTTTTTTTGGTCACGTCACTCTTGTTGGGAGCAAGGTCTGTAGCAGCTCAGCAGACCGATCCGTGCATGGCAGTCTCTGCCACAGTTGGTGTGGGTAAAATTGGATTCTGGAATGAACTAAAATATAAATATGAAATGGAAAAGCTGGAGTGGAGCATAGCAAACAAATGCAGTTTACTAATTTTCAGAGAAAAAAATGGTTTCAGTACGTAAACTTTAGTAGAAAGTTGAATACTATTTCAATATATTAGTAAAATTATGTATGTAATCTATAAATCTTGACTTGACAACGAAAATGATGATTGATTCTTTTTGTACTTTGTGTAGCTAGTAGGCCTGTACGCCTGTAAAATGGACATGATGTCATGTTGTCTGGATGAAAAGTTAATTTGTTTATTTTGAACTGTATATGTGTGCCAATCAAAAAATTTTTAAAAATTTAAAATAACAAAAATGGAGAGGAAAAAAAATTGGATTCTGGGGTGATGGCCTGGTTTTTGCTGCCTCTCTCCCTGTGCAGTGTGTGTACGTAAGTGAGGTGGGGTGACAGGTGTGTGTACAGAGGTATAAGGTGCGTCGTTGATTTTTTTGTTGGTCAGGTGTGTCACCTGGAGGATGTGGTGGAGATGACGGGGTATGTTGTGGATGAGGACTCCCCGTATACTTTGAAACAGAGTCAGCTGCTGGAGGTAAGGGTGCATGTGTGCGTGCGTGTGTGTGTGTGTGTGGGGGGGGGGGGGGGGGGGGGGTGGGGGGGGAGTTGGGTAGGTGGGTGGGGGGTAGTTAGGTGGGTGGATGTGTGTGTGTTTGAGTGTGTGTGTTTGATATGTCTGTCTAGTGTCTGTCGTTGTATATATAATATATCTCAGTGTCTGTCCTTCAATTTGTCTGTCTGTCTGTCTGATAGTGTGTGTGTCTTTTTGTAACATTAATTTGATATCTGTATCTGATAGGTATTTGTTTATTTATTTTATTTATTTATTTATTCTTTTATATCGAGGATAATGGAATAAGCACTCATTTTCTTTTTTTCATCCAGTCCCCGTGTGTATGCGGTTTTGTAAATTTTGTCATCTGTTCCCACCGGCACACAATGGCCTACTCTTTCGAAAAGCGGAACAGGATTTAACATGTGCGCAGGTAGAGACAGACAGTGCCTTTAGACTTTGGAAGTGATGAACAAGGGTGGAGTGTCTCTTTTGTCTCCTTGCTTGGTCTGTCTCTCTCTGTCTCTCTGGATTGTCAATCTCTCTCTCTCTCTCTCTCTCTCTCTCTCTCTCTCTCTCTCTCTCCGTGTCTCTCTCTGTCTCTCTCTCTCTCTGTCCGTGTCTCTCTGTCTCTCTCTATCTATGTCTGTCTCTATCTCTCCCCCCTTCACTCCCACCCCTTCTCTCTCCCCTCCCCTCACCTCCTCATCCCCCCCTCTCTCTCTCTCCCCCCTCCCTCTCTCCCACCCCCCTCTCCCCTCCACCCCCCCCCTCTCTCCCACCCCCTCTCTCCCACCCCCTCTCTCCCACCCCACCCCCCCTCTCTCTCCCCACCCCCTCTCTACCCCCCCTTCTCTCTCCCACCTCCCTCTCTCCCCCCCCTCTCTCTCTCCCCCCCACCCCCCTCTCTCCTCCCACCCCCTCTCTATCCCACCCCCCCTCCCCTCTCTCTCTCCACCCACCCCCTTTCTCTCTCCCCCACCCCCCCCTCTCTCCCCACCCCCCCTCCCTCTCTCTCCACCCCTCCCCTCCTCCCCCCCCCCCCTTCTCTCCCCCTCCCTCTCCCCCCCCTCCCTCCCCCCTCTCTCTCTCCCCTCCCTTCATTCATATCTCTTCTCTCGTCTACCCCGACGTCTCTCTCCCCTCTCTCCGACGTTCTCTCTCTGTGATTAAAGATTGATATAATATATGTGTGTAACAGGAGGAGACAGTTGAGTTTGGAGGTGACCAGCAAAGGTGGAGAGAGCTCTCAGCTGGACCTGTTTTACACCAAAGAGGATATCGGCAACGTGGACAGGGTATAGTACACACAGAGGGGTTGTTTTTTGTGTGGGTTTTTTTGAGGTTTGTGTTGGGTTTTTGTTGTTGTTGTAGATGGTGGAGTATTTGTGTTTATAATAATAATAATGTATGGAATTTATATAGCGCTGAAACTTGTAAAGCAACAAATCAAAGCGCTCATTTTTTTTTTATATATTCGAGGATGTGCCTTTTTTTTTCTATTTTTACATTCCAGTCCCGTTGTGTATGCGGTTTGTAAATTTGTCATCTGATCCCACCGGCACGCAATGGCCTACTCCTTTCGAAAATGCGTAAAGATTTAACGTGTGCGCAAATGCTTCTGGCATGCGTTTGCACACGGGGGCTCTGTTTATAGTCTCATCCTAAGGACTTTGACATTCAGGTCGATTTTTTTGTCAAACTGGGAAGAAAGGGCGAGGCTGGGGATCGAACCCAGAACCTCACGGTTTACTTGTTGGCAGGCAAACGTCTTAACCATCCTGCCACCTTCCTTCCTTTATATTGTATTCATAAAAGTTGTAATTGCCCTTCATGGGATGATTAAAGTGTTTTTGACTTGACTTGAGGTTTTGTCATTGTTGTTGTTTTTTGTATGTCTGTACATATTGAAGTTTACTGCTTCTGTGATGAATAGTTCTCTGGGGGGGAGGGGGGGGAAGGTTCTCTACGTATGGTTTGTAATCCATATGAGTTTTTTTGTTTGGGGTTTTGTTTTTGTTTGGTTGTGTGTTGTTTTTTAAAGAGGGTTGTTTTGGGGTTTGTGTTGGAGTTTTGTTGTTGTTGTAGATGGTGGAGTATTTGTGTTTATATTGTATTCATAAAAGTAGGCATGTGTTTTGTTTACAGGTGTATGTTTTTAGTAAGGTAGTGCGTCATGATAATTGATTTTGTTCGTAGTATGTGACAGGTAATAATCATTTTTTCCTTGGTGTGTTTGTATGCATACTGTGTCTGTGTCTGTGTGTGTATGTTTGTGTGTGCGTGTCATGTGTGTGTGTTGTGTGTGAAAGCGTGCATGCGTGGAATTTTTAAGATTGAATTTTCATTACTTTCTGATAAATGTTTCTCTGTATATTATTACTATTGATGACTTGTAGTCCATATGAATTTTTCTGTTTATTAAGACGATAAGTGTTGGTATTGGTATAGGTACTCATTTCTTTTGTTTGAGTCATAGAGATTTTTAAGCCTCAAGCTGGCTCTTACCCAGAGTGAGTTAATAATAATAATAATATATGGAATTTATATAGCGCTGAATGTTGTAAAACAAACAAATCGAAGCGCTTGTTTACCACGGGTTCATTGGGAAGACTGGAACCATACATTCAAGTGTTATCCACTCTACAGATGCAGTTTTGAGAATGTTGGCCGGGTTGACATCAGGATATATCACGATAGGAAGCACACAGAGTACAGCCCAGTCAAGTAGTCTAAAAGCACGTACAGTTCCATTGCAGCAGCGTTACATCATCCTCACAGTCGATGATCATCATGCAATAAAAGAAAACTGCCTCTAACTGAGGTATCCCAGTTGCTCTGGCCTCATTGGTGACCTCAGTTTTTGGCTCCCACACACCTCTATGATGGGCTCCACCAGCTTCAGTTTGCCCAAGATGCTCGGCCTGAAGACTTTAGTCCAGTGCCCCAACAACTCCTCAAGGAAATTGAGGGAGATGTTAGAAGTCAGTTGAGGCTGAACTGTCATGTAAAAGGAACTCTGAACATGTTTGATATGTACATTGGCCTTAGGCCACAATACATGGAGTGCGGGGGAGGGCAGAAGCAAAACTACTGATGTCGTGCCGAATTCACTGTAACAGGAAAAACAACCTGTGGAGCATGATCACAATGGCCACATCTTGAACAGGCCTGGAACATGATAAACACACCTTATACTGCATCAACGTTGTTGGCATCAAACATCAAACTCACTATGTCAAAATGCAAAATTTCATTTCAGGATAACCGCGACAGCACTTGTAAAACATATCTTATCACGCAAACACAAGAATTTAAAAACTTTTTTATATAAAAACTTCTTCTTCCATAATGGAGTGAAAACGTTCTTTGGAATGGGTTTGCTTCTCTATTTAATGATTTATCAATTGGTAGAGGTATTTATTTTTTTATTTTTTTAAAAATTTATTTTATACCATTACATACGAATTTCTTCGCGGAAATTGGGTGCCTCCCCGGGGAGAGCGCGTCGCCACAAGAGCAGCGCCACCCTTTTTTTTTTTTTTTTTTCTTTTGGTCTGCAACTGTAATTTGTGTTTTCCCAATATCAGAGTGGCTTTTTTCTAAGAATTTTGCCAGGGACAAACTCCCTTGTGTGCCGTGGGTCTTTCAGTGCAAAAATTTTGTGTAACACACGGGAACCTGTTATGTTCTCACAAAGACAACCCAGGTGAGGCCCCACTCATGGTCTAATGGTGGGGAAATTTCGGGCCCAAACGGGGTACGAACACCACACACCCGACCCGGACTTTGCACATTCTAGACAGCAGTACCTCTAGACCACGATCCACGGATATATCGTACACAGCAGATCAAACTAAGGAAAGGATGGTGGTCATACAGAGCTGACTGCCGACCAGTACAGCAAGAGAACCCGCAACGCTGTCACCAGGCTCAACCCCAACAGAATCAACATGGACCTCATTGTGGTGAGTGTGTGCCTCACAGACAGACAACCTCATTGTGGTGAGTGTGTGCCTCACAGACAGACAGACAAACAACCTCATTGTGGTGAGTGTGTGCCTCACAGACAGACAGACAAACAACCTCATTGTGGTTAG
This sequence comes from Rapana venosa, assembly GCA_028751875.1. Classification (NCBI taxonomy): domain Eukaryota; kingdom Metazoa; phylum Mollusca; class Gastropoda; order Neogastropoda; family Muricidae; genus Rapana; species Rapana venosa. Next base: position 15,935,919 of record CM054163.1, on the reverse strand, counting down.
TGTGTGCCGCACAGACAGACAGACAGACAACCTCATTGTGGTGAGTGTGTGCCTCACAGACAGACAGACAAACAACCTCATTGTGGTGAGTGTGTGCCTCACAGACAGACAGACAACCTCATTGTGGTGAGTGTGTGCCTCACAGACAGACAAACAACCTCATTGTGGTGAGTGTGTGCCTCACAGACAGACAGCCAAACAACCTCATTGTGGTGAGTGTGTCCCTCACAGACAGACAGACAGACAAACAACCTCATTGTGGTGAGTGTGTGCCTCACAGACAGACAGACAAACAACCTCATTGTGGTGAGTGTGTGCCTCACAGACAGACAGACAAACAACCTCATTGTGGTGAGTGTGTCCCTCACAGACAGACAGACAAACATCCTCATTGTGGTGAGTGTGTGTCCCACAGACAGACAGACAAGGAAGCAAGCAAACCCACAAACAGCAGGTGGACAAAAAACTCGAACAGTCTTAGGTTCAATTCCACCCCAATACACGCACACACACTCTCTCTCTCTCTCTCTCTCTCTCTCTCTCTCTCTCTCTCTCTCTCTCTCATATATATCCCTAAGGGCGGGGACTGGATGTAAAAAAGCACATGGGTGCTTATTCATTATCCTCGAAATAAAAGAATTTGTCATTGTCATTGTCAAACAGTGTATATGCAGTGTATCATATCATCATGGTGTTGACGGGCATTCTATTTTGTAGTAATAATAATGATACATAGAATTTAAATTGCGCTAAATCTTATAAAGCAAACAGATCAAAGCGCTGTATGGGTAAGGAGATAAAGCAGTTCTCTAGGGCATTGCGAAGGGAGGTAGATGGTAGATCACCATAATAAAGGGCTTGATATTACAGAGGGGACTGGACAGACCTTTGACAGAAACCAGGCTTTGGTATATAGCCAGCAAATATGGAAGAATCTTGTAATCAGCTTTTCAGGGGAATTTGACGTGAGAAAAAAAGGGACACAGAAAGTTAATAATAATAATAATGTATGGAATTTATATAGCGCTGAATCTTGTAAAGCAACAAATCAAAGCGCTCAAGTTGCTGCAGTTCTAAAGCCACAAGATCTTGGTGCACTGTACATGGATGCTGATCCCATGGTATATGTCCATGGTAAGCCTTCAGAACCATTGTCAGCCAGTCAAGTCAGTCAAGTCAAGTCAAAGTCAAAAACACTTTAATCATCCCATGAAGGGCAATTACAATACTGACAGGCAGATTGATACTCATCAAATATATCAAAGACACAAAAGCTATATTTCATATTGGTTTTCAAATAAAATGTCACCACACACACACACACACACCACACACACGCGCGCATGCGCACAAACATCAGCTGGTCCACAGGTATGGTGTTGTTGGGGAATTCTGCATCTTCACAACACCCTGGGTCACCCAGAACATGGACTCTGCCGCCCCCAGCCCACCTGGGAGCCACTGTGAGGCCGACAGCACACACTCCCTGGATGGGTAGTTTAGCCTGTGTGACTCCTTTCAGGTGTTTGGTCATATAGGTAGCAGTGCTTTGACTTCAGAGGGTTTTGTCTCCTTTTAACTGTTTCCGGACGATGGACTGCTTTAGCAATTCACACATGTTCCACTGTTTTGGAGACTCCTATAGCAGTTCTGATATTTTAAAATTATATATCACATGGCGACCACATGGCGGGCTGACTGCTCAAGCTAAAGACATCTTTATCACCATGTCCAAGGCCCAATGGAAAGTGTGCTGGGGCAATTCTATGAGTGGTGTGTTGTTGAATGACGATGCTACTTCCACCCTTTCACTACCAGTGTAGCGAAAAGGGCGATGGCGTATTTTCTACACAGCTTTTGGCCTGGGCCATGTCCAAGAGTATGAAATGTTGCATTCTGCGCGCTTCTTTGGACAAGTTATTTCAAGTAGCTGTTCTTTGTAACCACCACAGTGCTCAGTTGTCATTTGATTTCAGAACAATGATTACCATGAAATAGCTAAGTAAAAACCAAAACGTAACTTGACTGCTACAGAAATATATTTTGTAAAAAATCTCACTTGAAAGTTTTTTGTTCTGTCATTTATATGAAAAAAGTATACAAAAACACTGAAAATATGAGAGAAAATGCTTTGTTCAGCAAATATTTTCAATGTAATTGACACACTGAAGTATTCACATGTTGCTTTTGAGATATAATGAAAAAAAATTTTTTGTTGTTCTACAAGTTTTCCAAAACATTTGACAAAAGTGAAGAATTCAGTTATTATTTTCCCTATCTTTAAGAGCATTTAGCCTAGCAAGAATTCTGCAGTATAATTCTCACGTTGATGTATTCCGTTCTTTCTTTCCGTTCTTTTTTGCCCTACCCAGGACTTGTTGAAGCACCTGGACAGTGCTCCCCCTTACAGAGACATAGATGGCGCTGTGCTGATCTTTCTGCCTGGGCTGGCTGATATTCAGAACTGTACGAAATGCTGACAACGGAGCGCTACTTCAGCAACCCCAAAAGGTCACCGTTTGTTTCATGGGGTTGATTGTTTGTGATGGTTTTTTGTTTTTTTGTTTTTTGTTTCTTTTTTTCCTTTTCTTGGCTAGAGCTCTGAAGTACACCAATGGTTAGATTTTGATTGATTAAGCATCTTTGGTTACTAAACAGAAATTAATTAGTTGATTTGCTTATTTAGTTAGGTTGGTCATTAGTTGATTAATTATTGAGATCGGTTGATTGATTGATTGATGATTGGGCGGTTAATTAGGATCTTCATCAGTTTATCGATAAATCATTTCATTCATTCTTACTACAGCGTTTACTCTATGATCAACACCACAACCTTCTGTCGCTGTCTCAGATTCCAGATCTTTGCGCTGCATTCTGTGTTGTCGTCGGAGGATCAGAACCGCGTGTTCATCGTGCCGCCCCAAGGCGTCAGAAAGATCGTGCTGGCAACCAACATCGCTGAAACGGGAATCACCATTCCTGATGCAGTCTTCGTCATCGACTCGGGAAAAGCCAAAGAAAACAGGTCAAGTACTGCAGCATTATGATATTCAAGGGGTTTTGTTGTTCTTTCGGTTTATTGGTCGGTTTGGGGTTGGGGTTGGGCTTTTTTTAGGGAGGGGGGGTGGAAGAGGTTTTGAGGAGTTGTCACAGGTGTCCCATAATCTATGTGGTCGTTGGGGAGCGAGATGTCAGAGACCTCTGGTTGTTGGAGGGACATTGTCGAGGTTGCTACCTTTTAAAAAAATTTTTTTCTTTTATATTGAGGATAATGGAATAAGCACTTATGTCCTTTTTTTACATCCAGTCCCTGTGTGTATGCAGTTTTGTAAATTCTGTCATCTGTTCCCATTGGCATACAATGGCCTACTCTTATGAAAAGCGGAACAGGCTTTAACATGTGCGCAAGATGTTCTGCATGTGTTTGCACACAGGGCCTCGGTTTATAGTCTCATCCGAAGGACTTTTGGGGAGAGTGGAGTCTGCACTGATGTTAACTCCAGGGGAAAATATCCCCTTGAACGGAATCGAACCTGGGTCATCAGATTGCCAGCGCAATGTTCTAACCACTAGGCTATCCCATCCTGTACCTTGAGTGGGTGACTGACTCAAGTCTGGATCCATGATTGAGCAATGCTGTCATCAGTAGGGGGCTTAGTAGGTGGTGTCCTGCATATGTTATCTCAGAACAGGCACCTCTGATCACTATCAAAGTGACTCAGTAGCAGTGCAGGGCCTCTCTGGCTGGTGGCCCTATGGCGGCCTGACATTGATGGGCTCCCTGTGGACTTCTGACTCTGAGGATGAGACGTAACGAATCTGGGTATGGCTGTGGCAGAGAGACTGAGATGAGCAGTGTGGGAACTGCAGGACAGGAACATCACAGAAGATGAGGCAGCACAACAAAACAAAACACAAAAACAAAAAACAAAAAAAGGAAATGGAAGGATAAAGCTGATCAATCACAGGCTGGTTAACAAATATAACGAAGTATGCGCATTGAAGAAGAAGAAGAAAAAAAGTGACCAGTCGCGGGCTTTGTTACAGGTACAACGAAACCAGTCAGATGAGCTCTCTGCAGGAGGTGTTCATCAGCAAAGCCAATGCCAAACAGCGGCAGGGTCGGGCAGGGCGAGTGAGGGAGGGGTTCTGCTTCCGCATCTTCACGGCCGACAAGTACCACAAGATGGCGGACTACACCGTCCCTGAGCTGCTGCGTGTGCCTCTGGAAGAGCTGTGCTTGACCATCATGGTGAGTCAGAAAGGATAAGGCGGGACAGCTTGGAGAGTTCTGATAGTTTTCCTTTTTGCCCTTAGTTCTGAAAGTTTTCCTTTTTGTCCTTAGTTCTGATAGTTTTCCTTTTTGCCTTTAGTTCTGATAGTTTTCCTTTTTGCCCTTAGTTCTGATAGTTTTCCTTTTTGCCCTTAGTTCTGATAGTTTTCCTTTTTGCCCTTAGTTCTGATAGTTTTCCTTGATAGTTTTCCTTTTTGCCCTTAGTTCTGATAGTTTTCCTTTTTGCCCTTAGTTCTGATAGTTTTCCTTTTTGCCCTTAGTTCTGATAGTTTTCCTTTTTGCCCTTATTTTTCAATGAGGGGGGAGAGGGAGGGAAGGAGGGAAGGCAGGGCATAGGATAGTGTTGATAAAATTCTAGAATTAATACTGAAGTGATTTCAGCAATGTTGAACATTGTTTATCTTCTTAGCGTGGCTAGGGGTAGACTGGGACCAGCAAGAAAAGGACAAATTTTGAGAGCCTTTTTTTTTCTTTTAGTTGGTGTGGGGATGGGGGGGGGGGGGGGGTTGAATATATAGATTAAGGGGATCTCGGGACCATGGTTGCTAAAATCATATAATCGATATCAGAGTGATTCCTCGCAAAGTTTAACACCCTTTTGTTTCTTTTAACACTATCCCTACCTTAAGGGAAAGAACCCCTCTTTCCCAGCACACATTCATATGCTACGGTACCCAGTAGCGGGTGATAGGTAGGGAAGGGCTAGTAGATGGCTGGTTACCCTATAGCGGGTTACCTGTAGGGAAAAAAGTTAACAAGTAGTCCTGTTGTTGATGATGATAATGATTAAAAAAAATAAAAGAAAAAAAAAGGAAGAAAATCGTCAAAACTGAATGTTGCTAAATCAGAAAACTGTTTTGGTTTTTTTTTTTTTTTTTTTTTGGTGCACGGGTAACAGAAATGTGAGATGGGAAAACCGGAGGACTTTCTGGGGCGCTGTCTGGACCCCCCCTCCCAGGCGAGGGTGCTGCGCGCCATGGCGCTGCTGCGAGAGGTCGGGGCCTGTTTCGCTGACACCGGCGCCCTCACACCGCTCGGCCACCACCTGGCGGCGCTGCCTGTCAACGTCCGCGTGGGGAAGATGCTGGTGTACGCCGCCATTTTGGGCTGTTTGGAGCCTGTGGTCAGTGTCTGCTGCCCTGTGTGTGTGTGTGTGGAGGGGGAGTTGTGTGTGTGTGTTTCTGTGCGTGTTTTTCTGTGTGTATGTGTGGGAGGTGGGTGTTATGTTGTGTGTGTGTTTGTGTTTCTGTGTGTTGTGTGCATGTGTGTGTGATTCATTCTTTTATTTCAAGATGCTCGTGTACGCTCATATTTTGGGCTGTTTGGAGCCTGTGGTGAGTGTCTGGTGCCGTGTGTGTGTGTGTGGAGGGTGGGTGTGGTGTTTTGTATGTGTGTTTGTTTCTGTGGGGGGGGGGGGGTGTTTTGTGTGTGTGGTGTGTGTTGTATGTGTGTGTGTTTCTGTGTGTGGGGGTGGGTGGGGGGTGGGGGGGGTTGTGTTTTTGTGTGTGTGGTGTGTGTTGTATGAGTGTGTGTATGTATGTGTGTGTGTGTTTGTATGTGTGTGTGTTATGTGTGTGTGTGGGGGGGGGATTGTGTTTTGTGTGTGTTGTGTGTGTGTTTGTATGTGTGTATGTTTGTATGTGTTTGTATGTGTGTGTGTTTGTATGTGTGTGTGTTTCTGTGTGTGGATGGGTGGGGGTTGTGTTTTGTGTGTGAGTGTGTGTGTTGTGTGTCTGATGTTTGTATGTGTGTTGTATTGTATACCACTTTAAGTCACGGCAGATATCTCTGCATGAAATTCAGCCTGCTCTCCCTGGGGAGAACGCGTCGCCACAAGAGCAGCACCACCCATTTTTGTTGTTGTTTCTTTTCCTGTCTGCAACTATATTTGTTTCCCTATTGGAGTGGCTTTTTTCTGCAGAATTTTGCCAGAGACAACTCTGTTGTTGCCATAGGTTCTTTTACAAACACTAAATTTGTTTTAGTCATGGGACCTTGGATTATCGTCTCATCCGAAAGTCTAGCACTCAGACCACCACTCTGAATCTAGTGGATGGGGGGAAAGTTTCTGGCACAAACAGGCTTTGAGGCACCACAGACTTCAGATCTGGACTTTTCACTTTCTAAGCTGGTGCGTTCCTCTAGACCACTGATCCCCCACACCTGTGTGTTTTAAGGCTTGCCCGTAACCTACATGAATTTTTCTGTTTGAGATAATAAAGTATTGGTATTGTGTTGGGTGTATTAAGTTGTTGTATTGCTTTGCATTGAATTGTATTGTGTTGTGTTGACATATTTATTTCAAACCTAAGATTTTCCCCCTCCTGTTTCATATCGGAACTATCCCACCCTTCACTAACCCATGTCCTATCACCCTGCTAAAGTATACGACATGTGTGTGTGTGTGTGTGTGCTTTTTTAAAAAAGTATTTGACTATTGCGGTTTTGTTTCATGGATTTGGTCTGCAGCGTACCATGTTTGTGGTGTCTGTTTGAACTGTTGATTGTTTGTCATTGGTTGTATGACTGTGTAAGATAAGGTTGAATGCATGCGCTTTGATTTGTCTTTGCAAGATATAGCGCTACATAAGTTCCATTTATTATTATTATTATTATTGGATTGGATTGCATTGAATTGTATTGTATTGTGTTGTATTGCATTGTATTGTGTTGTATTACTTTGCATTGTATTGTGTTGTATTGCATTGAATTGTGTTGTATTGTGCTGTATTGTATTGCGTTGTATTGTATTATGTTGTATTACTTTGCATTGAATTGTATTATGTTGTATTGCATTGAAATGTATTGCATTAGATTGTGTTGTATTGTATTGTATTGCATTGCATTGAAATGTATTGTACTGCATTGCATTGAATAGTATTGTATTGCATTGCATTGCCCTCACGTGTATGTACACAGGACAAGTATAAAGTGTTTTTCTGTCTTATGTCAGCTTGTGGATGTATGCCGAAAGGAGCGATGATGTTGTTTTTTAATGCATTGCATTAAATTGTATTGTGTTGCATTGCATTGAAATGTATTGTACTGCATTACATTGCATTAAATAGTATAGTATTGTATCATATTGCCCTGGCGTGTGTGTACACAGGCAGTGATAGCGGCGGCCATGACGGACAAGTCTCCCTTCGTGGTGCCGCTCAGTCGACGCGACGAAGCCAACACCGCCAAGCTGTCGCTGTCCACAGCCGCCTCTGATCACCTCACCGTGTACAGAGCCTTCCTCGGGTAGGAGGAACACAGTGGCATAATAATAATAATAATAATAATATATAATAATAATAATAATAATACATGGAATTTATACAGCGCTATATCTTGCAAATAAACAAATCAAAGCCCTCCCCTCGTGCCGTAACTAACCCCGACCTGTTGAATTTTCTCTCCTGTTTTTTTTTTTTTTTTTATCATATCCTAGCTGCCTGCCCATTTGTAAAGGTAAAGGTGTCCCATAACCTTTGATGTCGTAGAGGAGCGAGGCATCAGAGACCTCGGCTTTTCAAGGGGCTAGCATATTGAGGGTGGTGCTCATCTCCTCTCCCTCGCTGCTTTACCTTCCCTGACCCTAAAGAGGGCAGGTACCCATGTACAGCTGGTTGAACTGGGGGAAATGTACTGAAGCCAAGGCACGCAAACGGTCACCTATCCAAGTGGTAACCACGCTCGATGCTGCTTAACTTTAGCTTGGAGAAAGCGAGCGCTCTGACCACTGAGCTATCCTGTCCCCATTTGTAAGGGTAAGGAAAACAAATAAAGAAAAAATGACTGCTTCAAGCAGAATTTGTTAGGACAGAGGGAATTGATGGATGGACAAGTATAAAGTGTCTGTCTGTCTTATTTCAGTGTGTGGATGTATGTCGAAAGGAGCAATGTTTTGGTGTTTTTTTAACTGTAAGTTTATGCCGTGAGGGCTTGGTGGCAAAGTCACCTAACTAACAAACACTCACACACACAGAGTTGCAAAATGTCTTCTCAGTTCCTGTTTATGGGAAAAAAGACAAGCTTGTTTAGCTATTACCTGCAAATTACATCAGTGTAGTGTTGTACCTAGACCTCCAGTTCCTGACCAGGAACTTCTGTATGAACCAGTTGTGTCCCCTTGTGGGGATGCCAAGGTCTTTCACTATAAATACCGCCCACACCTTCTGGAAAATTTGTGCTACAAATACCCCCTTTTCTATCCCTCTCTTTGTTTCTGCCTTGTTCCTTTTCTTTCTGTCACCTCCATCTTGTCAATTTTCTGCCTTCTTGATCCATTCTCCTGCCTTTTTCTCCAGAAAGGCCTAAAAGATAACAATTCTCTTCCATGCCGAAGTTGGATTCACAGGGCCTGACATGTCAGGCACTTAAAGACAGCACAATCCATTTTTGCTTTTATGATAGAGAACACTATTTTCTGTTAGAGTGTTTGACAAAGAAGAAGAAACAATTGGGTCATGAATGTTTGGAATTGGGAATGGCTGTACAAAACTGTTGTGTAGCAAACAGTTCCAATCAGGACCGAGAGATTTGAGATGTTATGTGGTTTCTGAATGGGACTTGATTGATTGATTGATGTCATGCAGTCTCTCAGATGATGAATTTGATTGGTTTATTGAATTGATTGATGACTGTTAATCTGTCATGATTGATTGATTGATGACTGTTGCTCTGTCATGATTGATTGATTGATGACTGTTTCTGTCATGATTGATTGATTGATGACTGTTGCTGTCATGATTGATTGATTGATGACTTGTGTCATGATTGATTGATTGATGACTGTTGCTGTGTCATGATTGATTGATTGATGACTGTTGCTGTCATGATTGATTGATTGATGACTTGTGTCATGATTGATTGATTGATGACTGTTGCTCTGTCATGATTGATTGATTGATGACTGTTGCTGTCATGATTGATTGATTGATGACTGTTGCTGTCATGATTGATTGATTGATGACTGTTGCTGTCATGATTGATTGATTGATGACTGTTGCTGTGTCATGATTGATTGATTGATGACTGTTGCTGTCATGATTGATTGATTGATGACTGTTGCTGTGTCATGATTGATTGATTGATGACTGTTGCTGTGTCATGATTGATTGATTGATGACTGTTGCTGTCATGATTGATTGGTTGATGACTGTTGCTGTGTCATGATTGATTGATTGATGACTGTTGCTGTCATGATTGATTGATTGATGACTGTTGCTGTGTCATGATTGATTGATTGATGACTGTTGCTGTGTCATGTCAGGTGGACTCAAGCTCGCAGTCAGGGGCGAGGGGCAGAGATGCAGTTCTGTAATCGCTACTTCTTGAAGAGAAACACTCTCCTGGATATTGAGGTACATCCACGTGTATTGTAACTTTGTAGACCACTTTCAGTCGCAGCAGATTTCTTTGCCTGAAATGCGGTCTGCTCTCCCCGGGAAGAGTGCATCCTCACAAGAGCAACGCCACCCGTTATTTTTTGTTGTTTCTTTCACCTGTGTTCATGTGTGTTTGGTTTCCTATCGGATAAAAAATCGAACAGCTAACAAGAAAAAAGTCAAAACTGAAATACAAAATTGAAATTATTCTGATGAATTCCATTGTTCTAGCCAGCGTAACTTTCATTTTTTTTTAGTCCTTTTTAAAATATTTTTTAGTTGAACTTTCTATCCACCTCATCACAAAAGGCTTGTAAGGGGTTCTGTTTGTTAAGCGCTCGTGTGCTTTTTAGCGTCCAGTCTCCATGTGTATGCAGTTTTGTCAATTTTGTTGTCCGTTCCCACCGGCACACAATGACCTACTCTTCTGAAAAATGGAACAGGCTTAAACATGTGCACAAAATGTATTGTGTGCATTTGGACACAGGACCTCAGTTTGGACACAGGACCTCAGTTTAAAGTTTCATGTGAAAGACTTGTGGGGGGAGTGGAGTCGGTGCTAATGTTAACCCCCAGAGGGAGAAAAATTCCCTTGAATAGGATTCAAACCTGGTTCAGCAGATTGCAAGGGCAATGCTCTCACCACCAGGCTATGTCGTCCCTGTGTTGGTGTTGCTACAGTTCCAAACTGAACACCTATGGGGATCATCCAGAGTACACCCTGTCTCACCCCTCACATCCGACAAATCACTGTGAGTCTGCACGCTTACTCTGGATGAGGGAGAAGCTCGCGTGTAGGAACACGTTTTCAATTACCCTTGCTACATAGGCAGCCACATTCTGACTTCAGAAGACTCTTTTCCACCTTTAATGGAGAGAACAGATTGTTATAAATGCAAAGAGCTGGTCTTGGATAAAGATAATCTCAACATAACATTTCCAAGCATAAAGATACTTTGATATAGGTACTCTGAATTACTTGCCTGATTATCATTGTTGTGAGTGTAGTCAATACATAATTATGCGTGTGTGTATGTGTGTGTGAAAAAAGTCTGTCTTCTAGTCAGGGGTCTTTAAAACATTGAATTCATACATTGGTGTATGGTGTGGGTGTGCGTGGGTGTGTTCGCACACCCGTGCATGTTGTGTATGTGCGTGCGTAAATAATGTTTTTATGTCTTCTAGTCAGTGGGTTTGTTTTTTAGTTGTTTTTTTTTTAACATTGTGTTCACAATTGGTGTGTATGTATGGTGTGTGTGCATGCGTGCATGTGTGTTTGTGTGTTCGTGACATTTTTATTTGAAGTCATTTTGGAATGTTTTAACCACTATGAAATACAGCTTTTTTGTGTCTTTTGAGATTTTTTGATGCATATCAATCTGCCTGTCATGGGATGATTAAAGCGTTTTTGACTTGACTCGACGCTTTGCATATGTGAGTTTTGTGTGTGATTGATTGCAGAATGTGAAAAATGACCTGATAAAGCTGGTGAGGAGCATCGGGTTCACTGCTGCTGCACCTTCCAAGACCAAGTCCACCACAGTCAGCGCCTCTGCCGTCCCCGACGTCCTTGACATCAGCAAGGTGACCTCCAAAACCCACGACCTGGACGCTCACACCGTTGCCATGGTGAAGGCGGTGCTATGCGCGGGACTGTACTCCCAGGTTGCCCGGGTAACGCCCGTGCCTGTGGCAGAAGCGGGAGTGAGACCCGGGGAGAAGAAGCCCTGTTTGGCAGAGACGCCTCAAGGTCACACGCAGATCCATCCGTCGTCGGTCAACCGCTTTCTGATGCTGCACGCCACGGCTTGGTTCGTGTACGGAGAGAAGGTAGTGTGGTGGTCGTCGTTGTCGATTTGCTGATTGATGGTAGTTACAGCCTGTTGTTAAAGACAGGATCACGAATAAAGAACTGTGGAGAATGTGCAAAGTTGATGATCTGAAGTCTGTAGCTAGTACCAATAGATTGCGCTGGTTTTGGGCATGTTCAACGGAAAGCAGACCACCACATCATTAAAAAGAGCAATGAACTTCGTAGTGGATGGAAAGAGACCAAAGGGAAGACCTAGCAAAACCTGGGCTGCCTGTGTTGCAGGTGATCTTAGAGAAAGGGGCATAAATAAGGAGGAAGCTCAAAATGGAGAGAGATGGAAAAGGCTCATCAATGTCAAACCTCCCCTGGGAGAAACATGACAAAAAAGGAAGAAGAAGTTACAGCCTGTTGTGAGTGGTGTTCTTTTGCTTTGGAATCTTCTTATGGGTGTGCCAAGGGCTATTTCAGTACATGAATGTTTCTGCACTTAGTATTAATCTGATGGAAATTTTCTACTTTTTGAATGGGGGGGACAGGATAGCCTAGTGGTCAGAACATTGCGCTTGCAATCTGATGGCCCGGGTTCAATTCCCGTTCAAAAGGATATTTTCCCCTGGAGTTAACATCAGTGCAGACTCCACTCTCCCAAAATTTTCTTCGGATGAGACTAAACCGAGGCCCTGTGTGCAAATGCATGCAAAACATCTTGCGGACACGTTAAATCCTGTTCCGCTTTTCGTAAGAGTAGGCCATTTTGTGCGGGTGGGAACAGATGACAGAATTTACAAAAACCACATACAGACGGGGACTTGATCTAAAAAAGTATGTAAGTGCTTATTCCATTATCCTAGATATTAAATAATAATAATAAAAAAAATAGTGTTTGTTGAGTAATTCTTTGATTTTTCATTTTTAATGTGTTGTTAGTTTCCTACCACCTTTGTCACCCTCTGCTCTTAGAAATGTTCCTGATTTGGGTCATGTTCTGTGATAAATTAATCCATTTCTTTTGGGCGCGGGGATGTTTGTTTGGGGGGGTGGGGGGTGTAATTTTTTGTTAGTTTCTGCCTTTTTGGTCACTTTCTTGCCTTTTTCAAGCAAGTCTGATAGCATCTTTTTCTCTTGTAATCCTTGACTAATTATTTTTACTGTTTTGTGTTGGCTGCTAGATGGTCAGATTGTAAACTCTGTGTGTGTGGGGGGGGGGAGGGGAAGAGAGAGAGAGAGGGGGTGGGTGAGTGTATGTTTGAGAGCTTTATGAGCTTAAGCTTTTTAAATATCCTTCTTCTTGTTAGTATTTTTATTATTGCTATCATAGTCGTCATAATTTGTTGTTCTTTTCATTATGGTTAGTGTGTGTGTTTGTGTGTGTGAGAGAACTTTATGACTTCAAGAATTTTTTATATCCTTCTCATCATTGTGAACACACGCAGAATATCTTGCACACACGTTAAATCCTGTTCCGCTTTTCATAAGAGGCCATTGTGTGCCGGTGGGAACAGATGACAAAATTGACAAAACCGCATACAGACGGGGACTGGATGTAAAAAAGCACATGAGTGCTTATTCCATTATCCTCGATATAAAAGAATAAATAAATGAATAAATATACAGCATCATCATTTTCATTATTTTTGTTATTTGGTTAAGCTTTGCTTGCCCAGGGTACACCACGTGTGTGTTGTGTGTGGGGCAGGTGAAGGTGAACCGGGTGTATGTGAGGGACACCAGTCTGATCTCCTCCTACCCCTTACTGCTGTTTGGCGGCGACATCAAAGTGCAGCACCTGCAGAAACTGCTGGTCATCGACAGCTGGATCAAGTACAAGGTGCGTCCATCGTGTGGTGCGGTGTAGGGGGGTGGGGTGGTGTGGTGAAGTGTGGTGTGGTGTATAGTGTTGTGTGGTGGTATGGGGTGGGGTGGTGTGATGTGGGGGTGGTGTGGTATGGAGTGGTGTAGTGTGGTGTAGTGTAGTGTGATGATGTGGTGTAGTTATGGTGCAGTTGTAGTGTAGTTTAGTGTAGTGTGGTATGGTGTAGTGTGATGTGGTGTAGTATGGTGCAGTGCAGTGTAGTGTAGTGTAGTGCAGTGTAGTGTAGTGTAGTGTAGTGTAGTGTAGTGTGGTGTGGTGTGGTGTAGTGTAGTGTAGTGTGGTGTAGTGTGGTGTGGTGTGGGTGTAGTATGGTGCAGTGTAGTGTGGTGTGGTGTTGTGTGGTGTAGTATGGTGCAGTGTGGTGTGGTGTGGTGTGGTGTAGTATGGTGCAGTGTAGTGTGGTGTGGTGTTGTGTGGTGTGGTGTAGTATGGTGCAGTGTAAGTGTAGTATGGTGCAGTGTAGTGTTGTGTGGTGTAGTATGGTGCAGTGTGGTGTTGTGTGGTGTGGTGTAGTATGGTGCAGTGTATGTGGTGTTGTGTGGTGTAGTATGGTGCAGTGTAGTGTGGTGTGGTGTAGTGTACTGTAGTGTAGTGCAGTGTAGTGTACTGTAGTGTAGTGTACTGTAGTGCAGTGTAGTGTACTGTAGTGTAGTGTACTGTAGTGCAGTGTAGTGTACTGTAGTGCAGTGTAGTGTACTGTAGTGTAGTGTAGTGTAGTGTAGTGTAGTGTAGTGTAGTGTAGTGAAGTGTAGGATAAAACAGGAAATCCCTGACATTGGAATGCAGCTACCTTAATGGGTGGGTGAAAAACGGTCGCAATATATTGCAAAATCTTACCTTTTGGTAAACCTTGGGAGTTCTTGCAGAAGAACAAAAAAAAAAAAGAAAAGAAAAGAAGACATAGGGAAAAATCTGTTGACAAAACTGAGATCACACCATTCTGGTGAAGTGTAGTTTGGTGTGGTGTAGTATAGTGTGATCAATCCACAGAGCAGAACCTCTTTTCATCAGTAGCACCAGACACAAGCCCCAGTTGTTCCTGGTTATCATGTGGCAGCCAATTTACTGTGTCTTCATAGCTAGTAGCACCCACAGAGGTCAGAATTGACAAAGTCTGTGATACAGAAATTAGGATACATCTGTGTGGTGAGGAAAAAACCCCTGTTGATTTTATAAAATCAAGCATTCTTGATGAACTCTCAGAACAAAGACAAATGTTGCCTGAAATTGGTATACGCAGACTTGAGATATGTTGGTCATGCAAACAAGAAACACACGGACAGATCTGATGATGGCAGTTCTCCAAGGTAAGGTTGAAGGCAGAAGAAAAAGAGGCAGACCATCAACATCCTACATTGCCAACATCACTGAGGTCAGTGGTCTGGGAGGAGGGCTACAGGAGATGGTAGAACTCAGCAGAGAGAAAGATGGTGAACCCTGGTGGTGGCATTGCGTGGAGCTCCTGCCGATGACAGTGGCGATGGAGAGACAGTTGAGTTGAGTTTGAATGTTGTAAAGAAGAAAGTAATGTTCAGGGTAGTAGTGTCTGTCTTGAAATTATTGGCACTTGGCTGCCATCATGCAGTCAGTGACAGAGCTGCTGGTTTACAGGCAGTGGCTGTGAATCACTAATGCACAGTGAGTCGGCCTTTTCTTGCTGCTTTTCACTGTAACACATGGTAGTTGTGCTTTCCTTGCTGCTTTACACTGTAACACATGGTGAGTCATGGTTTCCTTGCTGGTTTATAGGCAGTGGCCAAGACTGGGGTCATCTTCAAGGAGCTACGCCTTCTGTTTGACCGTTTGTTGGAGCGAAAGCTGGCCGATCCCACTCTAAGTATATCAGGTCAGTCAGTCAGTCAGTGTGTGTGTGTGTGTGTGTGTGTGTGTGTGTGTGTGTGTGTGTGTGTGTGTGTGTTGAGGCGTGGGGTGGGAGAGCATGTTTGCGTGTATACAACTATGAAGGAAGGTGGCAGGATGGTTAAGACGTTTGCCTGCCAACAAGTAAACCGTGAGGTTCTGGGTTTGATTCCCAGCCTCGCCCTTTCTTCCCAGTTTGACAAAAAAATCGAACTGAATGTCAAAGTCCTTCGGATGAGACTATAAACCGAGGCCCCATGTGCGAACGCATGCAGAACATCTTGCGCACACATTAAATCCTGTTCCGCTGTTCGAAAGAGTAGGCCATTGTGTGCCGGTGGGAACAGATGACAAAATTTTAAAAACAGCATACACACGCATAAATTAAAAAAAGAAGTCATCTGAGTGGTTTGATTTGTTGCTTTACAAGATTCAGCACTATATAAATTCCATACATTATTATTATCTAAGAGAGGGAGAGAGTGTGTGTGTATATCATGTCAATGTGTGTGTGTGTTGAGGGGTGGGGTGGGGGAGCATGTTTGTGTGTATTTAAGAGAGGGAGAGAGTGTGTGTATGTATTGTGTCAATGTGTGTGTGTGTTGAGGGGTGGGGTGGGGGAGCATGTTTGTGTGTATTTAAGAGAGGGAGAGAGTGTGTGTGTGTATCATGTCAATGTGTGTATGCGTGTGAAATGGTTGTGGGTGTCTGTATGCGTGTGTGTGTGTGCATGCACATGCATGTATATTACACTCGTGTACAACTGCTTGTATGTATGTTGTTTGTGGAGAAGGAAACTATGGAAGATGATGACTGTATAAAAGGATGTAGGTGTTGAAGCAAGGTGTGGGTACGGTGTTTATGCTATTGTTGCTAAAGACGTAGCATATCGCCATGTTCAGCTCAAGAGTGATGCCACAGATAAAGGCAGCATGAAAGAACTGAACAGGGAGCGTGATCAGCACGTCTTGACTTTAGGCCGCACAAGTGAAAAGAGGACGCTACTGCTGGCGCACTTGGGATAATCACTTGATGCGGTGATGCTAATAGTTTTTGGGTTTTTTAACTTAAAGGTCGTCAACTTTTACGTCAGTGACACAGTTTTCAGAGCGTGATTAACTGAGCCACCAAGCCAAGATGCACTTGTGGAACATGGAAGTTTGTGTATATAATTTAAAAAAAAATTTTTACGACAACCAGAACTTGAATAATCTAATTTTATTTCACATATTATACAGGCAAGTTTTTCTAACTGAACAGGGATTTGAAACAAAATCCTTAAAAACAAAAACAAAAAGTTCTGGATGAGTGTTACAATGTTCACCTTTATGAAATTTCGACACAAGTTTTTTATTCACAAATCACTGCCACGTTTGGTCTTAAACACAAGCGAGTCTTGTAGACTACTCCACTCATATTTTCTGTTTCTTTCTTTTTCAGAGGAGGGTCTTATCAAGCTGATCACAGATCTCCTGAAGAGTGAGAAACCTGTGGTGAAATCCTGAAGATGGTATATGGGTGTGCTTTGAACTGGCAACAAACTTTGAATGGAAGTGACTGAAAGAAAGAAAGGAAATACTGCTGAAAGAAAAGAATGAATGGTTACAGAAAGAACAGCAAGAAAAAAAACCACAAAAAGAAAGAATGAATGATAAGAAGGAAGGAAAGGGAAGAAAAAAAAGAGAGATAGAATGGTGACAGAAGGAAAAGGATGGGAGGGGGATAAAAAACAACAAACCAACAACAACAATGATCGTAAGAAAACTAGAAAAAGAGAGAATGGTAGAATGATGGGAAGGAAGGGGAAAAACAAAGAATAATCAGAAGAAAGAATGAAAAAGAAAAGAAAAGAATGATAAGAAGAAAGATGGGGTAAAAAAAAAAGAATGATAAGAAGAAAGATGGGATAAAAAAAGAAAAGAAAGATGGGATAAAAAGAATGGTAGATACAGCAAGGAGGTGGGGAATGATAACTTTTTTCTTTTTTTTTTTAAAAAGGAGGAAAGTTAATAGGAATTAAGAAAAGAGAGTGATTTTTTTTTTTTAAACGAGGAAAAAAGTATTATTGGAAGAAAGAATGAAAGAATAGAATAGAAAAGAAAAAAAGCAAAGAAAGACAGGAAGGTAGAAAGAAAGACAGATGGAACGGACAGATACAAAGAAAGAAATGACAAAAGAAAGACGGAGAAGAAGATCAGCTTTCTTCTTCTTTGCCAGAACTAGCAGAAGTAACTGAGCGCCGTGTCACAAATCTTGTCCAGGTCAGCGATCGAGACGCCAGAGAAAGAAAAATAGGAAAGAAAGACGACAGAGAAGAAGAAAAGAAAGAAAAAAATGGATAAACCAAAAGCAAGAGATAAGAAACAGAAAAAAATGAAAGAATGCTTCTTGGTTTTTTTAAGTGGACGCTGAAAATAAAATTGAACAGTGAAACAAGAAAAAAAAATTGTTCACCTTCTTCCAGTTTATTAGTTAGGTACTAGAAATGCTTGCCAATGTTTCACAATATAAAAAAAATAGTGGTTGATTTTGAGGGGAGAGGGGGTGGGGGGAGGGGTATAGCTATTTACTGTGATAGATCTACAATATTATATAAAGGTAATGTCCACATCTGTATTCATTTTGCTCAGGTATATGGATATAAGACATGTACATGTAACTTTGTCACTTTGAAGCAGTGTGGGTTAGGGTTGTGTTTTTTTTAATTGTCTTTTGTCTTCTTTTGTGTAGTCTTGCGAAATGAAGCATACATACATGCACATGCACACACAGAGAGGCATGCACACAGATATGCACACACTGGCATATGTATACACCCACACATTTGCAGACCAACCATATCACAGCACAATACAACGCAGTTTGTACAAACAAATGTGCCTAAGCACCAAGTAACTGTGAAGAGTATGTATCATTGTATGGCCTGTGTGTAGATCACTCTGTCAAAAGAGCAGTGGGTGCATATGTCTCAGTTATCTGTCCATCAGGGTTTTGGGGGACAGGATAGCCACGTGGTTAGAACGTTGAGCTTGCAAACTGACACATTGGGTTCAAGCCACACAGACGCGCCCACTTGAGGGAATTTTTTCCCCAGGAGTTAACAGTGCCCCCCCCCCCCTGAAAATTCCCTTGGATGAGACTATAAACCGAGTTCCCTTATGCAGAACATCGTGCACACGTTAAAACCTGTTCCGCATGTTGGAAGGATGGACTTTTATGTGCTGTTAGGAACGGACGACAGAATTATTCTTTGAAAAAGCATGCTCACTGTACTGGTGTCATGCTCAGTTGGAATGCAGCTACCTAAATGGTTGCATACACAATTTTACCGTCGGTAAACTGACCTCGAACCTCTAGCCCAAAAACAGTTTAGGTGTGTGGGGGGGGAGGTGTCTTGAAAATCAGTCAGTCTTGGTCATCAGTCATAGAGTCTTGGCTTTTATTTCAAACCCTGAGTGTCTGACAAATACTTGAAGAATATCAAAACATGTGTTCTTGGTTGATCAATCATACACATGCAGGATTTATCAGTGATGATTCTCTGTAGTATTCTCCACAACAAACCCTGAATAAAGTAAATGAATCTATTGGGGGTCAGAATCAGTGCTGTGTGACATGGGTTTGTGTGACACTGCTCTTCATGTGTGTGTTTGACTGTGTGTGTGTGTTTGACTGTGTGTGTTGTGTGTGTGTGTGTGTGCATGTGTGAAAACCATGTTTGTGTGAGTACATAATGTAATCATAAAGAGTTTATACAACTGATCAACTTGGCACTACTGCTGTGGTGTTTATGGATCTGTTTCTTGAACCTTACTGATAATACATGTTCAGTTCTTGACTGTTTGCTCTCATGCACTTGGCTAAGCACTCTGGGCTTTAGTTCTAAACATATTTTTCTTTCCTCTTCTCTCCATGAGGAGTCTCTGGGGCTCTGTAGTGTACTGATTTTTGCAGCAAGTTGAACCTGGCAGAGTCCATCCCTCTCCATGTACAAAGTACATCCTGGCTATCTGTGTTTCTAATACCCACTGAACACTGAAACAAACTGCATGGATCTTTGATATGCATCTTCAATCTTCCGCATGCACACACACACACGTGTATATATATATATATATAGAGAGAGAGAGAGAGAGAGAGATACACACACATACAAGAAATTCAGGCTTTGGCAGTTCTACATTTTAAGTTGACGTAGGAGATTGTGGGGATGGGATAGCTCAGTGGTCGGAGCACTCGCTTTCCCCCAGCCAAGTTAAGCAGCGTCGAGCGTGGTTACCAGTTGGATGGGTGACCGTTTGCGCGCCTTGGCTTCAGTACAGTTCCCCCAGCTGTAAATGGGTACCTGCCCTCTTTAGGGTCAGGGAAGGTAAAGCAGTGAGGGAGAGGAGATGGGCACCGCCCTCAATATGCTGGCCCTAGAGAAGTGAGGTCTCTGACGCCTCACTCCCCTACGACCTTATAGGTTATGGGACTCCTTTACCTTTTTTTCAGGAGATTGTAAGAATTCTCTTCTTTCATTCTCCAGATGTTGCCATGGAGATTCAAACTAAGGACTTCAAGACTAGGTGCCAAACACTCTGTTCACTCAGCTGTACGGTATGTTGAGAACAGATAAGATATTCCACATCATCTTTATTTATCACTGAGAAGTCTGTAGTGGGAATTGGGAGGATTTATCAATTCTGTTTCAACATTAACAACACGACTATCACAAGAGAAATCTAGAGCCAGCATCCAAATGAACAGCATTTTGCACTAAATATAGTATGTCCTAAAAATAGCAAACCCAGCAACAGGGCTAGCAAGGGGAAGCAATCGGAGTTCATCATGAAAAACTTCCCCTCCACTCTAGGCTAAACTTAAAGTTCATTATGTTCGTGCATGCATGCTGATCCAAGCACACACACACACACACACACACATACACTCATTCAACATGTAGACACATACGTGCATAGTTTTAGCAAATGAATGTATTGTATATTTTGTACCTAATAAATCATAGATATACTGATTTTGAAATGATCATTGGTGTGTGAATAAATGTATGATAGTGTGTGTGTGTGTGCGCATGCACTTTTTTGTACATCCCCCCCCTCCCTTTCTATTTTTTTTCCCTATATTCTTCTCATGCTTTTTTTTCCATCTGTCTGTACATCTATCTCTCTCTCTCTCACTCTCTCTCTTCTGCCCCCCCCCCCCCCCCCCCCCCCCCCCCACCCCCCTGCTTATCTTTATAACAAGAACTTTGAGAGCATTAAAAATGACAAATCAGATTTATTTTGCTCTCTTCTCTACAAAAGCTTACCAGGTGGGGTAGGTAGTGCTTGATCTTCTCCTGTGCTTGTCATTTTGCAGGAGGTCTGCCTGCCAGCCACAGCCGACACATTCAAACCTCAGAGCAGCTCATTTTGTGTACAGGATGCATGCTGGGTAGTTCTTGTTTCCATAGTCCACTGAATGCTGACATGAATTACAGGATCTTTAACGTGCATACTTGATTTTCTGTATGTGTATGAATATATGAAGAAAATTAAGGCACTGGCAGGTCTGCACTTAGTTGACCACTGAGATGTTAAAAATTCACCAGACGCTGCTGCCGAGGTTCGAACCCACGACTCCATGGACTCACAATATTGAAGTCAAATGGTCTTAACCACTCAGCTATAGTGTCTGTCAGATTTCTGTGAGGGGAGGCACAGGCATGAAGTTACTGCTAACGGAGCCCATGCCTCTGTGGGAAGCAGGCGGCATGCTAGGCATGTTCAGGTCTCACATGCACAGGTCACAGCTGGCCTACCCTTCCTTCCAAGAAAGAGGGGCAGCTTTTCTCGTGTGCGCAAGATGTTAGGCGTGCATCCTGTACGTTCTGGAGGAATGATAATAATAGTGTGTGGAATTGACAGACAGCGCTGAATCGTGTAAAGCAAACAAATGAAAGCACCCGCTTTCAAATCATTTTTACATGCTTGCAACCATCCACAAATGATAAGATTAACTGACATCGTATGTACAACACACACACCACACACACACACACACACATATATATAACTCACATAGGCTGAGTGATGGAGATGGAGGTGGATGCGAAAAGGCGAGAACAGATATTATAAGGGGGAAAAAACCTGGAAAGCATGAAGGACGTGACAGGAATGAAGATGATCGAAGGACGTGACAGGAATGAAGATGAAACCAATGTTGACTCCAGGGAACTGGGGGCGGGAGGGGGATGGGGAGGTGCGAGGGAGAGGTCTCTTCAACACTCAAAACCCAAGTCTTAGATCCCTGTCACACGGGGCATCTAACATTCTGAAACTGGCAGGCAGTGCATTTATTTTAAGGCCTATCTTGAAAATGATGTTCTCTCGTTGCCCCAGTACTGCAGTGGTCATCTCTATCACAATTATCAGACATGGCCCCGACGTGGTGGTGGGTAAACGGTCACCTTCGCAAAATGTCACGATCTGTGAACCTCACAGCTCTAGCCGAAACACAGAAAGAGATGGGGAGGGGGGCGAATCATTGATGGGTAGCTGACTTATTTGTTAGAAAACGATTTGAAGAGAGGTATATAAAGATAGAAGAAGAGAAAGCGAGGGAAATAAAAAGTAATAATGATCATGTGGTTTGGGTGACTACAAGAAGAGGCACATAAAGCGCCACTTCCAATTAAAAAAGAACACCAAAAAAACCCCTAAACAGGAAGAAGATGAAAGATAGTGCTGTGTCATCTGCATGCAACTGAGCGTCCCCACCCCCTTCCAACAAAGACAACAAAGCACACACACACACACACACCCAAACCCACACCATCAATGTGATAATCGCTGCCAAAATCGATGTTTAAAATTAAATCTGAAATAACAGGGAAGAAGGAGACAGACAGCCAGCCGTTCTCTTGCTTTTCCAGACTCAGAACTACTTCTGAGGCAACAGTCACCATGCAAAACAACTCCTTCAAACAAGTTACCTGCAAACCACAAGCCCACAGATTCTCTTTGCAGAGAGTTTTATTGTCTCTTCAACCAACATCTTTAAAAACTGCATCCAATTTCTGTTCAAGTTTATCGACCATGTCAAGCACATCAGCCAACAAATTTCAACAGCCAACAGAAATGAAATGTTTCATGCAGAATACTGATGGATGTGCTTGCCATGAACATTACGCATTCTACGATGTGTATGGAGGATACTAGCTCCCCCACCTGAAATAGAGATCAAGGACATTTACCCTTTCTTAAGGTGCGGATGGAATACACAAACCTTTTTCTCCCCTAAAATGCAATTTTAATGGGAAGAAAAGAACCTTCTTTTAAGATATGGGCGAAGAAACTAATCTTTTTAAAAGAAACACACAAACGTTTTGCTGGAAGAATTTGTGAATGAAGATTATTACCTCTTTTTATTCTGAAATGCAAATATCGGTTGGTTTTTGTTGGTGTTTTTTTTAAAGATGTAGATGGAATATTATTAGTTTTTTAAAATCCTTTTTTTTTAATAATAGAAAATAGTCTTCTTAGATGTGGACAGAATATATTGAATGTTGTGGTTTTTTTCCCTGAAATACTACTGAAAGAAATCGACCTTCTTTTAAGATTTGGATAGAAGATATTATCCACTTCTTTAAAAATAAAAAACTCAAATGTAACAGAATGAAAGAAATCAACCTTATCCTATGATGTGGACGTAAGATACAAACTTTTTTTTCTGAAATGCATATACAAGAAGCTAGCCTTCTTCTACGATACTAATGGATTTATTTGCTCTCTTCTAAAATGGACATGGAGGAAGTTAACCTCGTAAGAAGTGAATGGAATACATTAACTTTATTTTTCCGAAAACGCAGATGGACGAAATAAACCTCCTTAGATCCTAATGGAAGAAATTAACTCCTCTTTTTGTGTGAACTGTAGATGTGAGAAATTGACCTAAAATGTAAGATATCAAGTCTTTTCCTGGAATGCAGTGGGAAGAAGTTAATCCTCTTCTAAGGGGTGGATGGATAATCATCATTAAGTTTTTGTTTCCTGAAAATAATGCAGATGGCAGAAAAATGACAGGTGATCATCTTCTAGCATGTGGGTGAAAAACTTCCACTCTCTTCTAGAGTGCCGATAAAGAAACTAACCTCTGTTCTCGCTAACTGTCCGAACTTTTACCCCATTGGTGAAAACATGTAGAAGAAAGAAATGAAGTGTTTGCCCTTGAATATCAGCGAACCAAAAAAAAATCTTGCCTCAGAGCTTTTGAAATAAACTTGCTTCCTATTTTCATGTGTTTTTTTCCAATAGAAGAAATTAGCTTCCTGTATCCTACAACAACAACAAACCAAAAACAAAGAGTACAACAAAAAGAGAAGTATATTTTTAATATCAAAAGTGGTTTGTTTTTTTCCAACTTGAGCTGTTTTTCTCCCGAAGTATCAGAGAAACAATGACCACTCCTTTATCCAAGATGGTAGTTCTAAATTAACCCCGCTCCTTTATCCACGATGGTAGTTCTAAATTAACCCCCCTCCTTTATCCAAGATGGTAGTTCTAAATTAACCCCACGATGGAAGTTCTAAATTAACCCCACTCCTTTATCCAAGATGGTAGTTCTAAATTAACCCCACTCCTTTATCCAAGATGGTAGTTCTAAATAATTAACCCAACTCCTTTATCCAAAGATGGTAGTTCTAAACTAACCCCGCTCCTTTATCCACGATGGTAGTTCTAAATTAACCCCACTCCTTTATCCAAGATGGTAGTTCTAAATAATTAACCCCACTCCTGTATCCAAGATGGTAGTTCTAAATTAACCCCGCTCCTTTATCCACGATGGTAGTTCTAAATTAACCCAACTCCTTTATCCACGATGGTAGTTCTAAATAATTAACCCCACTCCTTTATCCAAGATGGTAGTTCTAAATTAACCCAACTCCTTTATCCACGATGGTAGTTCTAAATAATTAACCCCACTCCTTTATCCAAGATGGTAGTTCTAAATTAACCCAACTCCTTTATCCACGATGGTAGTTCTAAATAATTAACCCCACTCCTGTATCCAAGATGGTAGTTCTAAATTAACCCCACTCCTTTATCCACGATGGTAGTTCTAAATTAACCCCACTCCTTTATCCAAGATGGTAGTTCTAAATAATTAACCCCACTCCTTTATCCAAGATGGTAGTTCTAAATAATTAACCCCACTCCTTTATCCAATATGGTAGTTCTAAATAATTAACCCTACTCCTTTATCCAAGATGGTAGTTCTAAATTAACCCCACTCCTTTATCCAAGATGGTAGTTCTAAATTAACCCCACTCCTTTATCCAAGATGGTAGTTCTAAATTAACCCCCCTCCTTTATCCAAAGATGGTAGTTCTAAACTAACACCACGATGGTAGTTCTAAATTAACCCCACTCCTTTATCCACGATGGTAGTTCTAAATAATTAACCCCACTCCTTTATCCAAGATGGTAGTTCTAAATTAACCCAACTCCTTTATCCACGATGGTAGTTCTAAATAATTAACCCCACTCCTTTATCCAAGATGGTAGTTCTAAATTAACCCCACTCCTTTATCCACGATGGTAGTTCTAAATTAACCCCACTCCTTTATCCAAGATGGTAGTTCTAAATAATTACCCCCACTCCTTTATCCAATATGGTAGTTCTAAATAATTAACCCCACTCCTTTATCCAAGATGGTAGTTCTAAATTAACCCAACTCCTTTATCCACGATGGTAGTTCTAAATTAACCCCACTCCTTTATCCAAGATGGTAGTTCTAAATAATTAACCCCACTCCTTTATCCAAGATGGTAGTTCTAAATTAACCCAACTCCTTTATCCAAGATGGTAGTTCTAAATAATTAACCCAACTCCTTTATCCAATATGGTAGTTCTAAATAATTAACCCCACTCCTTTATCCAAGATGGTAGTTCTAAATAATTAACCCAACTCCTTTATCCAATATGGTAGTTCTAAATAATTAACCCCACTCCTTTATCCAAGATGGTAGTTCTAAATTAACCCCACTCCTTTATCCAAGATGGTAGTTCTAAATTAACCCCACTCCTTTATCCAAGATGGTAGTTCTAAATTAACCCCACTCCTGTATCCAAGATGGTAGTTCTAAATAATTAACCCCACTCCTTTATCCAAGATGGTAGTTCTAAATTAACCCCACTCCTTTATCCAAGATGGTAGTTCTAAATTAACCCCACTCCTTCATCCAAGATGGTAGTTCTAAATTAACCCCACTCCTTTATCCAAGATGGTAGTTCTAAATTAACCCCACTCCTGTATCCAAGATGGTAGTTCTAAATAATTAACCCCACTCCTTTATCCAAGATGGTAGTTCTAAAATTAACCCCACTCCTTTATCCAAGATGGTAGTTCTAAATTAACCCCACTCCTGTATCCAAGATGGTAGTTCTAAATAATTAACCCCACTCCTTTATCCAAGATGGTAGTTCTAAATTAACCCCACTCCTTTATCCAAGATGGTAGTTCTAAATTAACCCCGCTCCTTTATCCAAGATGGTAGTTCTAAACTAACACCACGATGGTAGTTCTAAATTAACCCCGCTCCTTTATCCAAGATGGTAGTCTAAATTAACCCACTCCTTATCCAATATGGTAGTCAAATAATTAACCCCACGTCCTTATCCACGATGGTAGTTCTAATTAACCCACTCCTTTATCCAAGATGGTAGTTCTAAATTAACCCAACTCCTTTATCCACGATGGTAGTTCTAAATTAACCCCACTCCTTTATCCAAGATGGTAGTTCTAAATAATTAACCCAACTCCTTTATCCAAGATGGTAGTTCTAAATTAACCCCACTCCTGTATCCAAGATGGTAGTTCTAAATTAACCTCGCTTCTCCTAAAAAAAAAAAAATTTAAAAAAAGACACTGGTCACGTGTAGGAAATTCACCTACCTGACAAAATCCCCGGGCTGTCAAAACAACACAAACACAACGGATACTTTCGAGCTGATGGAGAGTTTCTCCTGCTCCGCTGGACTATGGCGTCCCAACAGGCGGCACGGCATGGCGGATCATTTCAGCACGTCCACTGCAGTGCTGCCCCGGGGTGTCGTATCATGGCGAGGTTCACGCTCTGCCGGGTAGGCTCGGTCCGAAGCGCCGCTCTCGGACTGGTAGGAAGAGCCCGATGGCTGAGAGGAGGAGTAGGAGGTGCCCGAGGAGTCGTTCGGTCCGCCTTGAGCTAAGCTAGCCGGTACCATGGATGGAGCGCCAGGGGAGGAGGCATGTGCGGCACCAGGCGATGATGCTTCTTGGAGGGCACTGCAAGGGCACACGTCAGCCCAGACGGTTTGGCGTCGAGATACGTACACTTTTGCCTCCTCTGTGCTGTCGTTCGGTCCCCACCTCTCCGTAGGCTCCAGTATTTCTAGAGCTAACTGAAAATGCCGAGGTGATGCCGTGTATCTTTGGGGTTCGTTAAATGGACGAGCAAGAAGTACAAGGTCAAGTCAAGTCAAGACTAAAAATTCTTTGCTTTAAAAATCAAAAACAAACTCTGGCCTCAAAAACACCCCCCCCCCCAAAAAAAAACAACACCAACAACCCCCACAACAACAAAACTCCAGCTCTGTTTGGGCACGGGCAAAAGCAAACACAAAACCATCCACATGGTAATCATCAATCGAGACTGCTGTCATTTCATAACTTAAACTAACCAAATTACAGAAAGACACTTTCCAGAAGGCCGAGGTTCCAAATCTACACTGTCGCTGGGGAGCAAGGCGTCAGAGATCCCAGCTTCTTCTATAAGGGCCATCAGCATTCCAAGGGCGGCGCCCATCTCCTCTCCCTCACTGCTTTACCCTTCCCTTTCCCTAAAGAGGACAGGTACCCATTGACAGCTGGGTACTATAAAAATGCCGTCGTGGTTAGCTGGTTGATGGTATGGTCTTTTAAAACGGGTGGTTCTGCTGGGACTTTAACGTAATCACCCCAAACGAATTTACAGCTGGGTTAACTGGGGGGGACTACCCCTGAAGCCGAGGTGTACAAACAGTCACCTATGCGCGAGGCAGCCACCGGCACCGCCGCTTAATTAACGTCAGCTTGCGGGGAGCCAGTGTTGACCACTGAGCTGGCCTGTTCCCAACCAAGGTAAAGCGTTGTTTATGCCGAATGTATGACCACATTCACCGCGCTAAATAGATACCTGTGTATGCAATGCTTTCGCTTTGTCTTTCCATACGCATCACACCATATAGAAAGAATTATAATTATGTCAACAGTTGTCATGCTAAACTGTGTACGTGTACTCATGTTTTTACTGTATTTACTAAAGCATGCACATGCAGATATTCGTCGATGCATTCTGTTTTTGCTCAGTCTTTACACACGTTTGTATAGACTTTATACACATTCCGTCATATAGATTACTATAATTATAGACTACACTCTATAACTATTATCGTGATTATGACTATGAACATGATTAATATCATAGTTATGACTATGACTATACTACTATTCTCACAATCATAGCTCTGACCCTGACTATTATCCTATTAGTGACATAATGATTATGACTAAGATCATGGCTATTACTCTGTCACTATCATTATAATTATGGCTATGATTGTCATTCTGTTACGATTGCAACCATAAGTATTACTCTATAACTATTATTATGATAATAACTGCGACCAAGACTATCACTCTATTAGCATATTTATGATTAAGGCTATTGACTACTGTTATGTGCCTATCATTATAATTATGACTATGACTAAATTGCTCTATAAATATTCCTATAATTATGACAATGACTCTCCAACTCTTATCATAATTATGCCTATGACCATTACTCTATGACTATAATCATAATCACGCCTGTGACCTGACTATTACTGTCATACTTGTGACTGTGACTATTACTGCCATTATTTTTCTGCTGTTATTTTTTCCCCTTCTGTTCCTCAGCTAGAGCTGTGAGGTTTACCAGTGACGACATTTTGTGCATATGCGACCGCCTACCTCCCTCCCCCCCCCCCCCCCCCCACCACCACCACCACCATTTAGGTATCCGCATTCTGACTTCGGGGGAAGCCGTCACATGACTATGACTATGACCACGACCATATTCATCTCTCATCTCATCTGCTCCCATAACCCCATCCGGAGTCGTAGGGGCACTGCAGTGATGAACGTTGCACCAGTTGGCTCCATTTGCGGCGGTTGTGGGTTGTGGAGAAGCTCATTTCGGTCCATTCAGTGATGATGTCTGCCCGTTTCTTCTTCAGCCTGCCTCGTCTTCTCTTCCCCTGCACTGTTTCTCCTTGCAGTATGGACTTGGAGAGCCCATCTGATCTTGTCACATGCCCATACCATCTGAGCTTCCTTTTGTTGACTGTGGTCAGCTGGTCCTTGTAGTGTTTTACTATAATTTTATTACTGTTATTTTACTATATTACTGTTATAATAATGACCATGACTATTACTCTATTTGGTATTATCATAACTATCACCATGAGTATCACTCTTTATCACTAAAATCACCACTATGACTTTCGCTATCAGAATCATACCCCGTTACTCTACTGTCATAATCGATGGCTGTGAGAATTACTATCACTATGAAGGAAGGTGGCAGGATGGTTAAACGTTTGCCTGCCAACAAGTAAACCGTGAGGTTCTGGGTTTGATTCCCAGCCTCGCCCTTTCTTCCCAGTTTGACAAAAAAATCGAACTGAATGTCAAAGTCCTTCGGATGAGACTATAAACCGAGGCCCCGTGTGCGAACGCATGCAGAACATCTTGCGCACACGTTAAATCCTGTTCCGCTGTTCGAAAGAGTAGGCCACTGTGTGCCGGTGGGAACAGATGACAAAATTTACAAAACTGCATACACACGAATTAAAAAAAAAAGTCATCTGAGCGTTTTGATTTGTTGCTTTACAAGATTCAGCGCTATATAAATTCCATATATTATTATTATTATTATTATTATTATTATTATTACTATCATAGCTATAACGACCACACAACTATCACCTTTCTGCCTGTGGCTATAAACATGCCTGTCACTCTCATTACAACCATCCTTTATTTATTTAATTTATTCATTTATTCTTTTAGTTCGAGGATAATGGAATAAGCACGCATGTGCTTTTGTACATCCAGTCCCCGTGTGTATGCAGTTTTGTCAAATTTGTCATTCGTTCTCACCGGCACACAATGACCTACTCTTCCGAAAAGCGGAACGAGTTTTAACGCGTGCACATGACGTTCTGCGTACGTTCGCACACGGGACCTCCGTTTATAGTCTCATCCAAAGGACTTTTTGAGGAGAGTGGAGTCGGCACTGATGTTAACTCAACTCCAGAAGAAGAAAAAAATCCTCTTGAACGAGATACTAATAATAATGTATGGTATTTATATAGCGCTCAATCTTGTAAAGAAAACAAATCAAAGCGCTTAGCTAAAGTAAACAAATCAAAGCGCTGAACTAAGATTCGAACCCGGGTCAGCAGATCACGAATACATCACTCTAACCACCAGGCTATCCCCCCCCCTCCCCCAACCAACCTCCCCCTTTATGTTCAGGTAAGCCAAAACGTCACTATACCCCTACCCCACCCATTCCCTCCCACCCACCACCACCCACCCTACGCCCATCACCATGACCATGATGATCATGACTATGACAGTGACCTCTTTGTAGGTGGCGAAGGGCCCCTTGTCGCGGCGGACGGCTGCCACGTGAAGGAAGAACCAGAGGGGGACGGGCAGGATGGTGTAGATCAGCATCAGCCAGCTCAGGGTCTGCATGCCGGGCCCGAAGGGCTCGTCGTTGTTGTACCTGGGCACTTCGTTTTTGGCCGCGGTGATCACGAACAAGGTCTGCCACACACAGGGACAGACACACACAGGGACAGACACACAGACAGGCACACGTACACACGTACACACACACACACACACGCGCGCATGCGCACACACACACACGCGCGCGCATGCGCACACACACACACGCGCGCGCGCGCATGCACACACACACACATATGTTATTGTTTTTCTTGTTTGATTTGTATGACGGGATAGCTCAGTGGTCGGAGCACTCGCTTTCCCCCAGCCAAGTTAAGCAGCGTCGAGCGTGGTTACCACTTGGATGGGTGACCGTTTGCGCGCCTTGGCTTCAGTACAGTTCCCCCAGTTCACCCAGCTGTAAATGGGTACCTGCCCTCTTTAGGGTCAGGGGAGGTAAAGCAGCGAGGGAGAGGAGATGGGCGCCGCCCTCAATATGCTGGCCCTAGAGAAGTGAGGTCTCTGACGCCTCACTCCCCTACGACCTTATAGGTTATGGGACTCCTTTACCTTTACCTTACCATAGATTAGGTTTTTTATTCTATGTCTGCATATACATTATCTTTTTTTTTTCTCTCGCTTTTTTTTTTCTTTAGATAGATGGCTTGATGAAAAAAAAAGCAAATGCACTGCTTATTCAATGTACCATCTGAAAATAAAAGTTTGACTTTGACTTTGACTTTGACTTACTTTCACACACACACACACACACACACACACACTTACGGGTGACGGGGTAGCCTAGTGGTCAGAACATTGCGCTCGCAATCTGACGACCCGGGTTCGATTCCCGTTCAAGGGGGATATTTTCCTCTGGAGTTAACATCAGTGCAGACTCCACTCTCCCCTAAAGTCCTTCGGATGAGACTATAAACCGAGGCCCCGTGTGCGAACGCACGCAGAACATCTTGCGCACACGTTAAAATCATATTCCACTTTTCGTAAGAGTAGGCCATTGTATACCGGTGGGAACAGATGACAATTTACAAAACCGCATACACGCGGGGACTAGATGTAAAAAGCACATAAGTGCTTATTCTATTATCCTCGATATAAAAGAATAAGAGAAATAAACATCAAACGCATTGATTTAGACTGCAAGCAAACAGACCTTTAAAAAAAAATGACAGAAAATTTTGGGTTTTTTTCTTCTTCGTTTCTCGGTACTCCGAGCTCCCATGTTCACCACTAGCGTGATTTTACGCACGTGACCGTTTGCCAACCATTAAGGTAGCCGCATTCTGAGTTCAGGGATGATGTCTAAACACGACACCAGTGTGCATGTGCTTTAAAAAAAATAAAGAAGAAGAAAAAGATTGTCATCCGTTTCCACTACCCTGTGGGGATGCCAGGGGCCTGTCAGTATAAACAGCATCCCCACCTTCTGTGCTAGAAATTCCCTCTTTTCTATCACTCCCTTTGTTTCTGCCTTGTTCTTTTTCTTCCTGTCACCTCCTCCTCGTCTGGGGGTTTTTGTGCCCTCTTGGTCTATTCTCCTGCTTTTTTTCTTAGACTTAAAAGATAACAGTTCTCTCTTGGGCTTAAGTCGGATGCGCTGGGCCTGACTTGCCAGGCGCTTAACGGCAGCGTGACGCATTTTCGCTCATATAACAGACAATGATAGTTGCTGTCTGAGCCTTCGACGACGAAGAAGAATCCGTTTCCACTGGCTTGCAACAGCCTACTCCTCGGAAAGGCAGGACGGGTTCTGTGGTACTTCCACATCAAGTCTCACCCAGACTTTGGGGCAAGTGGGGAGTGCTAGTGGGTACTGATGATAACTCCAGGGGAAAGATCCCCTCAGCACAGGCGACCTGGTGGCCAGGGCTTGAACCCGCGTCCTCACATCGCCAGTTTCAACACTCTAATCACTAGGCTACCCCGCTCCTAGTGTGTTTTATTTTCTACCTGGGGAAGGAGAGGCCGTGAGTCGTGGGTTTGAGACTCTACAGTGGCGCCTGGTGGATTAAGGGTAGGCATTTTTACAATCTCTTGGATCAACTTGAAAAAAAAAGAAGATTTTTTTTTGGTTTGTTTTTCGGCTAGAGCTCCAAGATTCCCCAATGGTGAAATGTTTGTGTTTGCGATCGTTTGTCGATCATTTAAGGTAGCTGCATGCCGACTTCGGGGATGATGCCTGAACACAACACCCGTGTCAATGCATTTTTGGTTTTTTTATTTTGCGCGCGCGCGCGTGTGTGTGTGTGTGTGTGTGTGTGTGTACGTGTGTGTGTGTGTGTGTGTGTGTGTGTGTGTGTGTGTGTGTGTGTGTGTGTGTGTGTGTGTGTGTGTGTGTGTGTGTGTGTGTGTGCGTGCGTGCGTGCGTGTGTGTTCCCCCACCCCCTTCCTAATTTTCTTATCTGATCCTACCACCACACAAGATGTTCTGCATATTTTGTTACACTGAGGATACGACATCACGAATCTGAGGTATGGCTGTAGCGGGGAAATTGAAATGAGCGGCGAGGGAACAGCAGGACAGGAACGTCACAGAAGATGACGTAGCAAAACAATACAAACAACAACAACAACAACAGCAACAACAACAACAGATGTTCTGCCTACGTTCGTACTCAGGAGGAATCTCGGTTTACGGTCTCATCCGAAGGATTTTCAGAGGAGTGGGAGAGTCAGTACTGATGTTAACTCCGAGGGGGAAAAAAAATCCACTGGAACAGGAGGGCGTCTTGGTGGCGAGTGGTTTGAACAACCACCGTCAGGTCGCGAACTGAACACTCTACCCACTAGGCTAGCTCCCCCCCCCCCACCTCCCCCACACCCCCTATCACCCTTACCCCCCCCCCCCCCCACCCCCATCCATCCCGTCTCCAAGCAGTTTTAAGCCATGAAGACATTGCTCATTCATACCAGGAGGAATATTGGGGACCAGATGAGCCAGACGAAATACCAGTACGGCAGTAGTCTTGGTCTTTTCCCCAGCATATATTCTATATCGGACAGAAATCGCCCTATCCCTGCACACAATCAAAGCACACAGGCGTGCAGGCGTGATATATGCGCGCGCAGACATTAAAGCAAGCAAGCAGGCACGCGTGCACGCACATACACACACACAGATGAAATATATTCACACGCACAGATTAAATATATTCACACACACACAGATTAAAGACACACACACGCGCAACACGTACGCAAGCACACGCACATACATACATGCATGAGCATACACACACACACACTAATCACATACACACACACCACACACACACACACACACACACACACACACACACACACACACACACACACACACACACACACACACGAAAATAACCCACATGCGCATTGTGCAAACATGTACACAACATTCACAAGCAATGACCTTAAACGCATGAACAATAAGAATAATATAATAATTATAATATAGCTCAAACAAAATTTTATAAACGATGTCAACAAAAATGGTGACAAAAATGTCAGCCACTACAGCAGCAGCAGCCGTAGTAGTAGCAGTAGTAGTAGTAGTAGCAGCAGCAGTAGTAGTAGTAGTAGCAGCAGCAGCAGTAGCAATGGTAGTAATAGTAGTGTTAGCAGCAGCAGAAGCAGTAGCAGCAGCAGCAGCAGTAGGAGCAGCAGCAGCAACAGCAGCAGCAGCAGTAGTAGTAGTAGAAGTAGTAGTAGTGTTAGCAGCAGCAGCAGTAGTAGCAGCAGTAGGAGCAGCAGCAGCAGAAGTAGTAGTAGCAGCAGCAGCAGCAATAGCAGCAGCTAGGAGCAGCAGCAGCAATAGCAGCAGCAGCAGCAGTAGTAGTAGTAGTAACAGCAGCAGCAGCAGCAATAGCAACAGCTGTAGCAGCAGCAGTAGTAGTACCACCACCACCTTAACCCATCCCCACTCCCTTCCTCCCCAAAAGAAACAACCCAGACGAAATGATAAACACAAGAACACTGATGACAGCAACGCGACAGGGAATGAAGAAGGTTGCAGGAGGGATGGCCACCCACACCACACCATACCGTACCATAGCCCCACATGATAGACATGGTTTCCAGCATAGAGATGACGATCAGAACAAGGCTTGACCCATACTGGTCCAGCACTGTGATGAGGTACACCCCTCCCTGCACACACACACACACACACACACACACACACACACACACACACACACACACACACACACACACACACACACACACACACACACACACAACACAGCCTAGTGGTTAGAACATTGCTCTCGCAATCTGACGACCTGGGTTCGATTCCCGTTCAAGGGGGATATTTTCCTCTGGAGTTAACATCAGTGCAGACTCCACTCTCCCCAAAAGTCCCTCGGATGAGACTATAAACCAAGGTCCCGTGTGCGAACGCACGCAGAACATCTTGCACACATGTTAAACCCTGTTCCGCTTTTCGTAAGAGTAGGCCATTGTGTGCCGGTGGGAACAGATTACAGAACTCATAAATCCGCATACACAGGGGGACTGGATGTAAAAAAGCACATAAGCAACATCAGGAATCACTGTCTTTACCATTATTGTCATTGTTATAATTATTTTTGGTCAGTATTACTGTGGGTTTTTCTTTTCTTTTTTCTTACTGCTGGTGCTGGTGCTGCCACTGTTGCTACTACTACTACTACTACTACTACTACTACTACTACTACTACCATTTCTACTACTTATATCATAATCATCATCATCATCATCATCATTGTTATCGTTGCTATTATCATTATCATTGTCATTATCATTATTGTTGTTGTCATCATCATTACTGTTCTTATCATTATTAATATTGTTGTTTGTGCTGTTGTTGCTATTATTAGAATTACAATGACTATCAATTTAATTCTTATCATTAATAGTATTGTTAAAATATATTATTATTGCAATCGTTATTGTTAGAAGCAGCAGTAGTAGTCGTAGAGCAGCAGCAGCAGTTTAAAAGGAAGAAGAAGAAGAAGAAGAGAAGAAGAAGAGAAGAAGAAGAAGAAGAAGAAGAAGAAGAAGAAGAAGAAGAAGAAGAAGAAGAAGAAGAAGAAGAAGAAGCAGCAGCAGCAGCAGCAGCAGCAGCAGCAGCAGCAGTTTTTGTTCTAAACTCAGATTCTATATTTCCCATAATATAACAGGAGCTACTGCATAATGTGTCAGTGTTTTCTTATAGTTTTTGTTGTTGTTTGTTTTTTCCCCTGTTCCAAGTAGGGATCCTAGGTTCACCAATGATGAGGTTTTGCGTATGCGACCGTTTACCCACCATTTAGGTAGCCGCATTCCGACCTCAGGGATGGCATCTAAACACAACACACATGGGCATGCGGTTATTTAAATGTTTATTTAACTGTTTATCCGTTCCACGAAAATGCCTACTCTTTCGAAAGGCAGAACTGGTTTTTCACCGTGTGTGCAAGATATCCTGCGCGCGTTTTTGCACACGGAGCCTCGGTTTATCGTTTCATCCAAAGGATTTCTTTTTAGGGGTAGGGGGGCGGGGGGAGTGGATTCAGCACTGATGTTAAATCCAAGGGGAAAATCCCTTCAAACGGGTGCCTCTGAGGTGGCTCGATCCCGGGCCGTCAGATCAGGAGCATAACGCTCTAACCACTAGGCCATCCTGTGCCCCCACAGCCCCCTACCCCCAAAATAATGCAATATGATGCAGTACAAAAACAACACAGTACAATACAACACAACAACTCAACGAATCAATAACCTCCCCCCCTCCCCCCTAAAAAAAAAAGAAACCCCCAAAACAAATCCAAACTCCTTCTTCTTCTTTTTTTTATATCGAGGATAATGGAATAAGCACTTATATGCTTTTTTTTTTACATCCAGTCCCCGTGTGTGTATGCGGTTTTTGTCAAATCTGTCATCTGTTCCCAGGTACTCCAGCAAACAACAACAACCACGACAACAACAACCACCACGACAACAAAACCAACAACAACAACAACAACAAAAAACCCAACAACAACACCAACAAAACGGAACGATCGTCTAATATCACTTTAAGTGAACAGACGTAAACTTGAAGACACACAAAACGGAACGAGCCCAGCTCAACAGACCGGGCAGACGAGAGGCAGCCCCAGCAGGAAAAGCACCACCCCCATCCCTATGCGGAGGGCGACAGAGTTCCTTCGACACCACGTCCAGTCGTCCAGCAGGTAAGACAGCACTGTCTCCAGCAGGGCGAACTGCAACCACCACCAGTCACACTGATTGACGCATGTGCGTGTTACCTGGATGGATCGATGGTCTAGAGGTAACGTGCCTGCCTACAAAGCAAAAAGTCCGGGTCGGGAGTGTGCAGTGGTTTGATCCCCATTTGGGCCCCAATCGGTCCCCCCCCCCCCAATCCATTAGACCATGAGTGGTGGTCTGGGTGCTAGTCTTCCGGATGAGACAATAAACCGAGGTCCCGTGTGTTATTATTTAGCGCACGTAAAAGAATCCACGGCAACAAGAGAGTTGTCCTGGGCAAAATTCTGTAGTAAAAATAGTAACTCTAATAGGGAAACAATTACAGTTGCAGACAGGAGCAAAATTATAATAGGTGGCGTTGCTCTTGTGGTGACACACTCTCCTCAGGGAGAGAAATCTGCCATGATTTAAAGTGATATGAATATAAAGAGGAAAAAACTGAGAAAAAAAGAAGAAAATCTGTGATGGTTCTCAAGCCTTTATACACTGTGATTACTGACTGAAAGAAAGAGAAAAGCAAAGAAGAAGATTGCGAAAAGAGAACATTGGCCACATGAAGAAGATTGGCAGAGGAAGAATACTGGCAAAGAAGAGGAACTGCAAAGAAGAATGCAAAGAAAAATACTGGCAAAGAAGAATACTAGCAAAGAAGAACTGCCAAAAAAATGCAAAAAAGAATACTGGCAAAGAAGAATACTATCAAAAAGGAAGAACTACAAAGAAGAATGAAAGAAGAATACTTGCAAAGAAGAATACTTGCAAAGAAGAATACTTGCAAAGAAGAATACTTGCAAAGAAGACAAC
Organism: Rapana venosa; assembly: GCA_028751875.1. Classification (NCBI taxonomy): domain Eukaryota; kingdom Metazoa; phylum Mollusca; class Gastropoda; order Neogastropoda; family Muricidae; genus Rapana; species Rapana venosa. The sequence continues at coordinate 15,898,884 of CM054163.1, read as the reverse complement.
TGGCAAAGAAGAATACTAGCAAATAAGAATACTAGCAAAGAAGAATACTGACAAAGAAGAATACTAGCAAAGAAGAATACTGGCAAAGAAGAATATTAGCAAAGAAGAATACTAGCAAAGAAGAATACTAGCAAAGAAGAACACTGACAAAGAAGAATACTAGCAAAGAAGAATACTGTCAAAGAAGAATACTAGCAAAGAAGAATACTAGCAAAGAAGAATACTGACAAAGAGGAATCCTAGCAAAGAAGAATACTGGCAAAGAAGAATATTAGCAAAGAAGAATACTAGCAAAGAAGAATACTAGCAAAGAAGAATACTAGCAAAGAAGAACACTGACAAAGAAGAATACTAGCAAAGAAGAATACTGTCAAAGACGAATACTAGCAAAGAAGAATACTAGCAAAGAAGAATACTTGCAAAGAAGACAACTGGCAAAGAAGAATACTAGCAAATAAGAATACTAGCAAAGAAGAATACTGACAAAGAAGAATACTAGCAAAGAAGAATACTGCAAAGAAGAATATTAGCAAAGAAGAATACTAGCAAAGAAGAATACTAGCAAAGAAGAACACTGACAAAGAAGAATACTAGCAAAGAAGAATACTGTCAAAGAAGAATACTAGCAAAGAAGAATACTAGCAAAGAAGAATACTGGCAAAGAAGAATATTAGCAAAGAAGAATACTAGCAAAGAAGAATACTAGCAAAGAAGAACACTGACAAAGAAGAATACTAGCAAAGAAGAATACTGTCAAAGAAGAATACTAGCAAAGAAGAATACTAGCAAAGAAGAATACTGACAAAGAGGAATCCTAGCAAAGAAGAATACTGGCAAAGAAGAATATTAGCAAAGAAGAATACTAGCAAAGAAGAATACTAGCAAAGAAGAATACTAGCAAAGAAGAACACTGACAAAGAAGAATACTAGCAAAGAAGAATACTGTCAAAGAAGAATACTAGCAAAGAAGAATACTAGCAAAGAAGAATACTGACAAAGAGGAATCCTAGCAAAGAAGAATATTAGCAAAGAAGAATACTGGGAAAGAAGAATACTAGCAAAGAAGAATACTAGCTAAAAAGAATACTAGCAAAGAGAATAGTGTCAAAGGAAAATACTAGCAAAGAAGAATAATGGCAAAGAAGAACTCTGGCAAAGAAGAATACTAGCAATGAAGTATACTGGCTTCTTCTTCTTCTTTCATCTGCCGCTGGTGCCCTTCGGCGTCGCGGGGAGACACAGACGTCTGTCTGCAGCAAGGCGGGAGGCTTGATGTAGTGTCAGGTCATGGGCTCGCAGGGTGTCAGCCACGGAGTCGCTCCATCGTCTCCTTGGTCTACCTCTGGCTTTCCAGCCATTGTGTTTGGTGGTGTATGCCCGTAGGGCCGGTTGGTTGGGCGGCATTCTAGTGAGGTGACCAAACCACCTGATCCTCTGTTGTTCGATATGGTGGAGAATTGGTGTTAGTCCGACCATGTCTCTGATCCCCTCATTCTTGATCTTGTCGCGTCTGGTCTTGTTGACAGCTTTTCTCAGGCAGCGCATTTCACATGTGACCAATTTTCTCTGTAAGGCTTTTGTTAGGGCCCATGTCTGACACTGGTATGTGAGTGTTGGAACGAAGATGGCGTTGATGAGTTTTGCCTTGGTGCTCATTGGGATGCTGGAATGTTTTAGAAGGGGGGCGAGTTGGTAACTGACTGCGTTCGCTTTCTGGCATCTTGTTTCTATCTCTCTGTCCAATGTTCCATCTTCAGTGAAGAGGCTGCCAAGGTATTTAAATTCTTTGGTCTGTTTCAGCTGGGTGCCGTTGATGTTGATGTCAACAGAGACAAGCTCTGGAAGATCCTGGAGCAGTAAAACGTGAAGGGGCAGTTGCTTGATAACATCAGAGCAATCTATGCCAAAAGTATGAGCGCAGTCCGAACAGCCAGTGGAACATCCGACTGGTTCCCGGTTACATCAGGCAAGGCTGCGTACTCTCTCCCCTTCTCTTCGTGATCTACATGGACCAGATAACAAAGGAAGCCAACCCAGATCTTGAGGCCCTGAACGAACTATTATTTGCTGACGACCAGTCCTTGATGAATCAGAACAAAGCAGCTCTTCAAGAACACACAGACCAACTCAACACAAGCTGCGAGAGGTATGACATGAAGATCAGTATCACCAAAACAGAAGTTATGTCTGTCAGCAGAAATCCAGGAAAGCTGGACATCAACATCAACATCAAGTATACTGGCAAAGAAGAATATTGGCAAAGAAGAATACTGGCAAAGAAGAATACTAGCAAAGAAGAATACTGGCAAAGAAGAATGCAAAGAAGAATACTAGCAAAGAAGAATAATAGGTAAGAAGAATGCAAAGAAGAATACTTGCAAAGACGAATGCAAAGACGAAAACTTGCAAAGAAGAATACTGGGGGAAAAGGAATGCAAAGAAGAATGCAAAGAAGAATACTGGCAAAGAAAGAATACTGGTAAAGAAGAATACTAGCAAAGAAGAATACTAGCAAAGACGAATACTGACAGAGAAGAATATTAGAAAAGAAGAATACTAGAAAAAAGGAATGCAAAGAAGAATACTGGAAAAAAAGAATAATAGCAAAGAAGAATACTGGCAAAAAAGAATACATAGCAAAGAAGAAGAACTGCAAAGAAAAATACTGGCAAAGAAGAGTACTAGCACAGAATAATACTGGTAAAGAAGAATACTAAAAAAACAATACTGGCAAAGAAGAAGAACTGCAAAGAAAAAGAACTGCAAAAAACAATACTGGCAAAGAAAAATAATGGCAAAGAAGAATACTGGCAAAGAAGAATACTAGCAAAGAAGAATACTGGGGAAAAGGAATGCAAAGAAGAAAGCAAAGAAAAATACTGGCAAAGAAAGAATACTGGCAAAGAAAAATACTAGCAAAGAAGATTACTAGCAAAGAAAAATACTGACAAAGAAGAATACTAGCAAAGAAGAATACTAGCAAAGAAGAATACTGGTAAAGAAGAATACTGGCGAAGAAGAATACTGGCAAATAGAATACCAGCAAAGAAGAAGAACTGCAAAGAACAATACTGGCAAAGAACAATGCAAAGAATAAAACTAGCAAAGAAGAATACTGGGTAAGAAGAATGCATAGAAGAATACTGGCAATGAAGAAATGCAAAGAAGAATACTGGCAAAGAAAAATACGGGCAAAGAAGAATACTGGCAAAGACGAATGCAAATAAGAATACTGGCAAATAAGAATACTGTCAAAGAAGAATACTAGCAAAGAAGAATACTGTCAAAGAAGAATACTAGCAAAGAAGAATGCAAAGAATATTAGCAAAGAAGAATACTGGCAATGAAGAAATACAAAGAAGAATACCCGCAAAGAAAAATACTAGCAAAGAAGAATACTGGCAAAGGCGAATACTGGCAAAGAAGAATACTAGCAAAGAAGACTACTACAAAAGAAGAATACTGGCAATAAAGAAATGCAAAGAAGAATACTGGAAAAGAAGAATACTAGCAAAGAAGAATACTGGCAAAGAAGAACACTACCAAAGAAGAATACTGGCAAAGAAGAATACTGGCAAAGAAGAATACTGGCAAAGAAAAATGCAAAGAAGAAGAACTGCAAATAGGAATACTGGCAAAGAAGAATACTAGCAAAGAAGAATACTAGCAAAGAAGAATGCAAAGAAGAATACTAGCAAAGAAGAATGCAAAGAAGAATACTAGCAAAGAAGAAGAACTGCAAAGAAGAATACTGGGAAAGAGGAATGCAAGGAAGAATAGTAGCAAAGAAGAATACTGGGAAAGAAGAAATGCAAAAAAGAATACTAGCAAAGAAGAATACTGGGAAAATGGAAGGCAAAGAAGAATGCACAGAAGAATACTGGCAAAGAAGAATACTGGCAAGAAAGAATACTAACAAAGAAGAATGCAAAGATGAATACTAGCAAAGAAGAATACTCGGAAAGAGGAATACTAGAAAATAAGATGAACTGCTAAGAAGAATACTGGCCAAAAAAAAATTACTAGCAAAGAAAAATACTGGCAAAGAAGAATACTAGCAAAGGAGAATACTGGCAAGGAAGAATGCAAAGAAGAAGAACTGCAAAGAAGAATACTAGCAAAGAATAGTAATGGCAAAGAAGAATACTGGCAAAGAAGAATCCTAGTATCGAAGAATACTTGCTAAGAAAAATGCCAAGAATAATACTAGCAAAGAAGAATACTAGCAAAGAAGAATACTGACAAAGAAGAATACTAGCAAAGAAGAATATTTGCAAAGAATAATACTGGCAAAGAAGAATACTGGCAAAGAAGAATACTAGCAAAGAATAATTCTGGCAAAGAAGAATACCAGCAAAGAAGAATACTAGCAAATAATAATAATAATAATAATAATAATAATAATAATGATGATGATGATGTATGAAATTTATATAGTGCTGAATCTTGTAAAGCAACAAAATGAAAGCGCTCGGATGATTTTACAAAAAAAAGTTCTTGTGCGTGTGTATGCGGTTTTGTAAATTTTTGTCATTTGTTCCCACCGGCACACAATGGCCTACTCTTTCGGACAGCAAAACAGGATTTAACGTGTGCGCAAGATGTTCTGCATGCGTTCGCACACAGGGCCTCGGTTTATAGTCTCATCTGAAGGACTTTGACATTCAGTTCGATTTAAAAAAAACTGGGAAGAAAGGGCGAGGCTGGGAATCAAACCCAGAACCTCACGGTTTACTTATTGGCAGGCAAACGTCTTAACCATCCTGCCACCATAATACTGGCAAAGAAGAATACTAGCAGACAAAAATACTAGCAAAGAGGAATACTAGCAAAGAAGAAAACTGGCAAAGAAGAATACTGGCAAAGAAGAATACTAGCAAAGAAGAAAACTGGCAAAGAAGAAATACTAGCAAAGAAGAACTGCAAAGAAGAATACTGGCAAAGAAGAATGCAAAGAAGAATGCTGGCAAAGGAGAATACTAGCAAAGAAGAATACTGGCAAAAAAAGAATACTAGCAAAGAAGAATACTGGTAAAGAAGAATACTAGCAAAGAAGAAGAACTGCAAAGAAGAATACTGGCAAAGAAGAATACTGGCAAAGAGGAAAGCAAAGAAGAATACTGGCAAATAAGAATACTAGCAAAGAAGATTACTGGCAAAGAAGAATGCAAAGAAGAATACGGGCAAAGAGTAATACTAGCAAAGAAAAATACTGGCAAAGAGGAATACTGGCAAAAAAGAATACTAGCAAAAAAGAAGAACTGCAAAGAAGAATATAGCAAAGAATAGTAATAGCAAAGAAGAATACTGGCAAAGAAGAATACTAGCAAAGAAGAATACTGGCAAAGAAGAATACTAGCAAAGAAGAATACTAGCAAAGAAGAATGCAAAGAAGAATACTAGCAAAGAAGAATACTAGCAAAGAAGAATGCAAAGAAGAATACTAGCAAAGAAGAATACTGGCAAAGAAGAATACTAGCAAAGAAGAATACTAGCAAAGAAGAATGCAAAGAAGAATACTAGCAAAGAAGAATACTAGCAAAGAAGAATGCAAAGAAGAATACTAGCAAAGAATAATACTGGCAAAGAAGAATGCAAAGAAGAACTGCAAAGAAGAACACTGGGAAAGAAGAATACTAGCAAAGAAGAATACTGGCAAAGAATACTGGCAATGAAGACTACTGGCAATGAAGACTACTGGCAAAGAAGAAAACTGGCAAAGAAGAATGCAAAGAAGAAGAATTGAAAAGAAGAATTGGAAAGCACAAGAATTGGAAAGAACAAGAATTGAACAAAAAGTATAAATGCAAAGAAGAACTGGCAAAGTATAATAGAACAGAAAAAAATACAAGGAGAGTGATAGAAAAGGTGAAATTGAGTAGGCAGAAATTCCAACATAAAAAGGCCCTTGGAATCTGACCTTCTCTGTTAACAACACACCTGTCTGAAATAATAAGAAGAAGAAGAAGAAGAAGAAGAAAAAGAAGAAGGAGAAGAAGAAGGAGAAGAAGAGGAAGAATAATAATAATAATAATAATATATGGAATTTATATAGCGCTGAATCTTGTAAAAAACAAACAAATCGAAGCGCTTGCACTCAATCATTTACAGGCATGCAACTCTCCTTAAACATAATGAGAAATCCATGCGCGCGCACTACGCACGCACACGCACGCACACACACACACACACACACACACACACACACACACACACACACACACGGAACAACACTTAGACGGTGAAAGATGCTGTTGAAAATTAGGGACAGATATGTGGGGGGAAAGTCTCAGGTAGGAAATAAGTGTGTTTTGAGGCTGGATTTGAAGGAATCAAGTGAAGGCTTTTGACGAAGTGAAAGAGGGAGGTCATTCCAGGTGGATGGACCAGAAACAGAGAAGGAGCGACGGCCAACAGTGGTTTGTTTGAATCTGGGTGTTCGAAAGCACAAAGTATCTGCGGCTGAACGAAGGGAACGGGATGGAGTGTACAGGTGAAGACAGTTACAGAGATAAGAGGGTGCAGATTTGTGGAGACATTTGAAACAGAGGGTATTGATTTTATACTGCAGTCTTTGTGAGACAGGCAACCAGTGAAGAGATCGCAGAAGAGGAGTGATGTGTTCAGATTTTTTCTTTCTTAGGACCAGTCGAGCTGCAGAGTTTTGTATGCGTTGAAGAGAGTGGATAGATGATGCTGGTAGGCCAGCCAAAAGAGAATTACAGTAGTCTAAACGTGAAAGAATAAGAGATGTGACAAGCTTGGAAGATGCATCAGTGGACAGATACTTGCGAATCGCGCTTACGCGCCGTAATTGATAGTAGCAAGACTGGCAGGTCTGGGTAATGAATTTTTTCATAGAGAGTGTGTTGTCAAGAACTACTCCTAAATACTTCACAGAGTTGGACAAAGGAACTGACGTATTGCCGAATTCTATTGAAGTTTTTGTGATAGAGGAAAGTTTATGTTGGGTCCCTATGAGCATGGCTTCGGTTTTATCGGCATTAAGTTGTAACTTGTTCTGAGTCATCCAGTTTTGAATGTCTTGAAGGCAGTAGGACATATTTGTCAAGAGGGAAGGCAAGTTTTCAACAGTATCGCTGCACTGAAGTTGAGTATCATCGGCATAGAAATGATGATCAATAGGGTGGTTGTTTATTATATGTGAGAGTGGAGCAGTGTATAGAGTAAAGAGAACAGGGCCCAGGACTGATCCCTGCGGGACTCCACATTCCATTTTGACAGGTTTTGATTGAATTTTGTTTACAATAACTTTAAGAAGAAGAAGAATGATGATGTATGGAATTTATATAGCACTGAATCTTGTAAAACAACAAATCAAAGCGCTCAGATGACTTTTAAAAAAAAATATTGAGGATAATGGAATAAGCACTCATGTGCTTTTTTACATCCAGTCCCCGTGTGTATGCGGTTTTGTAAATTTTGTCATCTGTTCCCACCGGCACACAATGGCCTACTCTTTTGAGAAGCGGAACAGGATTTAACATGTGCGCAAGATGTTCTGCATGCGTTCGCACACGATATAATGAAATAATAATGAAATGTAAGACACCCATCCCTGGTTCGAACCTCAAGCAATCGTGTATGTTTTGACAGCCTCCATTCAATATTTATTTTATTTTATTCTTTTATATCGAGGATAATGGAATAAGCACTTATGTGTTTTCTTACACCCAGTCCCCATGTGCATGCGGTTTTGTAAATTGTCATCTGTTCCCATGGCACACAATGGCCTACTCTTCTGAAAAGCGGAATAGGATTTAACGTGTGCGTAAGATGTTGTGCTTGATAATTATGGTCCACTCGTTATGGTCTGAGTGCTAGTCTTTTATGAGAGATGATAAACTGAGCCCTGTGTGCAACACGTTTTTAATTAAAGCGCGTAAAAGTATACCATTTCGGGATTACAGGCTGGAAGGTCGCAGGTTCGAATCCCGAAAGTCATATGCTTTTTTAAAATTTCAGAATCTGGCTGGCTTCTACCAAGAAAGGGGTTTGCTATGGGCTTGCTGCTCAGGCTGGGACCACACAGTCGAGCTTCATCCACTTTAGGGATAATATAACGAGAATGCCGATCAAATTACCTGACCAGCACTGCAGGTGTCTGTATCTCTCAAGCCCGGTTGACGCCGGAATCTACTACGGTAAGATGCGTAGACTATATTAGTTACAGCTCTGTGAAGTGGTCGCAAAGCACGTGCACGTCCATAGCAGCATCATTACATTATCACCATCACCATTGATCATCATGCAATGAAAGAAAATTGTCTCTGAATCGTTTGGCCCGAATTTCACGCAGAGAAGTCTGCTGTGACTGAAAGTGGTATATAATGCGATACAATACAATACACTTCACTGCAGTGCACAACACTACACTACAGTGCACACCACACTACACTACACTACACTACAGTGCACTGCACTGCACTACACTTCACCGCACTACACTACACCACACTACACTACACTACACCTCACCACACCACACACACCACACCACATCACACTCCACTCCACTTCACTCCACTCCACTACACCACACCACACTACACCACACCACACCACACTACACTACACTACGCTGCACTACATTACACTACACTACACTACACTACACCACACTCCACAACACACTGCACTACACACCACACCACACACCACGCCACACCACACCACACTACACCACACCACGCCACACCACACCACACCACACCACACCACACCACACCACACCACACCACACCACACCACACTCCACTACCTGACTGTCCAGCCCCAGTGTGTAGAGCATGAAGAAAAAGAGGCAGGACACCACACCACACCACACTACACCACACTACACCACACACACCACACACACCACACACACCACCCACACCACAACAACCCACTACAACCACCACACTACACCACAACCAACACACACACACACACCACTCACACAAACACACCACACAACACCACACTACACACATACACCACACACCCACCACACTACCACACCACACACACCACACTACAACACACACACACTACACCACACCACACCACACCACACCACACACCACACCACACCACACTACACCACACTACACCACACTACACACCACACAACTACACACACTACTACACACACTACACTCACACACACACTCACACTACACCACACTACACTACACACACACCACACCACACTACACCACACACCACACTACACACACACTACACCACATCACACCACACTACACAACTACACCACACCACACTACACTACACCTACACTACCACACTACACACACTACACACCACACTACACACCACACCACACTACACACACACACTACACCAACACACACACCACACTACACCACACACACACTACACCACACCACCACTACACACACAAACACACACACTACACACACCACACTACACCACACCACACTACACCACACTCCACTACACTAACCACACACACACACACACACACCACACCACACTACACACACACACACACACCACACACCACACTCACACCTACACCACACTACACACACCACACTACCCACACCACACCACATACACTCACACACACACATACACTACAACACTACACTACACACACCACACACACTACACACACACTACACACACACACCACACCACACCCCACACACACACACACACATACACCACACACACCACACACACTACACACACCACACTACACCACACACACACACACACTACACCACATACACCCATCAAAAACCCACACCACACACACCCCACATACACACATACCACACACACCACACACACCACACACTACACCACACCCACACACACACTACACCACACACACACAACCACACTACACCACACCACACTACACCACACACACTACACACACCACACTACACCACATCACACCACACACAAACACCACACTACACCACACAACATACACCAACACACACTACACCACACACCACACACACCACACTAACACTAACCACACTACACACACCACACAACCACACTACACACACCACACTACACCACACCACACTACACCACACTACACACTAACCACACCACACTACACACACACACACACACACACACTACACTACACACACTACACCACACCACACTACACCCACTACACTACACCACACACACCACACTACACCACACTACACATCACTACACTACACCACACCACTACACTACACCACACTACACCAACACACTAACACCTACACTACACTACACACACCACACTCACACTACCACTACACTGACACACCCACACTACACTACACACACTACACCACACTACACACACCACACTACACACACTACACCACACACAACATACACCACAACTACAACCACACTACACCACACACACTACCAACACTACACCACACACACACACTACACTAACCACCCCACACTACACTACATACACTACACACTACACACACAACATACACCACACTACACACACCACACTACACCACACTACACTACAACACACTACACCACACACACCACTACACTGCACCAATACTACACCAACTACACTACACTACACACTACACCACCCCACTACACTACACTACACCACACTACACTACACTACACACACCACTACACCACCACACTACACTACACTCACTACACCACACTACACCAACTACACCACACTGCACACACTACACTACCCAACTACACCACACAACACACACTACACTACCCACACTCACACCCCAACTACACTACACCACACTACAACCACACCACACCACACTACACTACACAACACACACACACACTACAACACCACACTACACCACACCACACTACACTACACACACACAACCACACTACACTACACACACACCACACTACACACACACCACACCACACTACACCACCACCACACTACATACACTACACTACACCCCACACCCACTACACCACCACACCACACATCCACTACACTGCCACCCCACTAGAAAAACACCACACCCACACACCACACCACACTACACCACACCACACCACACTACACCACACTACACCACACCTACACCACACTACACACACTACACACACCACACCACACAACACCACACTACACCACACCCCACCACACTACACCACACCACACCACACTACACCACACTACACCACACCACACCACACTACACCACACCACACTACACACACACACCACACCACACCACACTACAACCACACTACACCACACAACCACACACACACACTACACCACACCACACCACACCACACACCACACTACACCACACTAAACCACACCACACTAACACCACACCACACACCACACCACACTACATCACACCACACTACACCACACCACACTACACCACACTCCACTACACTATACCACACCACACTACATCACACCACACACTACACTACATTACACTACACTACACTACACTACACCACACCACACTACACCACACTACACTACACCACAACTACACCACATTACACCACACTACACTACATTACACTACACACTACACTACACTACACCACACTACACTACACACTACACTACACTACACTACACTACACCACACCACACTACACACTACACTACACTACACACTACACCACATCACACCACACTACACTACACCACACCACACTACACCACACTACACTACACACTACACACACATCACACCACATCACACCACACCACACACACCACATCACACTACACCACACCACACCACACTACACCACACTACACCACACTCCACTACACTACACTACACCACACTACACCACACCACACTAACACCACACCACACTACACCACACTACACTACACTACACCACACTACACCACATCACACCACACCACACTACACTGCACCACATCACACCACACCACACTACACTACACCACACTACACCACACTACACTACACCACACTACACTACACACTACACCACACAACACTACACTACACCACACCACACTACACCACACTACACACTACACCACCCCACACTACACTACACACTACACCACACTACACTACACTAAACCACACTAAACCACACCAACACTACACACTACACTACACCACACTACACCACACTACACTACATTACACCACACTACACCACACCACACTACACCACACTACACTACACTACCACTACACCACACTACACTACACTACACTGCACCACACTACACTACACCACACTACACTACACTACACTACATTACACTACACTACACACTACACTACACTACACCACACTACACTACACTACACCACACTACACTACACCACACTACACTACACTGCACTACACCACACTACACCACACTACACCACACTGCACTACACTACACTACACCACACTACACCACACCACACCACACTACACTACACTACACCACACTACACCACACTGCACTACACCACACTACACTACACCACACTACACCACACCACACCACACTACACTACACAACACACCACACTACACTACACACCACACCACACTACACCACACCACACTACACTACACTACACAACACACCACACTACACTACACAACACACCACACTACACTACACACCACACCACACTACACTACACACCACACCACACTACACCACACCACACTAACCTGACTGTCCAGCCCAGTGTGTAGAGCATGAAGAAGAAGAGGCAGGACACCACACCACACCACACCACACCACACTACACCACACCACACCACACTACACCACACTACACCACACTACACCACACCACACCACACACACCACACCACACTACACCACACTACACCACACCACACTACACCACACCACACCACACTACACTACACTATACCACACCACACCACACTACACCACACCACATCACACCACACCACACTACACCACACTACACTACACACCACACTACCTGACTGTCCAGCCCCAGTGTGTAAAGCATGAAGAAGAAGAGGCAGGACCAGAGGTTAGGCAGAGCCAGCGTGCTCAAGGTCTCTGGGTAAGCCACGAAAGCCAGGCCAAAGGCTGCACACACACACACACACACACACACACACACACACACACACACACACACACTCACACACACATACATACACACACACACACACACACACATACACACACACACACACACACACACACACACACACACGTACACACACATACATACACACACATACACACACACATACACACACACACACACACACACACACAAACACACATACATACACACAACACACACACACACACACACACACAAAACACACACACACACACACACACACACACACACACACCTCACCACCATGATCGGGATGTTGATGATGATGATGATGATGATGATGATGATGATGATGATAAAGGTGGATGGTGGTGGTAGTGGTGATAATGATGATGGTGGTGGTGGTGATAATGATGATGATGATGGTGGTGGTGGTGGTGGTGGTAATGGTGGTGATTATGGTGGTGATGATGATGAGGATGTTGATGATGATGGTGGTGGTGGTAGTGGTGGTGGTGGTTATGATGGTGGATAATGATGGTGGTGGTGATGGTGTGGTGGTGATGGTGATGATGGTGATGATGATGATAGTGGTGATGATGATATGATGATGATATGATAATGATGATCTACTCTAAACTTGTTCATAGTCCCTTCAACCACAGGGGCCATATCGGGACTGTCACCTCGTAAAAACTTATACCTCAGAATAAAACTGGGCAACTATATGCAGATGGTATAAAATCAACTGTGATGGTGGTGGTGATGGTGATGATGATGATGGTAGTGGTGATGATGGTGATGGTGGTGGTGATGATAGTAGTAAAGGTGGTGGTGGTGGTATTGGTGGTGACAATTATATCAATAATGAAGAGAACAGCAACGACGATAATGAAGATACTAGTAACAATAACAATGATAATTAACATCGACATCATCATGACCATGAAAATAATAATAATAATAAACAATACTAACAATGAATAACAACGATAAGAACATCAATAATAAAGATGAAACAACAATAATAATAACAATGATGTAATAATAACAGTATTGAGGATGATGATAATAGTGATAATAAGAGTATTGATAACACTGCCAATACTACAATGACTACTATTACTGCTACAATAATAATAATAATGATAATAATAATAAATGAAATTTTTATAGCGCTATGTCGTGCAAAAAACAAACCAAAGAGCTTCACCCACTCCTACACACGCAACCAACAAGGATTAACAGTTTTTAACCAAATTTAATTCAAATGTGTACTTACATATACACGCACGCACGCACGCACGCACGCGCGCGCGCGCACCCACACACACACACACACACACACACACACACACACACACACAGAGGTTATACACTTCAGCAAGGTAATGGGAATTTTGGCTGTTGAGGGCAGGGATAGATATAAAATGAAACAGGAGGGGAAAGTCTTAGGTTTGAAATAGGTATGTCTTGAGGCTGGATTTAAAAGTATTGTAAGTAGGCTTTTCACGAAGGGAGAGAGGGACATCATTCCAGATTGATGGACCAGAAAATAGAGAAAGTGCGATGGCCAATGGTGGAATGGTTGAATCTAGATGTTCTTAAGCACAAGGTATCTGCAGCAGAGGGGAGGGAGCGAAGAGGACTGTACAGGTGAAGACATTCACAGAGGTAGGAGGGTGCTGTTTTGAGGAGACATTTGTAACAGAAGGTACTGATCTTATAGTTTACTCTCTGTGGCACAGGCTACCAGTTGCTAGATTGCAAGAGAGGAGTAATGTGCTCTGATATTTTCTTTTTGAGGACTAATCGAGCTGTAGAGTTTTATATGCATTGAAGGGACTGGATAGATGATGCTAGCAGACTACTACTACTACTACTACTACATAACTGCTGCTGCTGCTATTGCTACTGCTACTACTACAAATACTATCACTGCTGCTGCTACTGCTATTGCTACTACAACAACAACTACTATTACTACAACAACTACTATTACTACTACATACAACTAATAATACTACTACAACTAATACTACTACTTACAACTACAATAACTACTATTACTACTACTACTGAGTACAACTACTACTACTACTACGACCACGACTACTACTACAACTACTACTGCTGCTACTGCTGCTGCTGCTGCTACTTATCCCTAAAACGAGCAACTCTAGGCTTGATCCCGGTGCCATCAGATCATGGGCGCAACGTTCTAACCACTAGGATATCCCACCCCCTGCCGTATATGAAAGAGGAATACAACACAATACAGCGTAACGCGACACAATACAACACAATAGAATACAGTGTAGTAAACACAATACGGTACAATACAATATACCACACCACACTACATCCCTCCCTCACGACACAGCACAGCACAGCATAGCACACCACAATACCCCCCCTACCCCCCAACAGACCACTGCACAACACCACACTACTGTACAGCACAGACCACTGCACAACACCACACTACTGTACAGCACAGACCACTGCACAACACCACACTACTGTACAGCACAGACCACTGCACAACACCACACTACTGTACAGCACAGACCACTGCACAACACCACACTACTGTACAGCACAGACCACTGCACAACACCGCACTACTGTACAGCACAGACCACTGCACAACACCACACTACTGTACATGTACAGCACAGACCACTGCACAACACCACACTACTGTACAGCACAGACCACTGCACAACACCGCACTACTGTACAGCACAGACCACTGCACAACACCACTGTACAGCAGAGACCACTGCACAACACCACACTACTGTACAGCACAGATCACTGCACAACACCACACTACTGTACAGCACAGACCACTGCACAACACCGCACTACTGTACAGCACAGACCACTGCACAACACCACACTACTGTACAGCACAGACCACTGCACAACACCACACTACTGTACAGCACAGACCACTGCACAACACCACACTACTGTACAGCACAGACCACTGCACAACACCACACTACTGTACAGCACAGACCACTGCACAACACCGCACTACTGTACAGCACAGACCACTGCACAGCAAAGCACAGCACAGCACACCACATCTTACCACACCATACCACACCACACCACCCCACAGAACACCCTACAACACCACCCTTGACCACATCAAAGCACACCACACCACACCACACCCAACCCTACCACACCACACCAAACCACAGAACAGCACGCTCATCATCATCATCATCATCATCATCAACATCATCATCATCATCCTGGTTGTTGCTGCAGGCTCCGTGACTACTATAGAGCAGCGGGATCTCACAAGACTCGGCCACCGTCAGGATGTCCTTGCCAGTCTGCTTAGCCATGTAGCCCAAGGTGGAGAAGATGACGAAGCCTGCCAAGGTACTGGTCAGCAGGTCTGTGGAGCTGATGATCAGAGCATCCCTGCACACACACACACACACACACACACACACACACACACACACACACACACACACACACACAGACACACACACACACACACAGACACACACACACACACACACACAAAACACAACACACACACACAACACACAACACACACACACACACACACACAGACACACACACACACACACACACACACACACACACACACACACACACACACACACACAACACACACACACACACAGAGGACCCACGGCCTGACCAAACAGCGTCGTGACTGCTAACTGATAAGACCAGGTTTTGCAGTGCAGTGCGGTAGTTAGTGTAGTGTAGTGTAGTGTAGTGTAGTGTAGTGTAGTGTAGTGTAGTATACTGTAGTGTAGTGAAGTGTATGGTAGTGGGGTGTAGTGTAGTGTAGTATACTGTAGTGTAGTAGTGTAGTGTAGTGTAGTATACTGTAGTGTAGTGTAGTGTATGGTAGTGGGGTGTAGTGTAGTGTAGTATACTGTAGTGTAGTGTAGTGTATGGTAGTGGGGTGGGGTGGGGTGGGGTGCAGTGCAGTGCAGTGTAGTCTAGTGCAGTGTAGTGTAGTACAGTGTAGTGTAGTGC
The DNA here is from genome assembly GCA_028751875.1 of Rapana venosa. Taxonomy (NCBI): domain Eukaryota; kingdom Metazoa; phylum Mollusca; class Gastropoda; order Neogastropoda; family Muricidae; genus Rapana; species Rapana venosa. The sequence continues at coordinate 15,881,725 of CM054163.1, read as the reverse complement.
AGTGCAGTGTAGTGTAGTGTAGTGTAGCGTAGTATTGTGTAGTATAGTGTAGTGTAGTGTGGTGTGGTGTGGTGCGGTGCGGTGCGGTGCAGTGTAGTCTAGTGCAGTGCAGTGCGGTGCAGTGCAGTGCAGTGTAGTGCAGTGTAGTGCAGTGAAGTGTAGTGCAGTGTAGTGTAGTGTAGTGTAGAGTAGTGCAGTGTAGTGCAGTGTAGTGTAGTGTAGAGTAGTGCAGTGTAGTGTAGTGCAGTGTAGTCTAGTGCAGTGCAGTGTAGTGTAGTATAGTGCAGTGTAGTGTATTGTAGTGTAGTGCAGTGCAGTGTCCCTGTAGTGTATGTAGTGTATGTAGTGTAGTGTGTAGTGTAGTGTAGTTAGTGTAGTGTCCTGTAGTGTAGTGTGGTGTATTGTAGTGTAGTGTAGTGTAGTGCGGTGTGGTGAAGTGCAGTGTCCTGTAGTGTAGTGTAGTGTAGTGTAGTGTAGTGTAGTGTAGTGTAGTGTAGTGTAGTGTAGTGTAGTGTATGTAGTGTAGTGTAGTAGAGTGGAGTGGAGTGTAGTAGAGTGGAGTGGAGTGGAGTGGAGTGCAATGCATTGCAGTGGAGTGGAGTGCAGTGCAATGCATTGCAGTGGAGTGCAGTGGAGTGCAGTGGCGTGCGGTGCGGTGCAGTGCAGTGCAGTGCAGTGGAGTGTAGTGTACTGTAGTGTAGTGTAGTGTAGTGTAGTGCACCGTCCTGCCTATCATTCACCTTTATGTCTCTTTTTCTGTGGCTGTGACTGTCTGTCTGTCTGTGTCTGCGTGCGTCTCAAGTGTGCATTGTTGTTACAATGCTCTGTAGTGAGTGTCAGTGCAATCTTCTCTCATTCATTCATCCTCTCTCTCTCTCTCTCTGTCTGTCTTCCGTGTCATGTCATTCCATAAATTGTTCATTCATTCATCATCATTCATTCTTCACTCTCTCATCCTCTCTCTCTCCCTCTCTCTGCTCTACTCTCTCCTCTGTTCATTCTTCCATAAATTGTTCATTCAATTCATTCATTTCATCTCTCTCTCTCTCTCTCTCTCTCTCTCTCTCTCTCTCTCTCTCTCTCTCTCTCTCTCTCTCTCCCCTGTTCATTCATTCCATAAATTGTTCATATCATTCATTCATTCGTTCATTCTCTCTCTCTCTCCTCTCTCTTCTCTCTTCCTCTCATCTCTCTCTCTCTCTCTCTCTCTCTCTCTCTCCCCTCCCCCTATCAAATCATTAGAAAAAGAAAGTTCGAATATTCAAAATTCAATCGTCAGATCTCTCGATACAGTCATAACATAACAACTGCATCAATGTACTAAATTGCGAACGCAATTTGCTCAACTTTCCCAAGAAGAAAGAAGAAGAAGAAGCAGGGGAAGAGAAGAATTGCGAAGAAGAAGAAGAAATGAAGAAGAAAAGAAGGAGAAGAAGAAGAAGAAGAAGAAGAAAAAAGAAGAAAAGAAGAAGAAGAAGAAGCAAAGAAGAAGAAGAAGAAGAAATAAAGAAGAAGAAGAAGAAAAAAGAAGAAAAAAAGAAGAAGAAGAAGAAGAAGAATTGCGAAGAAGAATTGCGAAAGAAGAAGAAGAAGAAGAAAAGAAAGAAGAAGAAGAAGAAGAAGAAGAAAAGAAAAGAAGAAGAAGAAGAAGGAAAAGAAGAAAGAAGAAGAAGAAGAGAAGAAAATAAAGAAGAAGAAGAATTGCGAAGAAGAAGAAGAAGAAGCGAAGAAGAAAAGAAGAAAAAGAAGAAGAAGAAAGGAAGAAGAAGAAGAAGAAGAAAAGAGAAGAAGGAAGAGAAGAGAAGAGAGGAAGAGAGAGGAAGAGGAGGAAGAAGAAGAAGAAGAAGAAAGAAGAAGAAGAAGAAAGAAGAAGAAGAAGAGAAGAAGAAGAGGAGGAGAGGAGGAGGAGGAGGAGGAAGGAGGAGGAGGAGGAGGAGGAGGAGGAGGAGAGAGAGAGAGAGAGAGAGAGAGAGAGAGAGAGAGAGAGAGAGAGAGAGAGAGAGAGAGAGAGAGAGAGAAAACAGAGGCATACCTGTAGATGGGATGGGTGAACTTATTGTAGCTGCCGTACATGATGATTCCTCCCATGCTGAGACTCAGAGAGAAAAACATCTGCCCCGCGGCGTCTGTCCACAGCTGAGGGCATAAGCGTACACGCACGCACGCACGCGCACGCACGCGCGCGCACGCACACATGCACACACACACACACACAGACAAACACACACACGTACCAATCCAATCCAATCTTGCTGTTTATAGCCCCGCCGACCACAGAGGCCATAATAAGGGGCTGTCACCTCTTAAAATGTAAAATATCTGTGCAACTGTAATAATTATACAGATTAAAACAGGGTATAAAACCAACTCTGCCGTCCTTCCTTGTATCAACGCCCTGGAGAGAAGAAAACAGAAAAGAAGAGGAGTAGGAGAGAAGAGAAGAGAAGAGGAGAGAAGAAAAGAGGAGAGAAGAGAAGGAGAGAGATGAGAAAGAGAAAGAAGAGTAGGAGAGAAGAGAAGAGAAGATAGGAAAGAGAAGAAGAGAGAGTAGGAAAGAGAAGAAGAGAAGAGTAGGAAAGAGAAGAGAAGAGAAGAGTAGTAGGAGAGAAGAGAAGAGAAAGAAGAGTAGTAGGACAGAAGAAAGAGAGAGAAGAAGAGAGAAATGAGAACAGAAGAGAGTAGGAGAGAAGAGAAGAGTAGGAAGGAGAAGAGAAGAAAGAAAAGAGAGTAGGGAAGAGAAGAAAAGAAGAGTAGGAGAGAGAAGAAAAGAGAGGAGGAGAGAAGAAAGAGAAGAGAAGAAGAAGAGAAGAGGAGGAAGAAGAGAAGAGTAGTAAGAGAGGAGAGAAGAGAAGAGTAGTAGGAGAGGGAAGAAGAGAGTAGTAAAAGATAAGAAAAGAGAAGAGGAGAGAAGAGAAGTCAAGTCAAGTCAAGTCGAGTCAAATTTTTATTTTCAGATGCTACATTGAATAAGCAATGCATTTGCTTTTTTTTCAAGGGAAGAAGAAGAGAGAGAGCGAGAGAGAGAGAGAGAGAGAGAGAGAGAGAGAGAGAGAGAGAGAGAGAGAGAGAGAGAAGAAGAGAGAAGAGAAGAGAAGAGGGGTAGGGGGAGAAAACAATGCAGGGTACCTGTGTCCTGCTCAGAGCAGCCCAGTCAGGGATGATGAACAGCTTGACGCCGTCCTCAGCTCCATCCAAGAGCGCTCCTCGGATCAGCATCAGCAACAGCACCAGGTAGGGAAAGGTGGCCGTGAAGTACACCACCTGTCCTCAACACGACACCACACTCTCCTCAAAGTCTATGTTATTTTTATTTTTTTTCATCTCGAGGATAATGGAATAAGCATTCGCGCGCTTTTTAAAAATCCAGTCCCCATGTGCATGCAGTTTTGTAAATTTTGTCGTCCGTTCCCACCAACAGTCAATGACCTATTCTTCCGAAAAGCGGATCGGGATTTAACGTGTGCGCAAGATATTCTGCGTGCGTTTGCACACGGGACTTTGGTTTATAGTCTCATCCGAAGGATGCAGTGCAGTGCAGTGCATTCAAGACAAGTCCAGTCCAGTCCAGTCCAGTCCAGTCCAGTCTAGTTAAGTCCAGTCCAGTCAATCCAGTCAAGTTCAATCTAGTCCAGTCCAGTCTAGTCCAGTTTAGTCCAGTCCAGTCCAGTCCAGTCCACCAGTCTAGTTCACTCTAGTCCAGTCCAGTCTAGTCCAGTCCAGTCCAGTCTAGTCCAGTCCAGTCCAGTCCAGTCCAGTCCAGTCTAAAAGAGGGCAGGTACCCATTTACAGCTGGGTGAACTGTACTGAAGCCAAAGTGTACAAACTGTCACCCATCCACGAGGAACCTTACTCAACACTGTCAGTGGTCTAGAGGTAACGCGCCTAACTAGAAAGCAAAAAGTCCGGGTCGGAAGTGTGCGGTGATTCGAATCCCGTTTGAGCCCGAAAATTTTCCCCCATCCATTAGACCATGAGTGGTGGTCTGGGCGCTAGTCTTTTGGATGAGACGATAAACCGAGATCCCGTGTGTTACACAAAATTATTCAGCGCACGTAAAAGAACCCACGGCAACAAGAGAGTTGTCCCTGGCAAAATTCTTAGAAAAAAGCCACTCTCATAGGGAAAATAAGTACAGTTGCAGACCCAAAAAAAGGGTGGCGCTGCTCTTGTGGCAACGCGCTCTCCCCGGGGAGAGCAGCCCGAATTTCACGCAGAGAAATCTCGTGACTTAAAGTGGTATAAATAAATAAATAAAATAAATAAATGGGTGAGATGCTAAAAAAAACGACCCAGTCTAATCCTATCACCTTGTTAAAACTTCAATCTCAGATTAAAACAGTGCAACTATAATTATACCAATTCAAACAAGATTAAAACCAACTCTTCTGCTGTTCCTTGTATCAACGCCCACGCCAATTCTAAGCGTCAACCAAGGATGGTCACCGAGTTGTGAAAGAACCACACAAATGACACATAAAATGCGATAAAACCACATCTTCAAAACCAACCCTGTTTGCAGTAAGCAGCTATAACATGTTAACTCCTATCAGACAAGAAATGTTGTCCGGTGGAATATCGCAAACCCAGATCCTTGGTATAAACAACATTTTTGTTCAGAACTACATAGCACCAATAGTTATTTCATGAAATGAGTACACAACTAAAACATATGTGCAACAATGGGCTGAACGACAGTGCATCCTACAGTTGAAAAATAACTATATCTCTAGTTTTAGGATTGCACAAATTTTATATCTGAAGACCACCCTCCAAAGTAGGCCTAAGAATAATAATAGTAAAAAGATAAAGATAAACAAAGGAGGTAGGAAATGTTTGGTGGCAAAACAGCGAAGCAGTTTTATTGAAAGACAGGCCGTGACAATGTGTACACCAAAAAACCCCACAAAACCCCCCACAATATAACCACATCAAAGCTCTATCTCTCTTATCCTCGAAATCAAAGATTTTGCCATTGTCATTCTCTCTAGAATGTTAATAGTGTTGTATTCAAGAACAAAACAAATGATGATGAGAAAGACAGAAATATTTGCAAATGTTGTGTTGTAGTATTTGAACAGAAGGAAGGCATAATTACTGAAGTGTTGAGATTAAAGTATAATATCCAAGAATGAAAAAATACCCTCTTCATTGTAATAGAAGTAACCTAAAGTATGGAACAATGTTCTCCTCGTTTTCGTATATTCGCATAATCTGGTGTCTGATTAAACAAGGAAAGCGAAAATCAAGCAAAACTGAATTTACTCTGTATTGAAAATTGTTTAGTATCTTGAAAACGCATGAATATATATTGAATGTTGATTACTGTGTGTTATGTACTGCGTTATATCGTGATGCTTTCCCTAATCTACTTTGAATTGTATTGTGGCCCAAGGCCGATGTGCAATTAAGCTAGTTCAGAGTTCAGAGTTCTCTCTCTGTCTCTCTCTCTGTCTCTGTCTCTCACCCTTTGCACGCAGGTCAGTGTTCACGTATGTTTGTGTGCAACCATGCATATAATCATGTCCTTACGGGTTCTTCAGTAAAATGCCTGTGTCTAGTACCCTGGACACTTCTACAATCCAGAAGCAGATGCTGGATGGTCATTTGTGCATCACAAGTCAGTCACCATGAGGTTCCCTTGCCTTTGAGCAAACGATGTGAGGTAAAAGAACAAAATGACACAAGGATGAAATGAGAAAAGGATCGATTGGGGGAAAAGCATGGGAAAAGAACGAGACAGGAAAAGTGAAGGACAGAATATGGGATGAAGTGGTGGTGGTGAGGAGGGGGGGCTGAATAGAAACAAGATGAAATTGGAAAATGATAACAATAAATTGGAAAAGGATGAAACACAAAAAGAGCTAGATATAGAAAATGTGATGATATGCAGGAAAAAAGTCAAACAGGATAAAGTCGAGAAGGGAAATACGTGAACCAGGAAGGGAGAATATTTTAAAAAATCAAGCGAAAAAAAAACCCTCAAAATTTAATGGAAAATGATGAATCTGGAAATACCCAAGACAAGCACAAAGCTAACTGAGAATAAACCAAAACAAGAACACAACAATATCAAAATAGCCCAGTTGAGAAAAGAACTAAACAGGAATAATAAAAAATAAGAAGACGGTGGGCTAGGATGAGAAGGGGGGAGGGGGAGCAAAACTGGCACTTGATGACAATTCTGGATGCAAAAAACAAATGGGGTGGTCTCCATGGAAAGAAACTGACCTTTCCTGATGACTTGATGCCCTTGATGAGGCAGAGGGTGACGATGATCCAGGACAGGATCAGCAGCAGAGTCAGCTTATAGGAAGGGACACCAAAGCTCGTTATGTCGTCTGCCACATTAAGTACTTCCTGACTGCCAGGGGGGAACACACAGAGCAAAACTAAGAATACAACAGGAAGGAAGCAAGGAAGGAGAAAGACAAGACAAGAGGAAGAAAAGGGGCAGGAAGAGATACAGGAAAGATGAAGGAAGGAAGAGAAAAGGGAAGGAAGAAAGGAATGAAGAAAGGAAGGAATGAAAAGAAAGAGGGAGGGAAGAAGGAAGGACAGGGGAAGAAAGATAGCCCTGCTGACCACATAGGCAATATTGGGGGCTGTCACCTTGTCAATTTGTTAAATCTCAGAATAAAACTGTGCAACTAGGTACAGATTATTTCTCATCTATTTTTCATACAGAGAAATTACATGAGATGTAGCAGCGAGTGGTGCAAAGTTAGCCGCCAGAGTGAGTCAGGAGCAGGAGTGTCCATGATGTATTCTGTTTTTCATAGGTCTATATTTAATGTGCAGTTATTAAAAGTTTTCTATGTGTGTGTATTGTTCCAAACATCAAACAAGGTAAGATTGCTTTATTTTATCCAATTCATCTTTCATTTAAGAAAATTTTGTATCAAGACTTTCTGTAAGTTAGTGGGGTGCTGCCAACAGTGCCAGACACCATAGGAATGTAGTTTTTCATTGCCTACATAGCCCTCAGTTGGTGACAAAGGTCAGCTTATGCTGAGAAAAAGAAAAAACATCTACCACTTTGTGTGTGCATTTATATGAGACGTCTCAGTACGTCAGGAGAGAAAGAAGTAGGCCTAAGTGCCAAAGTCAGATTGTTGGTATCATAATTGGAAAGCCTCAATGCCAAATGGGTACACTGCTTCCAGAACTTAAATGCAAAGATACACAAGATGATGTCCTGTCATCTCAAGTTTCCTCAGCCGTTAAGAACATTGAGCCAAAAGGAAACAAAGTTCATGCCGGGGAGATAAAACAAGGTTAAAAATGTAAATGTAATGTTTTGTCCAATGACAGTTTCAAGTCTGATTCCAATATTAAGGAAGAAACAGACAAAGAAGACAATCTTTACATAAGTTTTGAGGATGAGCTAATTAAAGAACTGGATGATGAGCTTGACGTTGATAAAGACAAGGACCAACATGTTTTGGCGTCAATTGCAAAACTCATCAATAAGTGGTTTTAAAAAACAACCTATCCAACAAAAAAGTCAAGAAGTTGTTTGAAAATCAGTTGTGAAGGGCCAACTGAGAGAAACTGTGTGTGCCGACAGGAAATGATGAAGTATGGAAAGCAATGCCAGCCAACACCAGAAAGGGCAATCTCCTGTCAGCATATACACAGTGTCTGGTTTTGTGTGCTACAAGCACTATCACCAAAACGATGCATGCAATTCGTGAGCCACAGCCCAGTGCAGACAAAGTCCAGACCTTTTGGAAAAGGCTGTGCCTTGACTGGCTGACTGGGTAGCCCTCTTAGGCCATGCCTCCCAAGACCTGTTTCTCAAGAGGTGGGTGGCAGCAAAACCCTGTTTACTTATCCATTCCCACAGGAATTTGAAGTGACAGTGTTCCCATTACTGATAAATTCTTCAAAGACAATTTGTCTGCATTACTCAAAGAGGCCAAGGAGTTGGATCGTTTGTAAGTGAGTGTTTATGGGTCCAGGGGGCCAGGCATTACAATGATCGGTACCCAAAACAGTTTTCTGGCATGCCCTCTTTTTCTCGGCAGAGGAACAACAACCAGTAGACCAGAAACAAGGACTGTGGTGCTATGAATATGATGAAGCGAAACAACAAACGCCATTGTCAGTCCCAGTCACTTATGGAGAATAAGGCGAGTCAGTGTTATACTTCACTCCAACTCCCAAAATTACTTGAAGAATTGAAAACAGAAGTAAACCTATCTATTGCTGGCAGACTATAATTCTTTTTTGATCAGTGGAAATCTTTTGACATCTGACCCTGAGATTCTTTGGTTAATCAAGGGGGCGAGAGCAGAGCTTGACTGTGAACATGATTGTTTGACACAGTCTCTCACCTCAACCAAGCTTAACAAAACCAGAAAAGGGTGCCATTGATAAGGAGATTGGAAAATTAGACCAAAAGAAGTGTAATTTCCAAATGTGTGTTTGAGGGAGGCCAATATTTATCACCTATCTTTACTCCCACTAAGAAGGATGGCACACAGAGAATGATCTTGAATTTAGGACAGTTGAATAAAGAAATGACATACCACCATTTCAATATGGATTCTTTACAGTCTACCCTCAAGCTTATAACAAAAGATTGTTTCATGGCATCCACAGATTTAAAGAATGATTACTATTTTGTTCCAATATGGCCAGAACACAGAAAGCTGCTCAGGTTCGTTTTGAAAAATGAATTATGGAAATTTAATTGTTAGCCAAAAATGATATAGCTGTGGCACCAAGAAAAATTACAAACATGTTAAAACTTGTTTTTGCTTGGTTGAGGGAGAAAGGTCATGTTTCATCCTCCTATCTTGATGACTCTCTGACAGGAAGAAATGAGGTGGACTCCCTATGTAATGTTATGGAGACTGTTAGACTTTCACTCATTAGGGTTTATAGTACACACAGAGAAATCTGTGCTTAGTCCATCCCAGACTATTCAATACCTTGGTGTTGTTATTGGTTCAAAGAATATGTCTGTTGTTCTGATAAAAGATCGGAAAGAAAAATTGAAAACAGGTAGGTTACAGCTGTTGAAGAAGGAAAAAGTGCCTATGAGGGATGTTGCTAAGGTAGTAGGATAGATGGTCACCAGTTTACAGCTGAAGGATATGGACCATTGCACTACCATCTTCTTCTTCAAGTGTCTGGTCTGGTCCTGCAGACATCGACGATCATGGCTCTCTATTCTTCCCTGTTCTCGGTCCCTCTCATGAGCTCATTGTTGTTGCCCTCTTTATTCGTTGCGAATTTGTTTAAGCTGTCTGTGAATTTTGTGCGTTGTCTTCCTCTGCTCTTGTTTCCACATATTTTGCAACTCCATAACAGTTTCTCTAGTCCGTCAGCCCTGATTATATGGCCGAAAAATTTGAGCTGTCTTTCTCTGATGTGTTGAGAAGGGATCTCTTGTATCCAGCCATTTCCATTACTTCTGCATTTGTTTTTCTTTTTGTCCATGAGACTTTCATGATTCTCCGGATGATCACTACCATCACTTAGAAGATAAAAATAAACTTGCACTTAGGTCTGAACAGGAGAAATTTTGATGGCCTCCTGAGTCTTTCTTCCCCAGCAAGAAAGGAACTGCTCTGGTGGATTGAGAATATTGACAGTGCCTCCAACTCTGTGTCTGATCCAGAGCCTGAAGTGACTATTACATCAGATGCCAGTAAGGAGGGTTGGGGATGTTCATTCCAGGACCGCCACTCTGGTGGTGCATGGCTTGCTGTTGAAGCAGACTACCATATCAATTATCTCGAACTTAAAGCGATCCATTTTGCCTTGAAGTGTTTTGAGGACATAGCAGGTAAAGCAGTTCAAGTTTTGACAAACAACACTACAGCTTTGCCTCTGTTTTGGTACCAGCCGTTCATCATCATGCAATGACATTACTTCCTTTACATGGGGAATGGAGTATTGCCAAAAACACATGCCTTTTAGCAGCATTTCGACCAGGGAGAGACAATGTGACAGCTGATACAGAATCCAGGAAAATAAACCTGGACGCTTAATGGGAGCTCAACCCTGCTATGCTACATTATGCACTATCACATTTGCAGGCCAAACCCTCTGTGGATTTACTTGACTCTGGGATAAACAAGCAGTTTGTATGCTATATCAGTTACAGGCCAGATCCAGAATCCTATGCAGTTGATGCCTTTTCAATTTCATGGAAATTCATTGAGTTCTATGTATTTCCTCCTTTCAGTGTGATTCTGCAAGTTCTCCAAAAAGTATGCCAAGAACAGACCACAGGTGTTTTTATTGTCCCTAGCTGCAAGACAAAAGTCTGGTGACCAGTCCTGTCTAGTATGCTGACAGCAGAACCTGTTCCCATTCTGACACCAAGGATGTCCTTCTTCCAAGCAATCCACCCAAGATAGATCCCCTTGTAAAAATAAATGAGGGAGCCTACATCCTCTGGCATGCAGAATATCAGGGAAAGGTTTGGAGGAAAAGGATTGACAGATACTGCAGCAGACTTGGTTTTGGAATCCTAACAACCAGCAACTGGGGTTGTATATAATTGCTATAATATTTTTAAAAAGTGGAAAAACTATGCCCACAACAATTGTCTGGATAAGTCTACACCTGACCCTGTAAATATAGCAAATTTTCTTGCTTTCCTGTACTCTGAAGGTGCTGGATATAGTGCGGTCAATAGTGCAAGAAGTGCTTTGAGTGCATATCTGTCTCCAGATGGTACCAGTAGACACTCAAAAGGTTCCCATCCTGACATTTGTAGACTTGTACTACCAAACCACTAAGAGACATGGAATGTAGATAGTGTTGTTGCTTATTTGCTAGAGTGGCCAGAAATACTGGATTTGAAACTCAAAACAGTTGACTTTGAGAACTGCAATGTTGTTGTTCATCTTAAATTGGCAAAGAGGCCAAGCATTACATGCGCTGAAAGTGCATGTATCAAACTTTTTCCTCATAAATGAGTAACTTTATCCTCTGGAAAACATAAGCATACAAAGCCAGGTGTCCCACAGAGCCACTAAATATCATGTCATTCCTTAACAATGATAATATGTGTTTGGTAAAACATATCCATAGGTATCTAGAGGTCACAAGGGAGCTCCAGAAAGGCTGAGAACTGTTTATCAGCTTTATGAATTAAGCCTTGTGACCCTATTTCCATGGAAACTTTCTCAATGGGTGGAAAAGTGCTTAAAATGGCTGGCATAGATACCTCAAAGTATGGAAACCTCGTACACATGCTGCCAGTACCAGTGCAGCTGCCAGTCATGCTGCATCCCTTGCATCTATCATGAAGGCTGTGGGCTGGAGTAGTCTGAAAACTTTTTGTAAATATTATAATAAAGCTGTTACTCCAAACTTTGGACAGTCAGTTTTGGACACCTACATTACAAAGCAAGAATGTGTCCTATCTGAAGTGGTATATGTTGTACATAGAGAGTTTTCATTGAACAAGGCTTGGTCAATTTGTTGCAGACCTGATTTTTATTGGATGAGGTATGCTAGATGTGCATTGGATGAGGTATGCTAGATGTCCACTAGGTTGCTTAAGTCTCGCGCGATTTCTCTGTACAAGAAATATATGAGAAATAATTTTATGATTAAAGTAGGCTTATGCTAGGAAGTTGGAGTTTAATTAGGATTATCTTAAATCTACAGGAAGTAAGAAAAAGTATGTGCCCTCCACAATGATTTGAGGCAATCTTGATGAACATACCCAGCCTACTGTAAGACTAGTGGACACAAAATTTAATGCTAAATACCCACTCGCTGGGCACATGCTCTGCTGCTGCATCTTGCGTAATTTCCTTCACTCTCTGAAAATCCATTAAAAAAAGATGTACAAGAAAGTGTGGGTTCCTATGCAGTTCACACAGTCAGGGGGGGGGGGGGGGGGGGGGGGTCTTGAATTCCACACTGTGTATCACCGCCTTTGCACAGTCCACACACCTATCCAGGATACGTACTTCTGACATCAGAAGCACCTGAGCAGTGAAGAGTCATACAGAGAAACTGTCACGTTCAATTAACCTGGTTTGCTTCTTCTTCTTCTTCTTCTTAGTCCTTATAGCTCCTAGCGGAGCATAGGGCCTCAACAGCGTCCCTCCACCTTCTCCTGTCTCTGGGGTAAAGTTGTTGTGCAGAAGGTGTTCATGAGGACCCTGTCTATCCCCTTCCTAATCTGTACTCCTTGCACAGTCACATTTGCCTACGATGCTAACTGGTCTCTGATCTCTGTTTCCCATACACCCTGCAGGTGTCTACATCTAGTGACCCCTTAACTTTTGAGGGATACTCTAACAAGGCATGTGACAAGCTGGGTGCATTTTTGTAGTGTGTGTCGACTGCTTTCTTGAGGTGCATTCAAGCAAGAGTGTCCTGCTCTGTCACTTGCGTACTGTTTTTAAGTCTGCAGCAACACATTTTAATCCTTTAGTGGTGGCAAATGGACCAAGCTTTGACAGAGATTGCTCTGCTTCCATTCCCTTAACAACCCACCAACCAGGCCAAAACCTGCATACCCTTCTGACTTTAGTCTACAAATTGCTGGAGAGATCCCAAGTGGAGTCAGACTCTCAAATCTCTTTTCATTATACTGCTTAGTTGTTGTTTTTCGTGATACGGGACGTAAGTTCAACAGGGGCAGACAAAACCGATCGCCTGTGCAAAGCTGCCTTACCAAAGACGAGTCTAGATATAACCCTTATGAAAAACACTCCACGCAAATCCACAGGGGGCAACGTTTGTGACTGAATAACGTACAGCCATCCATCCCCTCGCCCTGTAGCTCAAGCGTGGGATTACAGGCTGCTTGCGGCAACCACTTGGCAGCTGAGAAACTAGGACAACACAGAGGACGTAGTCTTGGAGCTCTAGCCAAGGAACTAAAACAAGTCATTAAAAAAAAGACAGAATCTGAGTCACTCACTTGAAAAAAAAATCCGTAGAATGCTTCACTACGGGAGTGCAATTTGGAAAAATCATGTCAATCTTGTCATCGCCTGAGCACGTACAGTTTCCTGTTTGGTCGTCCATTCTTGGCAGGGTCTTCACATTTCGGCGGAATCACCAGAGATATGCGCTCCGTGAAACAATTTTCCCATTCCTGTTGTGTGTTCCACACACACACACACACCACAACACACACAGAAACACACACAACACACACAGAGAAACACACACACACACAATACACACGCACACACCTACGCGCGCGCGCACACACACACAAGCGCACACACACAAGCACACACATAATCATTAGTTCAGTTTCAGCTTCCAACAGGAAAGTTCTAAAAAGTAATGTGTGGTAAATAGATAGGCAGACAGACAGACAGACAGCCCAGTCCAAATGTGTTGTTTATAGCCTCACCAACCACAGAGGCCATATCAGGGCTGTCATCTCCTCATTATTTTTCTAAACCTCCAATCAAAATTGTTCAACTATTATTATCATTATAGTTGTTGTTGGTAGCCCTCAGTCTCGGAAGACTATGGAGTTGTGCTCTAGGTGTTTATTCTGGTACAGCGTGGATTGTGGCTGGCCAGTCCGACATGGGAATGACAGATAGTCCCTAGGCCCTATGGCAGAGGGCACAGATGAAGTCTGACAATGCTGGCCTGTCTGCCTGGGGTGCAGCCTTTCTTCTCGTTCTCTTTGCCTCGTGCTGTTGAGCGAGTGTCTCTTCCAACTTGGAGAGACCTTTCTGCACAGTCTGCCTCCAGGCTGTTGCTTCCCAGTTGTTCTGGTCCATGTTCAGGGCTTTAAAGTCCCTCTTGCGTACGTCTTTGAATCGCAACTGTGGGACGTTTTCCACGCACAACACACAGATTAAAACAGGGTTTAAGACCAACTTTTTTCTGTAATTCCTTGTGTCAATGCCCTGGCCAACCATAAGGGTAAACCCATAACGGTGACCGTTATGGAAGAACCACAAAAATGTCACATAAAATGAGATAAAAACCAAAGCCAGTTTCCTTAAAACCAACCTTTCCTCCGATGGAATGCTTGGGGCTTGTTAGCCTAAATAACAACCTCGCCTTCTGGAAATTCTGTGCCAGGACTTCCATCTTTTCTATGCTCCTCTTTGTTTCTTTCTTATTCCTTTTCTTTCTGTCACCTCCTTCTTGTCTATTTTCTGCCTTCTGGGTCCATTCTTCTGCCTTTTTTTCTAGACAAGCTTAAAAGATTAACAATTCTCTCCCATGCTGAATTAGGATACTTTGGGCCTGACTTTTCAGGTGCTCAAATGACAGACAGCAGTAGTTGCTGCCTGAGCGTGTGACAAAGGAGAAGAAGAGAACCAACCTTGTTGGAACTGACCAAATATAACATCTTTACTCTTATCAGCTGGAAAATGCCTGATTCTCTCAGGAGGTTTAAAATGTCTGATGGAACATCCTGAAAAAGAATCTGTTGGCTGTCTGCAGGCTAATGCTTGTGCCTGATATCCTGGACATCTCAACAATCCAGAAACAGATGCTTTATGGTTATGTGCACAACACAAGTCACACACCATGGGGTCTCCTCGCCTTTGAGAAAAATGTAATGAACGTGAGTACTGTGATAGTGGCCCTTGCATATCCTGGTGAGCACCATCTCTTCCCTTCTGTTCTTGGCACAAACAGGGAGGCCTTCTTTCACGTTAGGGCGAATCTGGAAAAGTTTATGGTTGGTCTGAGTGTTCTATTTTTCTTGACAGTGACTGTGCCTAACATTCATTTTTAGGTCTGTGTATAGTACAGTGGACTTTGTGATTCCTTCTGTGTAAGACTCTTGGCAAGTCAATCAACTGCTTCATTGCCCCAAATGCCCATGTGCCCCGAGATTCATACCAGAACAATATGTAACACCTCTCACAAAAGAGTGCTTTTGTGTTCATTGTCACTAAGCGTAGCAAGGAAAATAACTCCAATTTACAAGGGTAATTGTCTCCTGGTGAATTATTTCCCTTGATTTTTAAACTTTCTTTTCCTCCCAGACAGTAGAGGGAAGGCATAGTTTCTCGAGATGTTCCCCATTAAGGTACGGTTGCTCTTTTTAAGCTAACCTAACTAAATTTTAAAAAGGGTTGGAAGGGTTTATGAGGAATTTGTCTAATTTTGTTTTTTGAAGGTTTTAAGCTTGTGAATTTCTATCTATCTATCGTAGTCTGACGACCGTGGGGGCACCCTCAAAGACTCAACAACCAGTTTCTCTCCATTCCTCTCTCTGTTCTGCCTTTCTCAGGGTTTTGTTGAGTTCTAGGCCTGTCCATTCGCTGATGTTATCCTCCCAGCTCTTCCTTGGTCTGCCTCTTCTTCTTCCTCCTTGGACAGTGCCTTGCAAAACTGTCTTTGTAATTCCTTGGGATCTTGTGACATGCCCATACCATTTAAGTTTACGCTTTTTCACGATCGTTAGAAGGTTCTCATAGGGTCCAATGGTTTGCTGGATTCTGTTATGCACGCTTTCGTTGCTTATGTGGTCTTTGTAGGAGTTGCCAAGGAGTCTCCGAAAGCATCTCATCTCCACTGCCTGTACTCTTCTCTCCAAATCTGCAGTCAGGGTCCATGATTCACAGGCATACAGAAATATGGATATGACAAGGGAGCGCATTAGTCTGATCTTGGAGATAAGTGAGATATTCTTATCTCTCCAGATGGTGTTTAGTTTTGACAAAGCTGTTATTGTCTGTGCAGTCCTGCATACTACTTCTGGCTTGGATCCCTGGTCGGATACAATGGCTCCCAGGTACTTGAAGCTTTGAACTGTTTCCAGCTTCTGGTCATTAACCCTGATATCAGTGCTAATGCCGTTGGTGTTATTAGTCATCAGTTTGGTCTTCTCCGCACTGATTTCCATGCCGTATGTTTTGGAGGCCTTATTCAAGTGTTCTGTTAGGCTGGCAAGCTCTTTCACTGATTCGTTTGCAGCCATAATTCTCTCCCATGCTGAATTAGGATACTTTGGGCCTGACTTTTCAGGTGCTCAAATGACAGACAGCAGTAGTTGCTGCCTGAGCGTGTGACAAAGGAGAAGAAGAGAACCAACCTTGTTGGAACTGACCAAATATAACATCTTTACTCTTATCAGCTGGAAAATGCCTGATTCTCTCAGGAGGTTTAAAATGTCTGATGGAACATCCTGAAAAAGAATCTGTTGGCTGTCTGCAGGCTAATGCTTGTGCCTGATATCCTGGACATCTCAACAATCCAGAAACAGATGCTTTATGGTTATGTGCACAACACAAGTCACACACCATGGGGTCTCCTCGCCTTTGAGAAAAATGTAATGAACGTGAGTACTGTGATAGTGGCCCTTGCATATCCTGGTGAGCACCATCTCTTCCCTTCTGTTCTTGGCACAAACAGGGAGGCCTTCTTTCACGTTAGGGCGAATCTGGAAAAGTTTATGGTTGGTCTGAGTGTTCTATTTTTCTTGACAGTGACTGTGCCTAACATTCATTTTTAGGTCTGTGTATAGTACAGTGGACTTTGTGATTCCTTCTGTGTAAGACTCTTGGCAAGTCAATCAACTGCTTCATTGCCCCAAATGCCCATGTGCCCCGAGATTCATACCAGAACAATATGTAACACCTCTCACAAAAGAGTGCTTTTGTGTTCATTGTCACTAAGCGTAGCAAGGAAAATAACTCCAATTTACAAGGGTAATTGTCTCCTGGTGAATTATTTCCCTTGATTTTTAAACTTTCTTTTCCTCCCAGACAGTAGAGGGAAGGCATAGTTTCTCGAGATGTTCCCCATTAAGGTACGGTTGCTCTTTTTAAGCTAACCTAACTAAATTTTAAAAAGGGTTGGAAGGGTTTATGAGGAATTTGTCTAATTTTGTTTTTGAAGGTTTTAAGCTTGTGAATTTCTATCTATCTATCGTAGTCTGACGACCGTGGGGGCACCCTCAAAGACTCAACAACCAGTTCTCTCCATTCCTCTCTCTGTTCTGCCTTTCTCAGGGTTTTGTTGAGTTCTAGGCCTGTCCATTCGCTGATGTTATCCTCCCAGCTCTTCCTTGGTCTGCCTCTTCTTCTTCCTCCTTGGACAGTGCCTTGCAAAACTGTCTTTGTAATTCCTTGGGATCTTGTGACATGCCCATACCATTTAAGTTTACGCTTTTTCACGATCGTTAGAAGGTTCTCATAGGGTCCAATGGTTTGCTGGATTCTGTTATGCACGCTTTCGTTGCTTATGTGGTCTTTGTAGGAGTTGCCAAGGAGTCTCCGAAAGCATCTCATCTCCACTGCCTGTACTCTTCTCTCCAAATCTGCAGTCAGGGTCCATGATTCACAGGCATACAGAAATATGGATATGACAAGGGAGCGCATTAGTCTGATCTTGGAGATAAGTGAGATATTCTTATCTCTCCAGATGGTGTTTAGTTTTGACAAAGCTGTTATTGTCTGTGCAGTCCTGCATACTACTTCTGGCTTGGATCCCTGGTCGGATACAATGGCTCCCAGGTACTTGAAGCTTTGAACTGTTTCCAGCTTCTGGTCATTAACCCTGATATCAGTGCTAATGCCGTTGGTGTTATTAGTCATCAGTTTGGTCTTCTCCGCACTGATTTCCATGCCGTATGTTTTGGAGGCCTTATTCAAGTGTTCTGTTAGGCTGGCAAGCTCTTTCACTGATTCGTTTGCAGCCATAATTCTCTCCCATGCTGAATTAGGATACTTTGGGCCTGACTTTTCAGGTGCTCAAATGACAGACAGCAGTAGTTGCTGCCTGAGCGTGTGACAAAGGAGAAGAAGAGAACCAACCTTGTTGGAACTGACCAAATATAACATCTTTACTCTTATCAGCTGGAAAATGCCTGATTCTCTCAGGAGGTTTAAAATGTCTGATGGAACATCCTGAAAAAGAATCTGTTGGCTGTCTGCAGGCTAATGCTTGTGCCTGATATCCTGGACATCTCAACAATCCAGAAACAGATGCTTTATGGTTATGTGCACAACACAAGTCACACACCATGGGGTCTCCTCGCCTTTGAGAAAAATGTAATGAACGTGAGTACTGTGATAGTGGCCCTTGCATATCCTGGTGAGCACCATCTCTTCCCTTCTGTTCTTGGCACAAACAGGGAGGCCTTCTTTCACGTTAGGGCGAATCTGGAAAAGTTTATGGTTGGTCTGAGTGTTCTATTTTTCTTGACAGTGACTGTGCCTAACATTCATTTTTAGGTCTGTGTATAGTACAGTGGACTTTGTGATTCCTTCTGTGTAAGACTCTTGGCAAGTCAATCAACTGCTTCATTGCCCCAAATGCCCATGTGCCCCGAGATTCATACCAGAACAATATGTAACACCTCTCACAAAAGAGTGCTTTTGTGTTCATTGTCACTAAGCGTAGCAAGGAAAATAACTCCAATTTACAAGGGTAATTGTCTCCTGGTGAATTATTTCCCTTGATTTTTAAACTTTCTTTTCCTCCCAGACAGTAGAGGGAAGGCATAGTTTCTCGAGATGTTCCCCATTAAGGTACGGTTGCTCTTTTTAAGCTAACCTAACTAAATTTTAAAAAGGGTTGGAAGGGTTTATGAGGAATTTGTCTAATTTTGTTTTTTGAAGGTTTTAAGCTTGTGAATTTCTATCTATCTATCGTAGTCTGACGACCGTGGGGGCACCCTCAAAGACTCAACAACCAGTTCTCTCCATTCCTCTCTCTGTTCTGCCTTTCTCAGGGTTTTGTTGAGTTCTAGGCCTGTCCATTCGCTGATGTTATCCTCCCAGCTCTTCCTTGGTCTGCCTCTTCTTCTTCCTCCTTGGACAGTGCCTTGCAAAACTGTCTTTGTAATTCCTTGGGATCTTGTGACATGCCCATACCATTTAAGTTTACGCTTTTTCACGATCGTTAGAAGGTTCTCATAGGGTCCAATGGTTTGCTGGATTCTGTTATGCACGCTTTCGTTGCTTATGTGGTCTTTGTAGGAGTTGCCAAGGAGTCTCCGAAAGCATCTCATCTCCACTGCCTGTACTCTTCTCTCCAAATCTGCAGTCAGGGTCCATGATTCACAGGCATACAGAAATATGGATATGACAAGGGAGCGCATTAGTCTGATCTTGGAGATAAGTGAGATATTCTTATCTCTCCAGATGGTGTTTAGTTTTGACAAAGCTGTTATTGTCTGTGCAGTCCTGCATACTACTTCTGGCTTGGATCCCTGGTCGGATACAATGGCTCCCAGGTACTTGAAGCTTTGAACTGTTTCCAGCTTCTGGTCATTAACCCTGATATCAGTGCTAATGCCGTTGGTGTTATTAGTCATCAGTTTGGTCTTCTCCGCACTGATTTCCATGCCGTATGTTTTGGAGGCCTTATTCAAGTGTTCTGTTAGGCTGGCAAGCTCTTTTTCTGATCCTGCTATTCCATCAATGTCATCTGCGAAGCGGAGGTTTGTGATCGTTCTGCCACCAATGCTGACTGATCCTTCATGATGTTCCAGTGCATCAGCCATGATTCTCTCAAGGAAGATGTTGAAAAGAGTGGGTGAGAGTAGACAGCCCTGCCTTACTCCAACTGTTGTTCGAAACCATTCTCCAATGTTGTTGTTGTAGTACACTGCACTGGTGGCCTCGCTGTACAGCTGTTTGATGACTCTGATCAGGTTTGCATTGATGCTGTACAAATTCATGGTTGCCCACAAAGCTGCATGCCACACCCTGTCAAATGCCTTCTTAAAATCGATAAATACGTGGTAAAGGTCTTGTTGATGTTGAAGGTACCGCTCACATAGTATTCTGAGGTTGAATATCTGTTCTGTTGTGCTGCGCCCTGCTCTGAAACCTGCTTGTTCCTCAGCAATGATGGTCTCTGCTTGTGGCTTCAGTCTATTCAATATTATCTGCAGCATGACCTTGCTTGGGTGACATATGAGGCTGATTGTGCGGTAATTATGGCATTGTTGTAGATTTCCTTTCTTGGGGAGGGTGATGATGAGTGACTGTGTCCATGGTGTTGGCCATTTTCCTGTCTGCCAGATCTTGTTGCAGATTCTTAGTAGGGCGCTGATCATGGCTTCCCCTCCAGCTTGGACCAACTCAGCTGGAATGTTGTCAGCCCCTGCTGACTTCCCCTTTTTCAGCGATCTGACTGCTGTTTCCACTTCTTCTCGGAGGATAGGGTGACTGTCTGTGTCTTTGCTTTCGGGTACATTAAGGACTTCTGGATCCAGAAGTCCTTGTGAATTTAGAAGTGATTATTTTGAACAAGAAAGCAAGTGGCAAATTTGAACTTAGTCATTGTCTTTGTTGTGCTAGGTTCGATTTTGGGCAGAATATTGTTCAGCCAACAAAATGCTGAAGAAATCAAACTAAGGTTCATCACTGTGTATAATATATGTGTGTGAAAGTCTAGTGTGGTTTTGTAATGATTGTTATTATTAAGAATGCAAACTTCTATTTTTTTTAGGAATGAAATAGCAATCTTTAAACAGGTGCAATGACTTTGGAATGTCATTGGGGATTAATCAAATTAAATCAATGTGAATTAATGTTTACACAGTTTCATAGGATAGACCATCAGCTGTCCTCAAGTAAATGAAACATGTGTAAGACTAGTAGTATTGTATGTGGTGGTTTTGGTGGATATGTTAGATTTGTTGTGAGGATAATTATTCTCATAAGAGTTGGGAAATGGGTAAGCTGAAAGCACATTTTGAAGCTTTGTTTTATTGTGGCAAACTCTGGTAAGTGTTTCAGTTTTTGTTGTATGGGCATTCCTATTAAGTTGCCACTAATATGTTATACCTGAAAGTGTGGGTCTTGTGATGATTCGTATCCTTGACCCTGTGATAAGAATGTGATTTCATGAAGAGATCAAATGGTTTATTGATTGTTCCTTTTTATTTCAGGAACATCGGTAACATCACGTTCATCGCTGTAATCCCTTTCATCATTATCATCGTTAACATCATCTTTCTTTTGATCATTTAACTGATCAGTTGTGCATCTTTTGATCTGTGACCTGAGACGATCCATGATTGGTTGCATAGTGAGGACTGGACAAAATAATTAACAGAATAGTTTGTATTTTAAATTGTATTTGTTGTACAATTGGTGATGTGTGTGATTGTAGTTTAGTAGTAGTAGCAGTAGTAGAATAAATTTGTGAACCCAACTTGCTTGGCCTGAAGAATTACATTGAATGAATGTTGTTCGTCACATTCATAGTGTTTCAGTGTGATTGCTGAGTGAGTTGAGGTGATAATTTTCACTACTACTTACTCAGTTACTGTCTCCCTTTTATATTTCGTTTCTATTTTTCTTCTATCCTCTTCCTATCCCCCTTTATCACTCCCAGCCCATTAGTAGGCGAGCCCTAACCCTCTTTAGGGATACTAAAGACAATAGGATAAGTTTAGGATTCCATTTCTGGTACCGGATCAGATGGTGCTAGGAATCGGGGTGGTGACCTAAAGGATTCCTGCTTAGGACTCTCTACAAATATAACACACAGACTGCAAAAATCTTGAGGCTTGGGATGATTTATATTCCTAAAAGCGATGGCCTCCAAATCTGAGACCAAATCTGCACAGAACAAGAAACCTTTCACTTGAGATTGCTGAATCAGTTTTAGGGACAGACCAGGAGCGTGAAGGTCAGCTTTGTACACCAAGCTGTTCCAAGGCCAGTGTTCAGAAAGTGTGGATTCCTTGATGGTAGGAACGAGGCGGCACAGGCAACCCCATCTTGGACTTGGATCCATCAGTGAAAATGGTTGTGTAGGACGGACGAGACTAAGAGAGTTCCATGACAAAGGCAATGTAAACAGCTAACATGGTGACGTCCTTCTTTTAAGCAGCAAAGTCAAACCAAACAACTGGGGTTTCCACTATCCACAGAGGCTTCTCAGAGATCTAGGTAAAGTCACAGATAACACCCAAATTGATACAAGCCTTCTGAAGATCAGGAAGGATGCAAATCCATCGAGGAGGGGTGGCAGGAGATTCCTTGAACTTGGGACCCAGGGGTTAAGAACAGACATAAGCAGGTCTGCTACTCTGAATACTGTTTCGTGTTTTAGTTCAGAGTCAGCTTTAGATAGCAGTTTTTCAAAGAGGGTTCTCCTGTCTCCATATAGAAGCTATAAACAATAATGTTCAAAATGCTCCGAAACAGATTTGAAGCCCCTGGTGGTGAATAGGGTCTAGAGATTTCAGGTAGAAAGGCTTCACTGATTCGTTTGCAGCCATAATCCAACTTCAAATGCACAAGCACCCTGTACAGATAGAGCAGAGCCTTCCACACATCTTCCCTGTCTGCACAGATGATCACCCGCAGAAGATTCAAAGTATTCTGACATGATGTTTTCAGGCACTGGATATGACTTTTGAAATGTAGCTTCTAGTCGAAAATGATACCCAATAATTCAGCATGTCACCACCAGGATGTTGTATTTTCCAAGTTGAAGGACAGGGTTGGGAAAGGGGTCCCCAAACTGGTTATTGAAATGAACACCTTTTGTCTTTGTGGCAGAAAATTTGAGGCCTTTGTTCTCCGTTCCTTCTTACACCTTGTTGATGCAAAGCTGAAGCTGTCTTTGAACTCCCACAACAGTCCTTCCCACAGCATGAAGAACAAAGATGTCCACGACAAGGAAGCCTTCCTTAACCTGGTGGACTGTCTGATGATGTGGTGGTTTCTTTTTATGCTGAAGAGGGAGGGAGAAGGAATGCACCCTGTGGAATCCCTTTATCCTGCTCAAAGATGTCAGGCAGTGTGGACCTAGCCTGCAAGTAAAACTGCCTCTTTTCCAGAAAGTTCTCCAAAAAGAAAAAAAGCAGACACCCCCAAACCCCAGATCCTGCAGGTCCAATAGCATGCCCTTCTGCCAAAGCATATTTTAAGCGTTTCTAAAATCAAAGAAGACAGCAATTACGTGTTGTTTGTTAATGAGGGTGCTGCAGACAGTTGTAGCTAGGCAGACCAGATGGTTGACGGTGACACTTTTTTATTGTTGGTTTTGTTGGTTTTTTATTTATTTATAAAAGCCACATTGTTTTTTGGACAGAATGCTGTGTATTTTCCGATTCTACACAAGTTGGAGTTGACCATCTTCTCCAAAACTTACAAACACAACCAGTGAAAGCTATCGATGTGTAATTCTTAAGAATTTGTTGTGACTGAAAGTAGTATATGAAACGATACATTGCGATAGATAAGACAGACAGACAGATAGAGAGACAGATAGACAGACAGACGGACAGACACACAGACATCCCCAAAGTCAGAATGCGACTACCTTCATGGTGTGAGTAAAAACGGTTGCATAATTATGCAAAATCTCACCATTGGTGACCCTCGGAGCTGTAGCAAAAGAAGGAAAAACTAAAATAAATTTTTAAAAAAGATACACAACCAGCCAGCCAGCCAGAAAGCCAGATGAACTACTGACCTCTTTGCAGGTATTCCAAGGTAGGTCCGGAATAAAAGAGCCAAAAAAGTAGAACAACACATAGGCCATGATGACATTGTAGTACAAAGAGATATTCAGCGACACTAGGCACATGGAGAAACCTAAACCTGCACACACGCATTGTACAGGCATGTGCATGCAGGCAAAAGTGTGCATGTGCACACAGAAGAAACAAGCACTTGCACAAGCAAAGGCACACACACAAGCAAAGGCACACACACACACACACACACACACACACCACACACACACAGAGTATGATAATTATATAACAAACTACCAATTCTTCTACTACTACTGCAACTACTACTACTGCGACTACTACTACTATGACCAGCTAAGAGTGCAGAATAACGTAGACAATTGCTACGGCCTTTCACCCACCCCCTCCCCTCTGTGACATGTAGGTAGGTATATTACTTACTTACATACCTACTTACCTCCACCTAACGAGATAGTTAGTGGTCAGAACATTGCGCTGGCAATCTGACGACCCAGGTTCCATTCCCGTTCAAGGGGATATTTTCTTCTGAAGTTAACATCAGTGCAGACTCCACTCTCCCCCAAAAAGTCCTTCGGATGAGACTATAAACCGAGGTCCCGTGTGCGAACGCGCGCAGAACATCTTGCGCACACGTTAAATCCTGTTCCGCTTTTCGTAAGAATAGGCCATTGTGTGCCGGTAGGAACAGATGACAAACTCTACAAAACTGCATACACACGGGGACTGGGTGTAAAAAAAGCACACAAGTGCTTATTCCATTATGCTCTATATAAAAGAATAAAATAAAAGAATAAAATAAAATAAAATAGCTCCAGGACTGATAAGGCGGGATGGGGGCAGCCTGGCACTCCCCAACCATCCCTTCAACCCTAGATCCCTGGACACGTGGTCAGCTGGCGATTCCCTTACAAAAAAACTAGCTAAGAAGTGGCTGCAGGCATATACAGGCTACACACCGGTATTAATTTGGGGGTCACGTAGTATCTTGTATAGAGTTCGAGTGGAAAAAAATGTTGGTGATTTTCACAGATTTTTTAAAGCATGAAAAAATGGACTGTGCACTTGTTTTTTTGATTGAGGACATAGAGCAATACCAGGTAGTCACGAGAAAGTTAGAAATAACCATCAAATGAGGTTTGCCTGTATTTCTACAGCGTTGACCTCGCGCATGCATATTGCGGTAAGGAAGCTAGCAGACGACAAAGGACTGAGGGGGTACAGTGTTTGCTGAAAAATTTAAAAATTTCAAACCTACCAAATTTGTTCAAAATCACATGAGTTTTGAGTCAGAGGCTAGTCTTTCACAAAAAGTGGTTTTTATTTCTGTGGATGCCTTAGTACGTGCGGTATGAATATAAGAGTTACATAGAAAAACAGAAGGAAAAGAGTGCTTTTTTAATACCGGTGTGCAGCCTGTATAGAGCAAGGAAGACAGCAGCAGCACCGGAGACCCAGGCCGAGGAGAGGGCAGACACAGACAGGTGAAGGAAGCCACACACACACACACACACACAGACAGGTGAAGGAAGCCACACACACACACACACAGACAGGTGAAGGAAGCCACACACACACACACAGACACACACAGACAGGTGAAGGAAGCCACACACACACACACACACAGACACACACAGACAGGTGAAGGAAGCCACACACACACACACACACACACACAACACACACACACACACACACACACACACACACACACACACAGACAGGTGAAGGAAGCCACACACACACAACACAAACACACAGACACACACACACACAGACACACAGACAGGTGAAGGAAGCCACACACACACACACACGACACACAGACAGGTGAAGGAAGCCACACACACACACCACAGACACACACAGACAGGTGAAGGAAGCACACACACACACACACACAGACACACACAGACAGGTGAAGGAAGCACACACACACACACAACAGTGAAGGAAGCACCACACACAACACAACACACAGACAGGTGAAGGAAGCCACACACACACACAACAACAACCACAACACACACACAGACAGGTGAAGGAAGCCACACACACACAACATGAAGCACACCACAACACACACACACAGACAGGTGAAGGAAGCCAACCCACACACACACACACACACACACAACACACACACACACACACAACAGACAGGTGAAGGAAGCCACACACACAACACACACACAGACAGGTGAAGGACCACACACACAACACACACACACACACAGACAGGTGAAGGAAGCCACACACACCACACACACACACCACACACACACACAGACAGGTGAAGGAAGCCACACACACACACACACAACAGGTGAAGGAAGCCCCACACACACACACCACACACACACACACAGACAGGTGAAGGAACCCACACAACACACACACAAACAACAACAACAGACAGGTGAAGGAAGCCACACACACACACACACACACACACACACAGGTGAAGGAAGCCACACACAACACACACACACAGACAGTGAAGGAAGCCACACACACACAACACACACAGCACCACAGACAGGTGAAGGAAGCCACACACACACACACACAACACACCACACAAACCACACAACACACACACAGACAGTGAAGGACACACACACACACACACACAACCAACAGGTGAAGGAAGCCACACACACACACACCACACACACACACACACACACACACACACACAGACAGGTGAAGGAAGCCACAACACACACACACACACACACCAAAAACACACAACAGTGAAGGAGCACAACACACACACACACAGACACCACAGACAGGTGAAGGAAGCCCAAAACACACACACACACACACACACAACCAGACACACACAGACAGGTGAAGGAAGCCACACACCACACACACACACACAACGACACACACAGACAGGTGAAGGAAGCCACACACAACACACACACACACACACAACAGAACCACACACACAGACAGGTGAAGGAAGCCACCCCACACACAAAAACACACACACACACCACAGACAGGTGAAGGAAGCCACACACACACACACACACACACACACACACACACACAGACAGGTGAAGGAAGCCACACACAACACACACACACACACACACACACACAAAGCACACACACACACACACACAGACAGGTGAAGGAAGCCCACACACACACACCCCACACCGACAGGTGAAGGAAGCCACACACACACACACAACACACACACAACAACACACACACACACGACAGGTGAAGGAAGCCAACACACACACACACACACGACAGACCACACAACACAGACAGGACAAACCACACACACACACACACAGGTGAAAAGCCACACACACACACACAACACACACACACACAGACAGGTGAAGGAAGCCACACACACAACACAACACACACCACACACACAACACACCACACACACACACACAGACAGGTGAAGGAAGCCAACACACACACACACCACACACACACGTGAGGAACACACACACACACACACAGAACACACACACACACACAGACAGGTGAAGGAAGCCCCACACAACACACAGAGAACACAACACACACACAGACAGGGTGAAGGAAACAGCCACACCACACACACACACACACACACACAGACACACACAGACAGGTGAAGGAAGCCACACACACACACACACAGTAAGACCACACAACACACAGTAAGGAAGCACCACACAACACGGTAAGAAGCACACAACACACACACCAACAGTGAACACAGGAAGCACACACACACCACACACACAGACAGTGAAGGCACAACACAACAGACATCACACACCAACACCACACAGACACACACAGCACCACACCAGACAGGTGAAGGAAGCCACACACACAACACCACAGGCTAACACAGAAGCCAACACACAACACACACAGACAGGTGAAGGAAGCACACACACACACACAGACAGTGCAAGGAGTCCCACACAGACAGGTGAAGGAAGCAAACACCAAACAACCACAACACACACACAGCAACAGCAACCAAGACACACACTACAGACAGGTGAAGGAAGCACACACAACACACACACACACACAAACAACACCTGACACACACACACTCACACAGCACATCGAAGACTCACAGGAAGGTGACGGAAGCGCACCAGATCAAACGGAACAACAGACAGTGAAGGAAGCCCAACTCACTCACAACACAGAACACAAACTTACACCAGCAACGGAACCTATGCAATGACACAGCAGACAGACAGGTAAAGCCACACACACACCACACACAAGCACAACAGCACACACAGGACAGGTGGAAGGGATGCACTCAACTAACTACACCCAACCAGGCCGGTGACACAACACAAGTGCACTAGCACACACACCACCACACACCAACACAGGTGAAGGATAGCAACAGGACACAGACACAAAACACACACACAAGAGTGAGAGCACACAAAAACCCTCAACACAACCACACACACACACACACAAAACACACACAGACAGGTGAAGAAGCCACCACACACACACAACACTCAGACATAAAACCACACACACGTACAGACACCCATGGGACAGGTGAAGGAAATCCACCACCACACACACACACTACGACTGAAGGAAGCACACCACACAACAACACACACAGACATGAGGAAGCCACACAACACACACCAAAGCAGTATGGTAGCAGAGCAGGCTGCCAGCAGCTAGCGTAGGAGTGGAGTGGTGCCCAGAAACTACAGTGTGAAGTCCAGAGTCTGGAGTGAAATAAGAAGAGTGACTAGCACTTACTCAAAGCAGATTCGAACTCTCATCAGTTGTGTGTGTGTGTGTGTAGTGATGTGCAGTGCCAGTACTTTGGTAAGTCCAGGTAAGGGAGCCTATTTTATATTTTGTATTTGTGATTGGAGTGCCTCTTGTAAGAATCTCATGTGTCTGCTTGAAACACAAGGGTGATCCTATGATAACTGTGTGTTAACCTAGAAACGGAATCTTTCTTGATTGCATGCATCTAGTATGTAGTTTATGTTTTTTTCTTTCACCTGGGCCTCACCTATACACTCACTCTCTAAGCTACATATTTTCATTGTTTGCATGCCTCATGGTGTGACAGAGTTGCGTTATTAGGATTCCGCTGACTTCTCTTATCTCTACCTTATACTGCCTGGTTTTTCCCCCTGTGGTGCAAATGAAACTGCATTCCTAGTAGCAAAACCGTAGGCCATAATATCAGGACCCAGAGTTCAGCGATTTTGCTTACCACAGGACAGATGAGAGATTCGAACCCAGAGTCAGAAAGAAGTCCTCTCAAAACCTGTCTCAAAGATGTCTCAACCAGACCTTATGCGCAGTTTGCTCAGACCCTTGAGGAGGAAGGTGGCACCTAGCAACATGACCACTCTGCAACAGAGAAGTGGGACAGCTCTGAGCAACGCCATGTGCTGCATTGCTGGTTACCTTCGGGAAGAAGTTCTCAAAGCTACATGACTGGTGTGAAGCCAGATCAATTGTGAAGTATCCCGTCATTGAAGCCAAGCCAGCTGCCTTCACAAAGTACAGACACCCAGTGAGAGGAACTAAAGATTCTCAGGATTGCCAGGAGAAAGCTCAGGACACTGCTTGGTAACTGCACAAACAAATCCTGGAAAGAGCTCAGCAAGGACATCCAGACTGCCACAAAAAAGGAAACGTTTGGGAAATGCACGACAGCATCAAGAAAGCACTAGGACCTACCCTGAGCAAGACAGCGCCCTTCCAATGTTCTGCTGGGAAAGTTATCACAGATAAAGGCCAGCAGCTGGAGAGATAGATGGAACACTACTCTGACCTCTACTCCAAAAAGAACATTGTGGCAGCCTCAGCCCTTGATGCTGTCTAGTGCTCACCAGTCGTTCCCTGCTCTTGAGATAGATGCAGAGTCAACTTTGGAGGAGCTCAGTAAGGCTGTCAACAGCCTGGCCTCTGATAAGGCCCCTGGCAGCAATGGGGTCTCCCCCCTCAACCCTGACCTAGTCAAGCACCACAAGACTGCCTTGCTGCATTCTCTGCGTGAAGTCCTTTGTCAGTGCTGGCAGCTAATCCCACCCATTGGAGGCAATAACCTCTGTGCGTGTGTGTGTATGGTTACACGCATGTGTGCGCACTTGCAAGTGTTTGTGTGTGTGTGTGTGTGTGTGTGTGTGTGTGTGTGTGTGTGTGTGTGTGTGTGTGTGTGTGTGTGTGTGTGTGTGTGTGTGTGTGTGTGTGTGTGTGTGTGTAGTGACATTGGTTTCTGCTAGGGATTA
>CM054163.1:15807055-15842055 GCA_028751875.1 Rapana venosa | reverse complement strand
TGTTAATCATTTTGGATTTAATTAATGCCTTTCGGCTAGAAGTGATATCAGACGAAGGCAAACTGATTGGGAGAAATGATACAGAAAGGCAGAGAGAGTTGTACTGTTTTACCTTTGCACTATTCATGTCATGTGCGCACATGTTATGTTTGGATGACTGAAAGGGGAATTAGTGTGTGTGTGTGTGTGTGTGTGTGTGTGTGTGTATGTGTGCGCGCGCACGTAAAAACTGGTTTACAATGAGATGGAAAGTGTGGCCAAGAGTGGCAATTCTGAAGTGTGGTCGCTCCCCTGTTTGTGGGAACTTGGTCAGTGGCTAGTGATGAATTGTTGGCCGTCGCTCTTTCTCTGTTTCTGGTCCATCCACCTGGAATGATCTCCCTCTTTCACTTCGCCAAAAGCCTTCACTAGATACCTACAAATCCAGCCTCAAAACACACTTAATTCCTACCTGAGACTTTCCCCCACATATCTGTCCCTAATTTTCAACAGCATCTTTCACCTCCTAAGTGTATTCGCAAGTGTGTGTTTGTGTGTGTGTGTGGTGCGTGTGTGTGTTGCGTTGTGTGCGTGTGTGTTGCGTTGTGTGTGTGTTTGTGTGTGTGCGTGCGTGCGTGCGTACGTGCGTGCGCATGGATTTGAAATCTGTTGTTCGTTATTTTTAAGGAGAGTTGCATGCGTGTAAATGATTTGAGTGCAAGCACTTCGATTTGCTTGTTGTTTTTTTTACAAGATTCAGCGCTATATAAATTCCATATATTATTATTATGAATTTATAGGGGGGGGGGGGGGGGGGGGGTGAGTGGTCATAGCCTGTTTGATTTGTGTTGTCCAGTCCAAAGTGGTCACACACGATGACGGTCTTCATCGAATTTTGGTTAACTGTTGTATGCCCCTTGACCTTGGGGCTGAGGTCAGTGTGGATTTGGAACTTCACAGCCTGTCCCTGTGGCTGGGCCAGTGCAGGTCATCTACCAGCAAAGCAGGCCCACCAGACCAAAGAACAAGACTCCAGAAGATGCCGTGCTATGGTGGCCGGTGAGAGTGGCCATTTCTGTAGCAAGAGTGGCCATTTCTGTAGCAAGAGTGGCCATTTCTGTAGCAAGAGTGGCCATTTCTGTAGGCAAGAGTGACCATTTCTGTAGCAAGAGTGGCCATTTCTGTAGCAAGAGTGGCTATTTCTGTAGCAAGAGTGGCCATGCAAGAGTGGCCATTTCTGTAGCAAGAGTGGCCATGCAAGAGTGATCATTTCTGTAGCAAGAGTGGCCATTTCTGTAGCAAGAGTGACCATTTCTGTAGCAAGAGTGACCATTTCTGTAGCAAGAGTGGCCATTTCTGTAACAAGAGTGGCCATTTCTGTAGCAAGAGTGGCCATGCAAGAGTGGCCATTTCTGTAGCAAGAGTGGCCATTTCTGTAGCAAGAGTGACCATTTCTGTAGCAAGAGTGACCATTTCTGTAGCAAGAGTGGCCATTTCTGTAGCAAGAGTGGCCATTTCTGTAACAAGAGTGGCCATTTCTGTAGCAAGAGTGGCCATTTCTGTTAGTGCTGAGAGCCCTGCGAAACCTAGAATGGCATTTCCACAATAATTATGACCACCTACACAGGCAGTTCGATTTTCTGCATACTCACGGGGAGTGGATGGGAAAAAAAGCACATGAGTGCTTATTCCATTATCCTCGAAATAAAAAAATAAAATCAATCTGCAGTCCAGGTTCCTGTATGCTCTGACACAGTGAAGAGGGGTGTGTGTGTGTTCTGTGAGTGGTATGGCTCCAGGTGTCCCCTTCATATCACTCGGTGGGGAGAGGAGGGAAGGCAGGGAGGTCTGCTGCTTTCAACATTGTATGCAGCAGTAATCAAAAAGGAGAAGGATCAAATAGTATTTTGATGAATCTAAACAAAAAACACCCCTGACATTCACCCATATCAGAGAGCAGATGATGAAATAATATTTTGATCAATCTGTACCAAGACATTCACCCCAATCAGTGAGCAGATAAGCTTTGCAAGGGCCTCAAGAAAGCACTTTAAAATTATTCTTTTTTTTTAATATCGAGGATAATGGAATAAGCACTTATGTGCTTTTTTACATCCAGTCCCCGTGTGTATGCGCTTTTGTAAATTGCCATCTGTTCCCACCGGCACACAATGGCCTACTCTTACAAAAAGCGGAACAGGCTTTTAACGTGTGCGCAAGATGTTCTGCGTGCGTTCGCACACGGGACCTCAGTTTATAGTCTCACCTGAAGGACTTTCGGGGAGAGACTTTGAATAGATGTGACTCACGATTGCAACTTATCCCAGTTCTGGGCCAAAGACTGCCGAGAGTTGATGTGGTATAAGAGTTGAAGTCCCCCGTGGGACTCCTAGGGTATGCTTACAAAGCGAGCATTGCAAGAATAGGATTCCTGCCCTCCAACCAGGCATGTCGTAAGAGGCGACTAAGGTGGAACCCTTCCTCCAGGTTGGGGGTTGGGCACAGGGCTAACAACCCTGTCCTGTAAAAAAAAGAGCAGTTACAGAAACAGCAACAGAGAAAACTTATACTTTGGCGTGCGAAGGACCTCCCGGGTCCAGTGAGACTCGTATGAATGCTGATGGCCAAAGCCGAGAGGAAGCTACCAGCAGGAAAGGAAGACCAAAAGCAACGTGGAGAAGAACTGTAGAAAGTGAGATGAAGGCCATGCAGCACTCTTGGGGATCAGTGACTAGGTTGGCCCAGAATAGGCAGGAGTGGAAGCGCTTTGTTGCTGCCCTACACACCACTGGGTGTAATGGCTAATGATTATAAGAGTTGAAATGGAAAGTTGACTTCCCTGGGTTGAACGTATCAAACATTGTCCTTACCTGCAGGAGGAGGGTGAAATAGCGCAGCATGGGACAGGAAGCTCAGTGGTCAGAGAATTTGCTTTCCCCGAGCTAAGGTTAAGCAGCATTGAGCATGGTTACCAAAAGGATGGGCGACCGTTTGTGCGCCTTGGCTTCATCACAGTCCCCCAGCTGTAAATGGGTATCCTTCGGATGAGACTATAAACTGAGGCCCCGTGTGCGAACACATGCAGAACATCTTGCGCACACGTTAAATCCTGTTCCGCTGTTCGAAAGAGTAGGCCATTGTGTGCCGGTGGGAACAGATGACAAAATTTAAAAAAACGCATACACATGCAACAAAGAAAAAGTCATCTGAGCGCTTTGATTTGTTGCTTTACAAGATTCAGCGCTATATAAACCCCATACATTATTATTATTATTATTATGATTATCTGCCCTGTCTAGGGTCAGGGAAGGTAAAGCAGCGAGGGAGAGGAGATGGGTGCCGCCCGCAATATGCTGGCCCCTAGAGAAGTTGAGGTCTCTAATGCCTCACTCCCCAACGACGGCTTAGGCTAGGTTATGGGAACTCCTTTTAACTTTTTCCTCTTATAGTGCATAGCACCGTTTTGCATTTTCTTTTGTTGCGCTTTGGTTGAAAGGAGGGATTCTCCGCGCATGATGAACAAGTGCTGTGTGTGCGTGTGTGAATGCAAGTGCATGCCACATATAATATATATAATGCCATATGCATATGGGACTTCAGTTCATAATTTCTTGTGAAAGTTTACTTACAACAGCGACAGCCATACAACACAAATACGCCTTAGCATACAGACAGGCAGCACGCTGAAAACACATTTTACTAGCTGTGATTCTCTCTCTCAAGTGTGCGTGCACACACACATACACATAACACGCAAAAGAACTCCATGCTCATATGAATGCAGCTTTATTTGATAACAAATGACAATGATAATATAGATCTATAAAGAGCTATATCTTGTGAAAATCAAAGTGTCTGCAATCAAATTATTTACACGCATTCAACTTTTTGCACATAGCCTGCACAAATTTCACATTTATTCACACACACACACACACACACACACACACACACACACACACACACACACACACACACACACACACACACAAGCAATGCACTTAAGAGGGCATGGGGTGATGAGGATGGGGGTGGCTGCTGAAAGTGGGGGAGGGAACAGATATTATGGGATGTAACAATGGGGGAAGATCCAAGGTAGGAAAGAAGTATGTCTGGAGGCTGTCTTTAAAAAAGAGTCAAATAATCATAGACTGTTGATGTCCAGCTCACGATTTTATGGTGTAGACTCAAACCACCACATTGAGGATATGACCCCACTCCCTGGAGAGTCCTTCACATGAGACTATAAACTGAGGTCCCCTGTACAAACACACACACATCACATCTCACCCACATGTCAAAACCCCTTCTGCCTTTCGGAAGAGTAGGCCACTGTATGCTAGTAGGAACACACAACATTTTTTCTTTTACCCAAAAAACGCATGCACGTAAGTGTGATAAGACATCATTCATGGAGCTGACATGCCACTAGATTGATGGTGGGGCAAAGGGTTGAATAGGTGACCCTTCCCCACGAAATGAGTCGCTTAGCACCTGACCTACTTTTCTGCTAGGAGCCATTTTCGGCAGGGGGGGGGGGGGGTCAGGTTGTCGATTTTGATTGATTATAAAACTATAGCCATTAATTAATCTGACTTGTAATGCAATATCAATGCATAATTATCTTCCCTTTTGCTTTTAAACGTGTTCTAAAAATACCCAAGCCCTCATTCTGTCTAGCTATTATGATAGTGAACTTGTTGTCAATTTCTCATTTTGTGGCTGGCATCCTGCAGTATACCATTTCAAGTTGTAATAACTTTCCACAGAATTGTCCGATTTTCAATCTAGTTTGTGTACTAAAGAGCCTTTTTATTGCAGATAAAGAACATGCCAATAACAAAAATGCAATGTGACTCATTATGTGGTGGAGTGACACATATTTGCAAAAAAAATATCACCGTAAGTGAAGGTCACAGCTGTAGTTGACAAACAAAGGAAAAAATTTTTTTAAACCCAACCAATGTATGTATGGTAGTCCGTCGTTTTCGACGATGACCTCCAAAACAGCAGAGGAGGCAGCTGCTGTTTCGGAAATTGAGGAAAAATTTGATTATAGTGGAGATGCCTTGCTCACAGTACATCCCCACTCTCTCGGCCAAGTGGGCATAAGGACAGTCAGCGTTGGCGATGTTCTCCAAAGGCCAACCAGCCCCCAGGGCTGCAGCACATAAGGACTGTGCGAGTCAAGCCTCCAAGTCAGAGAGTCCTAGTCGATCACTAAAGACTAAGCTGTAAAGTGGAATTCCATGAGTGGGAAAGCCACTGGTCATACAGCCTCTCACTTTGCTGCTGCCCCCAGCGTCAATGGTTTAATCAAGAACTGTGATAAAGCCCAGGCGCTGATATCCTCCCCCTCCCACCCCCCAGCCCACTAGGACAGGGGTAGGCGGGGAACGTGGGAAGAGTGGATCTTGCTGGCGCACCCTGGGCAGGAGTGAAGGGTGTGGTGGGTGAACAGGTCACAGTCCAAACAGAAGAGGTGCTGGCATTTCTCACACTGGTACACCTGCAAACCACAGACAGAGAGACAGAGAGAGAGAGAGAGAGAGTGAGAGAGAGAGAGAAACAGAGAAAGAAAGAGAGAGAGAGAGAATGAATGAATGAATGATCTTTATTTTCCAAGGGTTACAGAGTAAGACTTCGCATATACTTGTTTTTCATCTGGCCCTTGCCCTGATTAGAGACTATCAACAAAATACATACACAAAAAAACCCAAAACAAAACCCCACCTACAACAACAACAACAGAAGTTCAACCTGTGATTTAAAACAAGAGATAATGTATATTCAACAAACACATATTCATCAATTGACCTGAACATTACTGTCAAAGAGATACATTGATTATAAGAGAGAGAGAGAGAGAGAGAGAGTGAGAGAGTGAGAGGAGAGAGAGAGAGAGAGAGAGAGAGAGAGGAGAGAGAGAGAGAGAGAGAGAGAGAGAGAGAGAGAGAGAGGAGTCCTGCGATAACATACAAGACTTTTCTTCATTAACAGAGAAGAGTGAATTTTTTTTAAGGTTATTATTTTACAATCAGCATTAAAGAATAAAAGCATTAAAGAACGGTTGAAGTAAATCGCACAAGTGTGCGTGCACGCATTTTACAACACATACATGCATACACATACATGAATATCTGCACATTTATCCATACAATACAACACTCTATTGTACTGCACTGCATTATATTGTATGGAGAAATGTACAAAAGAAGAGGATTCGACATTTACGAAAAATACACAAGAAGTACAGTATGGCTCAGCAATTTTTACTAAAAACATTGGCCGAAAAATATTTTCCTCCCCTGTAAAAAGTCTATTGTAATATATATAAAGTGTGTATGTGTGTATGTTTATGTATCTATTTTTTATTTTTATTTTATTCTTTTATATTGTGGATAATATAATAAGCACTTATTTGCTTTTGTGTGTGTGAAGTAATTGGCATGCCTATATATCCCCTAGTTCAGTAGTTGTGGCAATTTATACACACACACACACACAAAACACACACACACTAAAACAGCACAGATCCAATGTGTTCATAACAGTAACCAAAGAGGAAAACTGCATATATTCAAAGATCTCATAACTTTTGCCTGTGTACCACTTTCCACAAAACTGTTTTCCTTACCTAAACACAGTTCAAACACTCACTGAGAGAAAAAGAAACCCCTAGTAAATGATGCAACCCCCCAAAAAATCATCTTACCCCTATTCATGTAAATAATAATAATAATAATAATATATGGAATTTATAAAGCACTGAATCTTGTAAAGCAAAAAATCAAAGCGCTCTACCCTGTACCTATGTAACTCATGATAATACTTATATTCTTCACAAAATGTTCAAGAGCAAGTCCCAAACTCACTTATCTATGCACTTAATTAATGATATCACTTTATCTGTACTCCATCCTTCATAATATACAATCAAGGAGCACTGCAAAGACCCAGGTAAAAAAAGGGTAAAGGTGTCCCATAACCTATGTGGTTGTAGGGGAGTCAGAGACCTCAGCTTCTCTAGGGGCCAGCATATTGAGGGCGGCGCCCATCTCCTCTCCCTTGCTGCTTTACTTTCCCTGATCCTAAAGAGGACAGGTACCCATTTACAGTTGGGTGAACTGGGGGAACTGTACTGAAGCCAAGGTGCACAAACGGTCACCCATCCAACTGGTAACCATGCTCGATGCTGCTTAACCTTAATTGGGGGAAAGCGAGTGGTCTGATCACTGAGCTATCCCGTCACCAACCTAGGTAGACCTAGGTACCACTCACAAAAATAAGCACTATTCATAATAAATATCATCAGATTTAAGACTGAAATCTTCAACCCTTGAGAGTTAAAGAGAGACTGAAACACAAAACAGACCTAGCATACATCCCTGAAGTTGGAATGAGGCTACCTTTACAGAGGACACAACCCGTTGCGTACGCAAAACTTTACCACTGGTGAACCTTGGACCTCTAGCCAAGGAATAAAAGAAAAAAATATGAAGAGAAAAAAAAGAAAAAAGAATACGTTCTATTTTGTGACCAATACTGCTAGACTGCTGCCCCATTCTACAAACTTACCTGGGGCTCTACGATTTCCACCTGGCAGCCAAAGCAGCACCTGCAGAGACCACAGCATGTACACAGCTTCAAACAAAACACACACAAAAATTATATATATAAAAATAACGGACAAAAATGCTGGTTCACAGCATCGATTAAAAACACACCAAAAAACTGGAAAAAGTACAACAGAATTATTTTTACTGTCAAAATTGTAAACCATTATCATTCATACTGTACTAAACTGTTTTGTTCTGTGCTGCAGTGAACTGATCTCTACTGTGCTATACTTGTCTGTACTGCACTGTACTATACTGTACTATGCTGTGACTCAATGTAATGTAAGTTGAAACTTGAAGAGTGCAATATCTTAATGTAGGCCAACATACATAGTAATGACAACATTAACAGACATCATAAGAAATATTTTCTCCAAACAAACTTTGATAAAGAATGGTAAAATCCCACCCAAAACAAAACCAAAACTGGAATAGATATTCATGAAAAATATGCCACTGTTCAAGAAGTTTTATATGACTCTCAGCAGTTCATAACATCAGTTGCTGAGATTATATATTCTTCCCCAGTAAGACCTATACTGTAGACAGTTGTGAGAATATAAATATACATACATTAGAGATAGATAGGTAGATAGATAGATAGAGAGATAGGGAGAGAAAGAGATGTTGGTTTGAATGCGGGTGTGTCCTTATCACCAAGTAGTGAATGGACATTAAGCAAAAACAAAACAAAACAAACAAAAAAACCAAAACTGTTGCATATATATACTGAATTTAGCCAAAAACAAAGCAGCCATTCTAACAGCAAGTGCAAAAATAACTGCCACACTACCTCCAGTGTAAGCACTAAAAAAACCACCACCCTCTTTTTCAACAGGCTGTGTCAAAAGTTGGAAATAACAAACCAGACACTTACATCCACATCAACATACACACACACACACATGCATGCACAAAACCCTTAACTCACAACACACACACACACACCTACACCACACCTACCCCCCTCCCCCCACATACACAAGACACAGAACCCTAAAACTTTACAAAAATAATATTTTTTAAAAAGCCCCTTATCCCCAAAACACACACAAATTCACATCTAACTCCTGCTGCCCCTGTCCCTCAACAAAGAACAACAACAAAAAGCCCAATCAAGGGCCCATCACTCACACAGGAGATTCCACGTCCATCTCCGACACCAGACGTTCGGTGAAGGGAGGGGGGGGGAAGAGGTGGTGGTAGGATCGAGCCAGGTGGGGTGCCGACACAAGCGTCAGGCCTGACACAGCAAAACCAGAGAGAAAAAGCCATGATCAAACGCCATCTGAAAATCTGAGCCGTCCTGACTCGCTTGGGCTCACAAACAGTCTGTCTGTGTTATTGTCTTGTTTCTTCTCTGGACTATTGTCTTGTTTCCTGTGGCCTATCGTCTTGTTTCTTCTGGCCCATTGTCTTGTATCGCCTTGTTTCTTCTGGTCTTGTTTTTTCTGGTCTTGTTTCTTCTGGCCTTGTTTCTTCTGGCCTATTATCTGGTTTCTTTTGGCCTATTATCTTGTTTCTTTTGGCCTATTATCTTGTTTCTTCTGACCTATTGCCTTGTTTCTTCTGACCTATTGTCTTGTTTCTTCTGGCCTATTGTCTTGTTTCTTCTGGCCTATTGTCTTGTTTCTTGTGGCCTATTGTCTTGTTCCTTCTGGCCTATCTTCTTGCCTATCTTTTTGTTTCTTCTGGCCTATTGTCTTGGTTCTTCTGGCCTTGTTTCTTCTGACCTATTGTCTTGGTTCTTCTGGCCTATTGTCTTGTTTCTTCTGACCTATTGTCTTGTTTCTTCTTCTGGCCTATTGTTTCTTCTTCTGACCTATTACCTTGTTTCTTCTGACCTATTGAGTTGGTTCTTCTGGCCTATCATCTTGTTTCTTCTGACCTATTGTCTTGGTTCTTCTGACCTATTGTCTTGTTTCTTCTGGCCTATCATCTTGGTTCTTCTGGCCTATTGTCTTGGTTCTTCTGACCTATTGTCTTGGTTCTTCTGGCCTATTGTCTTGTTTCTTCTGACCTATTGTCTTGTTTCTTCTTCTGGCCTATTGTTTCTTCTTCTGACCTATTACCTTGTTCTTCTGACCTATTGAGTTGGTTCTTCTGGCCTATGATCTTGTTTCTTCTGACCTATTGTCTTGGTTCTTCTGACCTATTGTCTTGTTTCTTCTGGCCTATCATCTTGGTTCTTCTGGCCTATTGTCTTGTTTCTTGTGGCCTATTGTCTTGGTTCTTCTGGCCTATTGTCTTGTTTCTTCTGACCTATTGTCTTGGTTCTTCTGACCTATCATCTTGGTTCTTCTGACCTATTGTCTTGTTTCTTCTGGCCTATTGTCTTGGTTCTTCTGGCCTATTGTCTTGGTTCTTCTGGCCTTGTTTCTTCTGGCCTATTTTCTTGGTTCTTCTTCTGGCCTATCTTGCATACTGTTTGTGTGTGTTCTTAGTTGACATGCTTTGAATCTACCATCATTATTGGGGCATTGCACTGCATACAAGTGATTTATCAATGGTATCATAATCATCATTACTGTACATATTGTGCATACATACAAAACTGTCTAAATATACACATATTTTTCTTTCTCCTTCTTACATTATTGACGATAAGAATGCAAAGCCACTCTGATAGGGAAACAAATACAGCTGCAGACAGGTAAAAAAAAGAAAAAAATAGGGTGGCGCTGCTCTTGTGGCGACACAGTCTCCCCAGGGAGAGCAGCTCAAAATTCACGCAGAGAAATCTGCCGTGATTTTGCATGGATTTGAAATATGTTGTTCATTATGTTTAAGGAGAGTTGCATGCGCGTAAATGATTTGAGTGCAAGCGCTTCGATTTGTTTGTTTTTACAAGATTCAGCGCTACATAAATTCCATATATTATTACTATTATGATTGAAAGTGGTATAAGGAGGTAAAGGTAAAGGAGTCCCATAACCTATAAGGTCGTAGGGGAGCGAGGCGTCAGAGACCTCACTTCTCTAGGGCCAGCATATTGAGGGCGGCGCCCATCTCCTCTCCCTCGCTGCTTTACCTTCCCTGACCCTAAAGAGGGCAGGTACCCATTTACAGCTGGGTGAACTGGGGGAACTGTACTGAAGCCAAGGCGCGCAAACGGTCACCCATCCAACTGGTAACCACGCTCGACGCTGCTTAACTTGGCTGGGGGAAAGCGAGTGCTCCGACCACTGAGTATCTATCCCGTCCCCCAAAAGTGGTATACAGTACAATAAATACAGAACGAGGAGACACCAAACAGCAGAAACAGCCCCACACTCACCACAAGCCTTGCACTCGATGGGCAGCTCGCAGTACTTGCTCTTGCACTGAGGGCAGAAATAGCCGTTGCTGCCAAACCCTTGACCTCCGGGTCTGTCCAGATGGCTGAAATGATAAACTGTAAGTGACACAGAGGGGACAGCTCATCAATGTCAAACCTCCCCTGGGAGAAACATGACAAAAAAAGAAGAAGAAGAAGAAAAAGAAGAAGAAGAAGAAGAAGAAGAAGAAGACAGTGGGGACAAGGTAGCTCCCACCTCTGCCACTATCACCAAGCTGCAGAGCATGGTCAGAACAGTGTGGGAATGTGGCTTCTATATACAGAGGCCGTGTACATTCTATATAGAGGCTGTATACATTCTATACACAGGCTGTTTACATTCTATATACAGAGGCCGTGTACATTCTATACACACAGGCTGCATACATTCTATACACAGGCTGTATACATTCTGTACACAGGCTGTGTACATTCTGTACACAGGCTGTATACATTCTATACGCAGGCTGTATACATTCTATTCAGAGACTGTACACATTCTACACTTCACTATATGTGGCCTCTATTCAGAGACTGTCTACATTCTACACTTCACTCTGATCAGAACAGTGAGGAATGTGGCCTCTATACAGAGACTGTATACAATTCTACACTTAACTGTGAAGGTGAAGTGTATGTGGGGACAAATCAGAACTGACCACCCAAGGAAACAGAGTCTCACACAATCTACTGCTGCGTCCCATTTTGGTAACACATCACGTTGCGCTCTTACTCCTTCCGCAAGGGAGGAAAGCAGGACCACCCCATCACAAAACATACTTTCATCATCAAAATTGTAATCCAAATATGCTTTCATACATATTAAAAATTTAATCAGCTTTTATGATAAAAACATTGTCACAACACAGTTCATTTCCCACTTTACATTTCACCAATGTACAAGTCTCACAGTGATTCTAGATGTGTTGAGAAGCACAGAGCGCATTGTCTGGGTGACTCAGGGGTTAAGCTGGGGACGAAGAGAGAATAGGAGGATAAAGATGATGAGAAGAAGAGGCAGAATGAGAAAATGGAAGAGAACTTAAGGAAGGAGAAAAATGAGGAGAGTTGAGATGATGGACGTACAAGAAGAACAAGTACACAAGGAATTGCGAAGAAATTGGTGAAGAGACAGAGCGATAGAGAGGGATTCCAGAGAGTAAGCATGGGAAAGGAAGGAGAAGGAGAGTGAAAGAATGGAAGAAGAAATGATAAGAAGAAGAAGAATTGCGAAGAAGAAAGAAAGAATGAAGAAGAAGAAGAATTGACGAAGAAGAATTGCGATGAAGAAGAAGAAGAATTGCGAAGAAGAAGAAGAATTGCGAAGAAGAAGAAGAAGAATTGCGAAGAAGAAGAATTGCGAAGAAGAAGAATCCCAATGGTCTATCCACGCAACTACTGCATATCGCAAATACACGACTTCAAACAAACGCTGGATGGACGCTATAGCTGAGTGGTTAAGACCTATGAACTTCCATCCCATGGACTGTGAAGTCATGGGTTTGAATTTCGGTGGACTCTGGTGAAGTAAGGGTGGAGATTTTTTAACAATCTCCCAGGTCAACTTCAAGTGCAGATCTGCTAGTGCCTTAATTCCCTTTGTGTATATTCACAAGAAAAAAGATCAAATATGTAAGTTAAAGATCCCGCAATTCATGTCAGCGTTGGGTGGGTTACAGAATCAAGAACATACCCAGGATACATTCCCGAAGTCGGAATGCAGCTACCTTCATGGTGCAGGGCAAAAACAGAGACAAAATCTCACCGTTGGTCAACCTCAGAGCTTTAGAAAAGGAATGAACAAAAAAAAAAAAAACCTCAAACAAACACACCACCATAATGTTTTGTGCAGGGTTCAGGGGATACTTACCACATGCACATGGAGGCTTTTTCTTCAGACTTCTGGTTTCCAGTGAGGCTGTGATGAGGAAATCCTGACCACACCGTGACAAGGCAGAGACAGGAATCATCGTTATTGTTGTTGTTATCGTTACTATTATCATCATTTTCATCCTCCTTGTTACTCTTATCGTGAATATTGTGGACATGGCTTTTTTTAAATCATCACCATCACCGTTATTATTATTATCATTATCACCATCATCATTGTAGCTGTTATTAAATAATCATCATCATTCA
This sequence comes from Rapana venosa, assembly GCA_028751875.1. Lineage (NCBI taxonomy): Eukaryota > Metazoa > Mollusca > Gastropoda > Neogastropoda > Muricidae > Rapana > Rapana venosa. Next base: position 15,829,002 of record CM054163.1, on the reverse strand, counting down.
TTTCATTCTTATCATGATTGTTGCTGTTGTTATTGTAGTCGTTATCAGTTTGCTTTATGCCCACGTGACTGCTACTTGCTATGATTTATACCTGAACAGAAAACAAGACAGGAAAGCAACAACAACAAAAAGAGATAAAAATCATAAGTCACAGTTCTTAAAGATATACAACCTAACAAAACCACAAGATTAAAAAATATTGAAAAGATTGAAATAAGCATCCACTGATGAACATTCTAACAAACAATATTCAAAACTGTACATTTTAGGCAAAAAAAGAAGAAAAAAGCATACAGCATAAAACTATATCACTAAGCATATCACCACGCACGTGCACGCACATAAGCAGGTATGCACAGGCATGTGCACCACACACCACACTCACTCACTCACACACACAACACACACACACACACACACACACACACACACACACACACACACACACACACTCACTCACACACATACACACTCACGCACACACAAACATACATACATAGTAACATACCCATTTTGATGAGCGATGATTCAGTATTTGCCTGTAACAACAACAAAACCAACATTTACCAGTGCTTTAAAAAAACTTTGACACCTGTTTGAGGGGATTTTTTCCCCTGCAGTTAACATCAGTGCCCACTCCACCCCCCCAACAGTTCTTCGGATAAGACTATAAACCAAAATCCTATCCAGGAACCCACGCAGAACATCATTCCCACAAGTTAAAACCAGTTCCCTCTTTTGCAAATGTACACCAGTATGACTGTGTCAGAAGGAATTGATATCAAATTTTTAAAAAGTTGCCTGTATTTCGGTGTCGTGTTCTACACATAACCCCTGAAGATGGATTGCGGCTTCCTTAATGATGGGCAAGCAGTCGCACATGTAAAATCTTACCACCGGTGAACCTCTAGGCAAGGAACAAAATCAAGAAACAGAATGAAGGCAGTACAGACACACAACAGAGATAGATTGCCTTGGAAACGTACTGAAGATGACGTCAAGGAATCGCAGTGAAAGTATTATATGAAAGAGAGAGAGAAAAATGGATCAAGACAGAAAGAAGGAATGTGGGGGGTGGGGAGGGGGGGTGGGGCAGGCAGTGACAGAGATAAAGAGGGAAAGGATGTGACAGAGATTTATTTATTTATTTTTCTATTTACTTATTTATTTATTCTTTTATTTCCAGGATAATGGAATAAGCACACATGTGCTTTTTTACAACCAGTCCCCATGTGTACGCAGTTTTGTCAATTTTGTCATCCATTCCCACCAGCACACAAAGGCCTAGTCTTCTGAAAAGCGGAACAGGTTTTTAACACTGTGTGCAAGATGTTCTGCATGTGTTTGCACATGGGACCTCAGTTTATAGTCTCATCCGAAGGACTTTTGGGGGAAGTGGAGTCGGCACTGATGTTAACTCCAGAGGAAAAATCCTCTTGAACGAGATTCAAACCTGGGTCAGCAGATCACAAGCGCATCACTCTAACCACCAGGCTATCCTGACAGAGAGACAGACAGACAGTGCAGAGAGAGAGAGGAAAGTCAATTCTCACCGTGGCAGGAGGAGGAGACACATGCTGCTTCAGAAGATCCTTGAAATGAGCTTCGTCCAGAATCACACTGTACTGTCCTGAGAAAAAAACCACAACACAACATCACACAAACATACAGCATATCATTTTATTACCTGCAACAGCGACAACTATGACAAGAATAACACCACACAACTATCATCACCATCAACAACACCATTAATAACAAAAGCAACAAAACAAATGATATATATATATATGGAAATTTTAAAGCTCTTAATCTTGTAAAGCAAACAAATCAATGTGCTTGCATTCAAATCATTCATGCGCATGTGACCATTCAGGAATAGGATTTACAGATTTTAAATTGACACACATGCATGCATGCACACACACACATTCACATTCACTCTCTCTCACACACACACTGTGACACACACACTGACACAGTCTGACACACACACACACTGACTCACACACACACATACACCATATTCATTATCCTCAAAATAAAAGAATAATAGAAAGAAAAAAAAAGAAAAAGAACACCACACACACTACACACACACTCACACACACACACACTACACTACACACACACACACTCACTCACACGTACACACATTCTTACAAAGCAAATCAAGACCAAACAACACATTGATAAAAATGAATAAATCAAACTCTCACCATTGGTCATCTGGCAGAGTTTCTTGCACACACGGACCTCCGCAGAGAGACCAATTACAGAACAACGCACATTGTGTTCCTGCATAGCCTGTGTAAACACACACACACATGCACACGCACGCATACACACACACATGCACATGTGCGCACACACATACAACTGTATGAGTAAATGAGTATGTAAAAGAGAGAGAGAGAGAGAGAGAGAGAGAGAGAGAGAGAGAGAGAGAGAGGAGAGAGGGGAGAGAGAGAGAGAGAGAGAAAGTGTGTGTGTGTGCACATGCATATATACGTACAAGAAAGAGAGACAGACAGAGAGACAGACAGACAGGGAGACAGACAGATAGAGAGAGTCAGAGAGACAGAGAGGGAGAGAGAGATAATGACAAATTCTTTTATTCAAGATAATGATGATAAGCACTCAGAAGAGAGAGAGGGAGAGAGAGAGAGAGAAGAGAGAGAGAGAGAGAGAGAGAGAGAGAGAGAGAGAGAAAGAGAGAGAGAGAGGGATGGGTACTGATGCACCAACAAAGTGCAAGTGTACCTTCATAGTGGTGTGGATGTCGGCAGGGTCGCAGGTTGTCAGACTGCCCACGATGATCAGCACTTCACGACTGGCGTGGCCTGGCATATGTCTGCAACATTTGTTATCTTTTTTCTTTAAACAACAGTTAGTTATGCAGTTGGGCATTTCCCAGCTTAACTGCCTCTGCCTGGAAATTTTCAGGGACAAACTGTACATTCTATAAACCTGGAAAATTTCTGGGGCGATGACTCAACGTAAATAAGCCAGCATCCTTGACTACAGTTAATGTCAAACCTGCCCTGGGAGAAACATGACAAAAAAGGAAGAAGATCCTTGACTACAGTTAAAGGGAAAGAACTGCAAAGTTAGTGCAGATCACTCTCCTTTTGCTTGGCAACATCCAGCTGCAAAAATGATAATTTTTTTTAGCCCATATTTTGCGCTATTTTGCATGACTGCTTCGACTGTTCTTGTTCAAAGTGGCTGACTCTTCTCGCTGAACACATTAATGACTTTACACAGCTGAAGAAGTGACAAATGAGATTTTACTTTTTAGATGATCTGACAGTGATGAAAATGACTTGTATGATTCAGGAGATAGTGAAGATGAATAAACAAGGGACATTTTTGCCTTGACTTATGTGTGACACTATTGAGATCGGGGATGCTCAGAATGACAGTGGTGATGAAGAAAGTGCATTTTCATCAATTTTTTAAAAATTCTGTAATAAATTTTTTTTTAAAGGAAATATCATGTTAACTACTTTGAGCTTGCCTGAAAGCAGTCTATATTATATAAATTATACTGTCATTGGACAGAATATCAGGATTATTCTTCAGGTAGTTCTGAGTTACAGGGACATGTTGCCCTCGGCAGTCAAGAAGCTAACAACCTTGGGGGGGTTGGGGGGGGGGGGGGGGAGGGCAGGGGGGTCACTTAGAATATGCACTCTGTCTCTTTTTTTTATCCCACCTGGGAATCACTGTGAGACTGTAAGTACACACTGGATGAGAAAAGTTTGTTTGTGCGTGTGGTTATTTTCAAGTACCTCACCCTGTATACACAGTATGTTCCAACTACTATAATTATTTTCCTTTTAAGACACTGCCGAGGTTCAAACCCGTGACTCCTTGGGCCTGTGGGATTGAAGTCAAACAGTCTTAACCACTGGCCTACGGAGACTGCTGCACACACAACTGGAGTGAAACGGTCTTTAACCACTCGGCTCCATGATGGAGCAGCTGAACTTAAGCCCACGAAGGAAGGGGGTCGTTAGCTGTCTGCTAGGAAGTCGACTGACCTGAGTGTCTGCAGCGCCAGTTCCAGAGAGTTCTGAAGAGACAGTTCTCCCTGACACGGCTTGTCTGCCAGGCTCTGCAGCGCTGTGATGTGACGACGAGGGTTTCCTGTCACACATACACACATGCATGCACACACGCAAGCACACACACGTGCGCACACACACAGAATCAAAGTCAGGAATTATCAGGTTTGAGGAAAGTCAAATCTTTTTACATCTGTCTTTCCAAACAAACAAAAAAAAGACCAAAAAAAAGAAATCGAACTAGCCGTAATGAATCATTCCAGGGCGTAAATTTATGCATGTGATGAAGGAGAGTCAAAAATTGGATGAAGCTCAAGCCCTTTTTGTAAGCCAAAACAGTAATTCATAAAACAAGAAAATGTAGCTCAGTACTAAAACCATTTTAAAGACTGAGCACAATAACTAACGCTGATACAATCACCAACCTCCATCCCTATCAGTACCTGTATCTTCTTCTTCTGTCATGTTTCTCCCAAGGGAGGTTGACATTGATGAGCCTTCTCCATCTCTCTCTGTTTTGAGCTTCCTCCTTATTTATGCCCCTTTCTCTAAGATCATCTGCAATACAGGTAGCCCAGGTCTTGCTAGGTCTTCCCTTTGGTCTCTTTCCATCCACTACAAAGTTCATTGCTCTTTTTATGATGTGGTGGTCTGCATTAAAAAAAAAAAGGTTTTTCATCTGTTCCTACCAGCACGAATGGCCTACTCTTCCAAATGGAGGAACAAGTTTTAACATGTGTGGAAGATGTTCTGTGTATGTTCACACACACAGGGCCTCGGTTTATAGTCTCATCCAAGAGACTTTTGGGAAAGTGAAGTCAGTCCTGATGAAAACTCCAGGGGGAAAATCCCCTTGAATGAGATTTGAACCCAGGATGTCAGATTGACAGACAGATAGACAGACAGACAGACCCTTGACTGAGTTATGCTGGATTAGTATGCTATGTATTGGTGGATCGGTGGTCTAGAGGTAATGCGCCTGTCTAGAAAGCGAAAAGTCCGGGTCGGAAGTGTGCGGTGGTTCGTATCCCGTCTGGGCCCGAAACTTTTCCCCCATTAGACCATGAGTGGTGGTCTGGGCGCTAGTCTTTCGGATGAGACGATAAACCGAGGTCCCGTGTGTTACAGAAAATTATGCAGCGCACGTAAAAGAACCCACGGCAACAAGAGAGTTGTCCCTGGCAAAATTCTTAGAAAAAAGCCACTCTGATAGGGAAAGAAATACAGTTTCAGACAAGAAAACCAAACAAAACAAAAAAAAAGGGTGGTGCTGCTCTTGTGGCGACGTGCTCTCCCCGGGGAGAGCAGCCCGAATTTTAGGCAGAGAAATCTCGTGACTTAAAGTGGTATAAATGAAATAAAATAAATAAATGCTGTGCTAGTGACTCCTCAGAGTTAAGGGAATTAATAATAATAATAATAATAATGTATGGAATTTATATAGCGCTGAATCTTGTAAAGCAACAAATCAAAGCGCTCAGATTTTATTTCATACCACTTTAAGTCATGGCAGATTTCTCTCTGTGAAATTCGGGCTGCTCTCCCCGGGGAGAGCGGGAGAACGCGTCGCCACTTAGCGCTGCGCCACCCTTTCACCCTTTTTTTTTCTGCAGCTGTATTTGTTTCCCTATCAGAGTGGCTTTTTTCTAAGAATTTTGCCAGGGACAACTCTCTTGTTGCCGTGGTTTTTTTTACGTGCGCTAAATAATTACGTATAACACACGGGACCTCGGTTTATCGTCTCATCCGAAAGACTAGCGCCCAGACCACCACTCATGGTCTAATGGATGGGGGAAAAATTTCCGGTCCAAACGGGGTACGAACCGCCGCACACTTCAGACCCGGACTTTTCGCTTTCTAGACAGGCGCGTTACCTCTAGACCACCGATCCACACAATTGAGATATGAGAGAGAGAACATTCGATTAATTAATCTGGGGGAGGGGGTGGGGGGTGGGGGTGGGGTGAAAACTGACAAACTGACTGCTCAATACTGAAGCTACAGGCAGACTCACCTCCCAGCTCGGTGACTTTCTCGGCTCGCTTGTTGCGAGAGATCAGCATGCCTAGCTGACTGATGGGGTTCTGGTCAAAGTACTCCTCCACATACGTCTCCAGCAGCTGCAATACAACAGTGTCCGTACCATTATGCCACATCTGTCCTGCAGCTAGGCCATTGCCAGCTATGCCATTACCTTTACCAGCTATGCCATTACCTTTACCAGCTACGCCATTACCTTTACCAGCTACGCCATTACCTTTACCAGCTATGCCATAATCTTTACCAGCTACGCCATTACCTTTACCAGCCATGCCATTACCTTTACCAGCTATGCCATTACCTTTACCAGCTACGCCATTACCTTTACCAGCTATGCCATTATCTTTACCAGCCATGCCATTATCTCTCCTGGTGTCATTAGCTCTACCACCAATGTCATGATCTCTATCATTTGTGTTATTATCCCTACCGTTCACGCCACTATCTCTACAAGCAACGCCATATCAATTTATTAATTCATTGACAATAATACCAACAATGCCAGTATCGCTACCAGCACTGCCATTCTTTCTATTTGTGCCATTATCTCTGCCATCAATGATCTCCACCACAGGCCTGTACCCCCCCCCCCCTCGAACTTATTTCAGTATTTTCATGGCAATTTTCAGTATTCCTCATACAGTTTCAGTATTTTCATGGCAATTCTCAGTATTCCTCATACAGTTTCAGTATTTTCATGGCAATTTTCAGTATTTTTGCACAGAGCTTCAGCATTTTCACGCGTCATATACGACACGCTTTTTCAACATGAAAAACAGACTCAACTTTTTCTCTCTGTTTCTTTTGATTAAGCTCTTTTCTTCATTTGTTTCTTAGGGCATTTTTCCCCCACTGTACAAAATCTTTTTGTTTTGGGGTTTTCTTTTTTCTCTCACTAACTAGCAACGGGATAGCTCAGTGGTCGGAGCACTCGCTTTCCCCCAGCCAAGTTAAGCAGCGTCGAGCGTGGTTACCAGTTGGATGGGTGACCGTTTGCGCGCCTTGGCTTCAGTACAGTTCCTCCAGTTCACCCAGCTGTAAATGGGTACCTACCCTCTTTAGGGTCAGGGAAAGTAAAGCAGCGAGGGAGAGGAGATGGACCCTCAATATGCTGGCCCTAGAGAAGTGAGGTCTCTGACGCCTCGCTCCCCTATGACCTTTTTTTTAAAACTAGCAAATCTAGACAGGTATCACACAGAGACAGCAAGCTGACCTTGAGAGAGGTGAGAATGCGCGAGGGTTTCAAGTCCTGGTCATTCATGGCTGCTGACATGTCAATGATCACAAACAGATGACGCATCTGCAAGCAGAACAACAAACAAACAAAAACATCATTTCTTGAAATAATATCTCTTTTTGACTGTATTTCATACCAGTTAAATTAAACCTGAGTGTGACAAAACCTATCTCTCTTGCAACTTCCCCAAAACAGATCTCTCCTCTCTCTGTATGATGTATCTCTGTCTGTCTGTCTGTCTCTCTCTCTCTGTGGGTCTTTTTCCATGTCTGTCTCTCTCTTTGTCTCTCTGCCTCTGTGTCTGTCTGTCTGTCTCTCTCTCTCTCTGTGGGTCTCTTTCCATGTCTCTTTCTCTCGCTGTCTGTCTGTCTCTCTTTCTCTGCCTCTGTGTCTGTTTGTCTGTCTTTCTCTCTCTATTTCATGCTTTACTGATTGTTTCCATGCACATACATATGTTTACAAGGACAACTTGTAAGACTAGGCTTGGCCTAAAATCTTTTCTCCTTACAGACAGATCTCTCTCCTCCATCTTTTCCTCTCAAACATTTCTTTGATTTTGAATGTGGACTGTACTTCAACAGTTTTTTGCCACTGTCTTACTTATGCCAAAAAGAGCAGTTACAGAAACAGCAACAGAGAAAATTTATACTTTTGCGTGCAAGGACCTCCCGGGTCCAGTGAGACTCGTATGAATGCTGATGGCCAAAGATGAAGGCCATGCAGCACTCTTGGGGATCAGTGACTAGGTTGGCCCAGAATAGGCAGGAGTGGAAGCGCTTTGTTGCTGCCCTACACACCGCTGGGTGTAATGGCTAATGATGATGATGATGATGAAAGTCTCAGAGAGAGGGAGAGAGAGCGAGAGCGAGAGAGAAGAAAGGGGGTCTTTTATCTTCATTCATACTTTCTTTCAGTGGGTTTCACAATATAAGACTAAGAGAAGCTCCCCTCAAATCTTTTTCTTACCCCATCTCTTCATATTGCTTCCACCCCATACCTCACTTATTTTTTTCCACATTTCATCCAATCTTCCCCCTAGCCCCCAGATGCACCCCCCCCTCTTTTTTACCTCCTTCTTCTTCATGACTTCACCTCAAAACATTTTGCTCTTTCTTTCATTCTCTGTTCTAACTTAACTCTGTGTTAGTCTCATAAACCACACCAAAACTCAGTAACTTTGTGCTCATGAACTACATGAAAGCGCAGTATCATCATGCCCTACTTTTTATAACTTTTGACACACGATAAAAACATGTATGAAAAATAATGCAACATATGTTAACAATCATTTGCCAACGTTACTGTCCAAATTCATGCAGATCTGTTGTATAGTATGAGAGATTTGCATTTTTAAAATTTCAGCTCATTTTGGCCAAATCCTTCCATGAATAAGAAGTTGATATTATCAGTTCTCTATATGAGACTAACCTCTTAACTGCCCAGTGCAAGGGCACCCTATATGCCGGGGAATAAAATTCTTATGTACCACTGCTATGTTCATATCCTTCTTACTCAGAAATTACTACACGAATAATCCTGATAGTCTACCCAATGACAGTATATATATCGTAGATTGCTTCGAGGCAATCTCAAATTAGTTAGCATGATATTCCACTGCGAAAATATATTTAAAATGTAAGAAATCGACAAAAAATACACTTTCTTCTTCACCACTGTCATTCTGAGTACCCCCATCTCAATAACGTCAAACATAAGTCCAGGCCAAATCTCATTCATTGTTTTTTAAAAGCACTATCTCCTGAATCATACACGATCGTTTTCATCACTGTCAGGTAAATCTAAAGTTTTATTTGCCACTTTTTCAGCTGTGTAAAGTTATTGATACCTTCAACAAGAAGTGTCAGCCACTTTGAACAAGAACTTCCCAAGCAGTCATGCAAAACCCCACAAAATACGAGCTAAAAAAACACGATTGTTTTTGCCATGGTTTTTGCAGCTGGATGTTGCCAAGCAACAGGAGAGTGATCTCCACTAATTTTGGAGTTCTTTCCCTTTAACTGTAGTCAAGGAAGCTGGCTTGTTTAGTTCGGTTCGACACTTCAGAAATTTTCAGGGTTGTAGGCGTATAGAGTGCACATTAAGCCCTGGAAAATTTACGGGTGAAGAGTTAAATTTCATTTGGAACTCTTCTAGCATATTTTGTCTCTTCTGTTCTAGATGCATTCCATTATAAATCAGGTGGGATGCAATGTGCCAGGTCTTCTCCTGTACTGGCAACTCTGAGGAGATAATGCCTGCTAGCCTCGACTGCCAAATTTTGGCTTCAAAAGCTCTGTATGTTTTATTTATTTTACAGGATGCATGCTGAGTATGTTTCTGTTTATGTACCCCCACCAAATGCCGACATGAATAACCGGATCTGTAGCATGCATGTGCGATCTTCTGCATGTGTATACATACAATGATACATGTATGAAATTATCTGTTTGTGTGATAAGAAAGTGAACTGAAAATTTGAAAACATGTAAGGAACTAAGGCACTGACAGGTTTTCATTCTAAGTTGACCTAGGAGATCGTAAAAATCCCTAACTTAAATTCAAAAACTATTTCCACAATTTCGCTGCCCTCCACTCCGCACCAACCAAAAATTCTGAGAAATAACCTGTGACAAATAAAATGAATATGCAGCTGCCCTACTTATCCCTTCTCCTTTTTCACTCAGACTATATAAGTACAGGTCTTTCGATACTTTTTTGTATTCCTGTATGGATGGACACTGAATGCACTGACCATTCCTAGCCGCACATTGGCTGCTTTGTCCAGCAGGTGGCGCCTCTTGGCTCGACTGACGATGTCAGTGATGCTGGCTTGGAGAGAACCGCTCTCATCTTCAATGAGAGCCTCCCTGACAAAAACAAGACATAAAATTTTATCATGATGTGCTTTCGAATGGGATGGGAAACACTTCAAACAGCACAGTTCTTAACTAATAAAAGGGAGTGTGTCAAAAGTTTTGCATGTTTAAAAAAAATTGTTTTACACATGTAATATAAACATGCAACTGCAGGCGCACATGAAACATATGTGTACATGCAGGATCACGCACGCACACACACACAAAGGCATGCCTAAGATCACAACTTGTAAAAAAGACATTAAATGAATTTGAATGCAAGTATGCACACAGGTACACTACAGACACATCATAATTTACAATTAAATACAAACAAAAATACAAATACAGATCCCCCCTTCCCTCTTACATACACACCACTCCCTCCTCTACCCCCCCCCCCCCCCCCCCCTTCCCAAAAACACACACAAAATTCAAATAATGAGTGCTCAACATATTTTATTTATAAACAAAACATACCAGGTTTTTTCATATTCCGTTTCCCAGCGGTATCCCATCTGTTCATCGTCTGCCATGGTGGTGCTGGATAGTGACTGGAAAAAACCCAACATGGACCAAATTAAACTTGACCTGACTCCTTCCATGACTGCTTCAGGAGTTGTTGAGGCACTGCACTGCACTGCAGTCTTGGGCAAGTTGATTCTTCTAGTTCTAGAGTTCATCCCTCTCTAGTGTCTTGTGGTTATAGGTTTCATACTAGTAGTCACTATGTACCTTGTGTACCTGTACCAGTAGTGTTGACTGTTGCCTATGCCAACAGCCAGAGCCACAACTCACAACTAGTACAAGTATTAAAAAAAGGAAGTACTATGTCTTTGTATTACAGTGTGGTGTGTGGTGTGGTCCAAATGTGTGTGGTGTGTTTGTGTGTGTGTGTGTGTTGTCACTATATTGTGAGTGTGTGGGTGTGTTGTGTGTGTGTGTGTGTGTGTGTGTCACTGGTAGTGTGTGTGTGTTGTTTTCATCTAAACTATTTTATTTCAAGGATAATGACCTTCAATGTGTTGTGTGTGTGTGTGTGTGTGCTGTGTGTGTGTATGTGTGTGTGTGTGTGTGTGACTGGACTGTGAGTGTGTGTGTGTGTTTTACATCCTCAGAGCCTGTCCATGTGTACATGTATGTAGTTTTGTAAATTTGGTCACCAACACACAGAGCATATTCTTCTGAAAAGTGCAATGAGTTTTAATGTGTGCGCAAGATGATTTACGTGTGTTTCTGTTTGCACGCAGGACTTTACGTCTTTAGTTTATACTCTTAGTTAATCTAATCCAAAGGACTTTCGGGGAAGTGGAATCGGCACTGAAGTTAACGGTCTCTTCGATGGAGGCTCGAGTGTGTGTGTGTTGTGTTGTGTGTGTGTGTGTGTGTGTGTGTGTGTGTGTGTGTGAGTGAGTGAGAGAGAGAGAGAGAGAGAGAGAGAGAGAGAGAGAGAGAGAACTCTGAACTCTGAACTAGTTTAATTGCACATCAGCCTTGGGCCACAATACAATGCAAAGTAGATTTGGGAAAGCATCACAATATAACGCAGTACATAACACACAGTAATCAACATTCAATATATATTCATGCGTTTTCAATACTAAACAATTTTCAAGTACAGATTAAATTCAGTTTTGCTTGATTTTTGCTTTCCTAGTTTAATCAGACACCAGATTATGCGTATATGAAAACGAGGAGAACATTGTTCCATACTTTAGGTTACTTTCTATTACAATGAAGGATGGTTTTTTTCATCCTTTGATATTAGACTTAAATCTCAACACTTCAGTAATTATGCCTTCCTTCTGTTCATATACTACAACACAACATTTGCAAATATTTCTGTCTTTCTTCATCATCATTTGTTTTGTTCTTGAAAACAACACTATTAACATTTTATAATACACAGTATTCCCTGCATTTTGCTGTATACCGATGTACCAAGCAGCACACTCATACAGAAGTACAGATCATGATAAGCTCAATGTTTAACATATTTTCTTCTACCTGTTGATTGCAAGGAACACTTACTTTGATAAATTATGTTTGTGGATAGGGTTAGTGGCTCTCAGCAAAATGTGCAGAGGAAGTCCATTCGATTCCTTTAGAAATTTAAGCCTCAAATCATCATACATAGGACAGGCAAACAAAAAGTGCTGTTCATTTTCAATATGATTTTTACAAAATGGACAAGCTTTATCATGGTGAGATACCTTGTAGCGATGTACATTGTTATTTAGAGGGAGAATGTTGAATCGAACATGCGAAATGGTGACACGGAAGCAATATACATGGTATAAGTGGTATGAAATGAAATCTGAGCGCTTTGATTTGTTGCTTTACAAGATTCAGCACTATATAAATTCCATACATTATTATTATATTATTATTAATATCTAGAATGTATCGTTCTTTTTCAAAAATAGTCTTGAATGACGTGTAAGGTTGATATCTGTCATGTTCTCTGAGAGCGCCTGTCCATTCCCAAATAAACATATCCACAAGTCCTCTGTTTAAAAATATGCAGAAATGTTTTCACATTCCCAACACCTTGTTGTAACCAAATAATATTAAAACCAGTAATATATAACATCTCTCTTACTTTTGACACCAAACACTGCTTCCCAATACTGTCTAATTGTAATAACATTTGATAGGCCTTATATGATAACCGTTCTGTTTTCATTTCTAATAATCTAAACCAATATCTAAGTCAGGTAACATATGAATTCACACAGTGGATACCTACCCAAATCCCCATATATACCATTTTATTTGGTGTCTTGGTTGGCACTCCTAGAAACCTTTTACATGCACACATGTGCACTTTTTCTATGTGTTCTGACCTGTTTATTCCCCATATTTCTGCAGCATATAGCAATATTGGTTGTATTATCATATGAAATTTTAAAGTAAGTTTTTGCTGACATTTCTTTATATTTTTGAAATACTGTTTAAATTTAAGCTGAACTATTGGCAGTATTGCCTTTTGTTGTTAAATGCAGCGTACCATTTTTAGCACTGATCATCGTTGTAAATTTAAATCCTAAATAATAGCTATTAACCACTTCCAGTCTATTACTATCTAGAACCACACACAGAGAGAGAGAGAGAGAGAGGGGAGAGAGAGAGAGAAGAGAGAGAGAGAGAGAAGAGAGAGAGAGAGAGAGACGGAGAGAGAGAGAGACAAACAATGACAATGACAAATTCTTTTATTTCGAGGATAATGAATAAGCACACATGTGCTTTTTTACATCCAGTCCAGAGAGAGAGAGAGAGAGAGAGAGAGAGAGAGAGAGAGAGAGAGAGAGAGAGAATGACAAATTATTTTATTTCGAGGATAATGAATAAGCACTCATGTGCTTTTTTACACCCAGTAGGGTGGGGTATCCTAGGGATACATCTTAATAAATAACCCAACACTTAAAAGAGAGAGAGAGAGAGAGAGAGAGAAGAGAGAGAGAGAGATAGATCGAGGAGATAAGAGAATAAAAGCACACATGTGCTTTTTTACATCCAGTCCCCGCCCTTAGGGATACAGCTTAATAGAGAGAGAGAGAGAGAGAGAGAGAGAGAGAAGAGAGAGAGAGAGAGAGAGAGAGAGTATGAACAAGTCAAAAACGAAGTCCAGATCAAAATAATAGAGAGCAAGGAGGAATACCGGGACCGCGCAAAGATCGGTACAATTGTATTAGCTTGAAGAGAGTGTATGAAAAAGTCAAAAACGAAGTCCAGATCAAAATAATAGAGAGCAAGGACAAATACCGGGACCGCGAAAAGACCGGTACATTTGTATTAGCTTGAAAAACTGAATCAGTCACCATTTTTAACCTTATTTCTAGAGGTTTGCTAATTTTATCACAATATTGATTTCTGAAAGTGAAGTTTGGTGCTTTTGGCAGATCTCTCGCCGGCTTAACTCACTGATTCTCCTACCTACCTCTTCGCAAGATGTCAAGATATTCGACTGGCTTTGTTGTCGCTTGAGCTTTATCTCCCTTTAAGGCTACAAAGCTTTTGCATCTCCCTTTGTTAAATTACAGAAGAGTGACACATACACACACTCAGGCACTCACACGTGCGCACACACACATGCTTCATCTCTTTGCGACTGCTGCAGCGTAACAGATTTAGAATTAATTCATCGATTATATAAAAGAGCGATGAAACTTGTGGTATTAAAATCAAGCTCCCTAGCCATCAACGATAATAAGCAAACAAATCATTATTCTCATCTTCCAAAACAAGTTTTTATTTAAATAAAGCTCTATTTTGTACAAAAATTGTCAATGGATGCCCCTCAGAAAATCACTAATAGCTTCAAAATCAATTAGCACAGGCATATTCATCTACTAACATTTTCGAGACCCAGAAATAATTTTTACAAAACAAGCTTCTTATACTTAGGTAGTGATTTATGGAACAAGCTCCCAAAACGTTAAAAATGTATCAAAAACAAAAATCAGTTCAAGACATTGATGAAAAATCATTTTTAATGTATACATGCCTATGAACTGACTTATAAGTCAAATTAGCCATGTTTAAATTAAATGCATCAGCACTTTTTGCATTATGTTTCAGGTGTGATTTACTGTGACTGGAAATATTATAGTTACATGTTGTGTATGCGTGTGGAAGTGGGGAGGGGGGGGGGGGGGGGAGAGAAAAGAGGCATTTTTATTAAGCTATTGTTAATGTTCATGAAAACATTAGAGTAAGAGTAATGTATATAAGCACGTTTATAATTTGCAAATTAAAAAACAACAACAACCGGAAAGGAGAAAACCAAATGGTTGACCAGATCTCTCTCTCTCTCTCTCTCTCTCTCTCTCTCTCTCTCTCTCTCTCTCATCTCTCTCTCTCTCTCTCCTCTCTCTCTCTCTCTCTCTCTCATCTCTCTCTCTCTCTCTCTCCCCTTGTGTGTGTGTGTGTGTGTGTGTGTCTCTGTCTGTCTGTCCTGTCTGTCTGTCTAATAGGTTTTATCATGGATGTTATAATAATAATAATACATGGAATTTATGTAGCGCCATATCTTGAAAAAAAACAACCCACAAATCATAGCCCTTTCGTTCATCCCACTCATTCACATGCAGCCAGTTACAATTAATAGTTTTTACAAATTCAAATGTATACACTCACACGCACGCACGCACGCACACACATAAAGGTTATACACTTCGGCAGGGTGATGTTGCTTTTATTGTTGTTAGTGATGGAATTACTAGTACTGTTATAATTGTTATTGTTTTGGTTTGATAGTCTAGTTGGTTATAGGCTTCTTTTGTTTTTGTTGTATTATGTGGGTTTTTTTTATTTGTAGAATTGTTTTTAGTATCCTTTTTCTGTTTGATTGTTTGTGTTTTCCCCTTCCTCCTTGATTGTTTGTGTTTTCCCCCTTCCTCCTTGATTGCCCCCCCCCCCCCCCCCCCCCCCCTCCCCCTGTACTTTCCATCGATATTTTTTTGTTTGTTACTGTTATGGTGTTGTCTCTCAGAGGCAATGGGTGATTATCATTATTTCTACATTACTATTATCATTATTGTTATTATTGATTGTTTTGTCTGATGTTTATTGTTTGATTGTCAATGTATGGTTATATTTTGTTTTAAAAGCGCTACTTTAAGAGTATGAAGGCATAATTATGAGTAGGCCTACACGTTTGCATATGTGGAGGGGGAGAGGAGGAGTGTCATTGCTGACAGTATTGTCAATGCTAATGACAATGAATGCTTAGTATTTTTTGTGGTGTTTTCTTCCTGTTCTTTTTTTAAATTTTTTTATATTTTTATAAAGTACGAACGTGAAAGAATGGGTACTATTGTAACCTAATATAATTTGTTTGTTTGACATTTGATGAATTTTTTTTTCAAATCTTAAAAAAAATCTATAAGTTATCTAAGTGTGGGGTGTGTGTGTGTGTGTGTGTGTGTGTGGTGTGTGCGCGCGCGCGCGTGCGCGTGTGTGTATGTGTGTGTATGTGTGTGCAGTATATTGTTTTGTTATTTTTCTTATTGGCGCATTTTGTTGTTAAGGGTTGTCGTAATAATGTTGTAGTTAAATATTGTTGATGAAGTAAATGTTGTTCCTAGACAGATGGCTTGATGAAGACAAGCAAATGCATTACTTATTCAATGTACGATCTGGAAATAAAAATTTTAACTTTGACTTTGACTTTGACTTTGACTCTCTCTCTCTCTCTCTCTCTTACACATACAAACACACGCACGCACGCACACACACACACACGCGTGCGCACGCACGCACGCACGCACGCACGCTCGCGCGCACACACACACACACACACACTAATGGGGGTAATCTGGATGAAGGGGTATAATGATGATGATGGAGAATAGGTTGCGGGGGGGGGGGGGGTGATGATGATGATGATGATGACCTGGGCATAGAATGGTGTTGGGGAGGAGAAGGATGGATAGTGTAGGTCGGAGGAGGGGTAAAATAGGTTTGCTGGGAAAATGAGGATTGAGGTGAGGGTCAAGTTTGACTAACCAAGTCGGAATGGGGCTACCTTAATGGTGGGCAAAAAATAGTCGCATATAACAAAATCTGTCCATTGGTGAACCTCAGAGATCTAGCCGAGAAAAAAACAACAACAACAACAACAACAAATTGCATATACACATGTAATGTGAACAAACCTTTACAAGGTTGTTTAGTGACAGTAGTTAATTTCAGAATAACCAACACTTTGAAAAATGTACATTTTCGACCCGAGTGGTATTCCATTATTCCTCAGGGTTTCATGTGTAAATCACTTTAGGACCTCGGCGTATCGTCTCATCCAAAAAAGACTAGCACCCAGTCCACTTCTCAAGGTCTTGTTTATTTATTTATTCATTCATTATTCTTTTATATCGAGGATAATGGAATAAGCACTTATGTGCTTTTTTACATACAGTCCCCGTGTGTATGTGGTTTTGTAAATTCTGTCATCTCATCCCACCGGCACACAATGGCCTACTCTTACGAAAAGCGTAACAGGATTTAACGTGTGCGCAAGATGTTCTGCGTGCGTTCGCACACGGGGCCTCGGTTTATAGTCTCATCCGAAGGACTTTGGGGGAGAGTGGGGTCTGCACTGATGTTAACTCCAGGGGAAAATATCCCCTTGAACGGGAATCGAACCCGGGTCGTCAGATAGCGAGCGCAATGTTCTAACCACTAGGCTATTCCGTCCCCGTGGAGGAAAAGGTTGGTTTCAAACGGGGTTGGAACGTTCGACTTATCGCTGTCCGGACACGGTCGTGACCGCTACATCATTGTTGGGGTGAGGAGTACACTGGACGTTCTTCAGTGTGTTGGGTCAGTGGAGTTTCGTTGTCGACAGTGTCGTGTTTAATCAGCAAAACCCCACAGGCTGCTTGGATGTAATATATAACAAAACTGACTGATAAGAGTGTCTGCAATTTCTACACGAAAGCAGAATCTGTGTGTGTCTTGAAGGCAAGAGGTGGGGCTTAGAAAAGTAGTGAGGGACTGTTTCTAGTCTGGTGTGTGTGTGTGTGTGTGTGTGTGTGTGTGTGTGTGTGTGTGTGTGTGTTGTTATTTATTTATTTATTTATTCTTTTATATCGAGGATAATGGAATAAGCACTCATGTGCTTTTTTTACATCCAGTCCCCGTGTGTATGCGGTTTTGTAAATTTTGTCATCTGTTTCCACCGGTACACAATGGCGTACTCTTCCGAAAAGCGGAACAGGATTTAACGTGTGCGCAAGATGTTCTGCATGCGCGCACGCGCGCGCGCGCGCGCGCTGTGTGTGTGTGTGTGTGTGTGTGTGTGTGTGTGTGTGTGTGTGTGTGTGTGTGTGTGTGTATACACTAAGCCCAGTTGTTCCTCGGATAGAGCTCCGACTTTTACCAATGTGACATTTTTGTGTTTGCCACCGTTTTGTCCATCATTAGGTCTAAGGCAGCCATACTCCGGCTTTGGGGGGATGGTGTATAGGCCTTAAACATAGCACCAGTGCGCACGTGTTTCTTTCTTTATTTCTTTCTTTTTCTGTCATTCATTCCTACTGGCACGAAATGGCTTATTCTACTGAAAGACAAAACGGGTTTAACTTAGGCGTAAGATGTTCTGCGTGCGTTTGCACACAGGGTTTTAAGGCGGTCGAAGGACATTTTCATTCACGTTTTTAAGCGTACACATTCTTGAAGGGGGAAAAATCCTTGTTCTTTACTCACCTACGTAAAAAAGAAAAACAACCAACCAACCAGCCAAGCAACCAACCAACCAATCAATCAAACAACTAACAACAACAATAACAAAAAAACCAAACAAACCCCAACGCGCATACAGAAGAAAGAAACAAAAACAAAGAAACTAGCTAAAGCAAATACAAACAAAGCAACTTATCAGTAGTGCGTTACATTTGGAAACATTGCGCAGAGACAACAACATGGCTCATT
Organism: Rapana venosa; assembly: GCA_028751875.1. Lineage (NCBI taxonomy): Eukaryota > Metazoa > Mollusca > Gastropoda > Neogastropoda > Muricidae > Rapana > Rapana venosa. Next base: position 15,810,367 of record CM054163.1, on the reverse strand, counting down.
AAGTAACGAATTTGAATTGAACATATATTTGCGCCGCCTCTTTGTCTTCAAAAACAAAAGCACATTATTTTCTTTCCAGTTGAACGACAGCAAGTGAGAAGCATACCCGTTTCACGGTTGTCAGTATCATGTCACTGTACTGCGTAATATTAGTCGCTGGCCTGTTGGCTGCATTGGTGCAGGGTAAGTTTCTTGTTTGTTGTTATGTTTGCTTTGTCACAACTGAATATTATGTGCTTTTCTATCAGTTTATTTATGTTCTTCTTTTTAAAAACACAACAAATCTTTTTGGTAGAATGTGACTTCTTTTGAGTGGGCAATAGTTTGCTCTCTGTCTCTCTGTCTCTCTGTGTCTGTCTGTCTGTCTGTCTCTGTGTCTGTCTCTCTCTCTCTGTCTCTGTCTCTGTGTCTGTCTGACTCTCTCATTCTCTGTCTCTGTCTTTGTGTCTGTGTGTCTCACTCTGTGTCTCTGTCTCTGAGTCTGTGTGTGTCTCTCTCTGTGTCTCTGTGTGTGTGTGTGTGTGTGTGTGTCTCTCTCTCTCTCTCTCTTCTTTCTACGGGTGGGTGGGGTGGGGTGGGGTAAGGAGTAGGGTAAGGAGTAGGGGGTGGGGTGGTTCGCACGCGCGCGGTGCGTGCGTGCGTGTGTGTGTATGTGTGTGTGTATGTGTGTGGTGTGTTGATGTGTGGTGTGTATGTGTTGTGTAATGTGTGGTGTATAGTGTGTGTTGGCCTTGTTCTAAATAAAGTTTGTACATGGACCAACACACGACACACGCACTCACATCGTCACCCCATCCATCCTCCTCTCCTCCTCCTCATCATCATCACATCATCCACCATCATCATCACCATCCTCCTCCTCTCATCATCCCATCATCCTCACCCTCATCCTCATCATCCTCCTCTCCTCCTCCTCTCCCATCATCATCACCATCTCACCATCACCATCCTCATCCATCATCACCATTACCCATCCTCCTCATCATCATCACCATTACCTTCCCTCTCATCACCATCATCATCACATCATCACCATCCCATCCTCCTCCTCCTCCTCTTCTCTCCTCACCATCATCACACCATCACACATCCTCATCCTCCTCATCCTCCTCTTCCTCCTCCTCATCACCACCATCATCACCATCACACCATCCTCATCCTCCTCTTCCTCCTCCTCATCACCATCATCATCACCATCATCACCATCCTCATCCTCCTTTTCTTTAACTAACCACAACCCTCTTCAAAAACACTGCGCTCCCAAGGTTCGACCCCGCCCCCCAGAGGCCACCCCTTCCCTATCTCCCCTGACGACCCTCACCTGCAGCCGTGCGTCAGCTTTGCAGCCAGCAGCGTCAACCAGCGGTGTAACTGTCTGTACTGCCAGACCCTGCTGACAGTGACCAACGCCACGGCACAGGTCAGGGAGAGAGAGAATGACACTGACAATGACTGACAAATTCTTTTATTTCGAGGATAATGAATAAGCACCCATGTGCTTTTTTACAGCCAGTTGCCGCCCTTAGGAATATGTATATTTATATAGTATATATATTTATATATATATTTATATATATATATTATTATATATATATATATATATATATATATATATGTGTGTGTGTGTGTGTGAGATGGAGAGAGAGAGAGAGAGAGAGAGAGAGAGAGAGAGAGAGAGAGAGAGAGAGAGAGAGAGAGAGAGAGAGAGTGTGTGTGTTTGGGGTGGAATTGAACCTAAGACTGTTCCAGTTTTTTGTCCATCTGCTGGACTGCATGGTGTGTGTGTGTGTGTGGATTGATTTTGTTTATTTATTTTGTTGATCATTTTTTCTGTTGTTGTTTGTTTTTTGTTTGTTTGTTTGTTGTTTGTTTTATTTTATTTTATTTTATTTTATTTTATTTATTCTTTTTGGTTTTGAGGATATGGAATAAGCACTCATATTGTTGTAGTTATGTTTGTATATGTATGTATACTTGGGTTGGGTTGGGTTGGGGGGTAGGGTGGGGGGGGGGAGGTTAGGGAGGGGGGGGGTTGTAGTCTGGGGTTTTCTGTATGTGGAGGCAGGGGGTTTAGGTCTGGAGCGGGGGCGGGGGGGGGGGGGGGGGGGGGGGGGGGGGGGGGGGGGGGGGGTGGGGGAGCAGTTTTTTGGTGTGCGTCTGCGTGCGTGGGTGCGTGCGTGTGTGTGTGTGTGTGGGGGGGGGGGTGTTGTTGTTGGTGTTGGTGTTGTTGGTGGTGTTGATGTTGAATTTTTTCCCGTAAGAGATGTCCATGCGTAAAAGAATATTTATTTGATACGTTATACTTCGTCAGCAAAGATGTTAAATGTACGGAGATTTTGTGTTTTGTTTGGGTTTTTTTTCAGGTATAGCTTTTCCCTCTGTTAATTATTATCTTTTTTTTTCTTTTTGGTTTGTATTTTGTTTCTGCTTTGGGTTTTTTCTTCTTTGATTTGCTGCAGAACAATAGCAGCAGCAACAGAAAAGTGATCTAGTAAAACGAAAAATATGTGTTGTTTATGTTGCTTGCTTCACGTTTTGTGACCCTCCTGTTCTGCTGCTTCCACCCCGGCTCTCTTTGATCTGTCCACCTCCGCCATGCCTAACGACATTCTCAACGTCTGTACAATAATGTATTATGTTTATGTTTGTCATTCGTGGGCAGAAGTTCGATTATAGTGGAGATGCCTTGCCCACAGCACACCCTCTCTCTCTCTCTCTCTCTCTCTCTGTCTGCCGAGTGGGCATAAGGACAGTCAGCGTTGGAGATGTTCTCCAAAGGCCAACTAGCCCCCAGGGCTGCAGCACATAAGGACTGTGCAAGTCAAGCCTCTTAGAGTCGTAGTCGATCACTAAAGACTAAGCTGTAAAGTGGAATTCCATTGGGTGGGAAAGAAAGCCACTGGTCATACAGCCTCTCACTTTGCTGTTGTCCCCAGCGTTAATGGTTTAATCAAGAACTGTGATAAACAAAAAACCCCAAGCGCTGAAGGCATGACGCATCTGTAAGAAAGTGAATGAAACTGAACTGTGTGGTCCCAGTCCCATAGTCCTTGTGAGCTGAAAGCAAACTCACTCTGGCTAGGAGGCGGCCGGAGTCTGGAAACACACACACACACACACACACACACACATGGCTTGATGAAAAAAAAGCAAATGCACTGCTTATTCAATGTACCATCTGAAAATAAAAGTTTGACTTTGACACACCCACGCACGCACACACACCAAAACTTAAGGGATTCGAACCCGCGACCTTTCAGCCCGTAACCAAAAAGCACTTACTTCTGCGCCATGGGGAGTCGTGGTACACTG
>CM054163.1:15782055-15804555 GCA_028751875.1 Rapana venosa | reverse complement strand
GTATAAGCGCTCATGTGCTTTTTTACATCCAGTCTCCGCCCTTATCAGAACGAGAGAGAGAAGAGGGGGGTGGGAGGGAATGGAGAGAGAAAGAGAGAGAAGGGAGAGAGAGAGACAGACAGACAGACATATAGACAGACAGACAGGAAGGGGCGGGGAGGACAGACAGACAGACATACATCTAACAATTGAACAATCAGGCCATATTGTGCTAGGTCTGTTGTTGATCTTGTTTATTTGCATCTAGACCTTGTCGCTAAATGGAAAACATTAATTTTAAACAAAAAGCACACACAAAGAAAAAAATCGACCCCCCCCCCCCCCCCCCCCCCCCCCCCCCCCCCCCCCCCCCCCCCCCCCCCCCCCCCCCACTAAAAAACCACCCCAACAACAAACAAACGACAGCAGCCCAAACAAACCCAACGGGAAAAGCCCCCACGAAAAACATCCACACTACGCATCATCTGTGAAGTCCTTAAGGGGTTCTCTAGTCACTAACTGGTACCAGACGTTCAACTACACGCCCCCGGTCCATGAACAATCAGAAACTGTTTTTAAAGTGCCGAGAACGCTGCACTTCATATCCTTTCTTATACACAATTCTGTACGTAGCATTCCAAACGAAGTTAAGTTTCCAGTCACAGGGCAGGAGATCAGTTGTTATCTGTTGAGTCTGACCAGTTAACGACAACCACCACTTAACGACAGTCGTCACACAAGCATGATAGTGGCCACAAAACTGACAAAACAGGGGGGCCACACGTTTTCAACACAGAGAGGTACATGTTGAGGTATGAAGTCACATATATTTTATTTTTCAAAACACACACACACAAAAGAACAGGCACATGAGCTTGTGTATTACATTAGCCTTGCAAAGAACACAAGGTTTACATATTCATTATATACACAATGATACAATCAAAGCTTTTGCAATGGAGACTTTTTTCTTTTCAGCAGCACGGACCAAAAAAAAAGAGAGACATATTTCTGAGTTAAAGAAGTATGTACACCATAGGAAAACAAAAAAGGCACAGGAGAGAGAGAGGGGGGGAGAGAGAGAGAGAGCAAAAGAGAGAGAGAGAGAGAGAGAGAGAGAGAGAGAGAGAGAGAGAGAGAGAGAGGGTCAACATATATCAGCTCGATTCTGGATTCTTTCCAGCCAATCAACAACTATCAACTCGATTCTGGATTCTTTCCAGCCAATCAGTAGCTATCAATTCAACTCTGGACTATTTCCAGCCAATCAGTAGCTATCAATTCAACTCTGGATTCTTTCCAGCCAATCAACAGCTATCAACTCAATTCTGGATCTTATCCAGCCAATCAGCAGCTATCAACTCGATTCTGGATCTTTTCCAGCCAATCAACAGAATTCAACTCGATTCTGGAACTTTTCCAGCCAATCAGTAGCTATCAACTCGATTCTAGATTCTTTCCAGCCAATCACTAGCTGTCAGCTTCATCTTGGAGCCTTTCAGAGCTTTTTTTTTTTTAGTTTGTTCCAACGAAGGCTGTCCCTAGCATGGACTTCAAGTACCTTTATCTTCAGCACATACAGCGATCAGTTTTCTGCTTTAATCCCTCTGTGACAACTAAGTCTTCAGTTAGCTCAGCTCTCTTAGTGATATTGTGTACATCTTCACAGTTTTCTGGCAACATTGTTTTTTGCCCTACAAGAAAGTAAGGAAACCTATCTTTGCATTGCAGCCTCCAACTAAATTGTTTCCCTACTTTTCCTAAATTTGTTGCACCGAAAAAAGAGAGAGGGGTTGCAACCAAGATTTATAATGTAAAATATGATCCAAAACCCTCTAGCAGTTTTCCAGGTCTTCATTACTTGCTTTCAGAGCAGACAATTTCCTTCTTCTTCTAATAAATATTTTTTAACAGCTTTTTTGGGTAATCACATTCTGAACAGTTTTGTTCTTCTCCTAACCTTTAAGAAAAGAACACCTTTTAGGTGTAACACACTAAACGGACATGCTTGACATAAGAAGATGTAAGAAAAGGGTAGCAATCGCCTACATTGACAAGACATAAATCAAACACACAGAATGCATGTAAACAATAATGTACCATACAGCAAAGCCAAAACAGCTTGTATTGCAAAAAAAAGGATAGAAAAATATGTAAGGGGTGGGTTTTGTTTTGGATCTGTCCATCATGACTGTGTTGATACTACCGCACCACACCTATCATACACATATATTCGCGCACTCACTATGCTGTTCGCACCCTTGATATCATTAATATTATTGTTCACATCCATGACATATTGCGTTTTGTCTGAATAGCACATGATTGGTAATTTCGTTCTTTTTTTAAAAAATGATTGTCAGATTGTTCAATAATCGGGCACTTAATTAAAAATTTATCTATATTATTTTTGCGTACCTTCTAAGAAACTTACCCTACAAGTTTTTGTTTTTTTAATTTTTTGGGAACCCACAAGTAAACAGACAGATGCACTTCAAATACTGTCTGACAAAGAAACAATTGAGAGGGAGAGATATTTATTTTATTTTATATTTAATTTAATTTATTCTTTTATATCGAGGATAATGGAATAAGCACTCATGTGCTTTTTTACATCCAGTCCCCGTGTGTATGTGGTTTTGTAAATTCTGTCATCTGTTCCCACCGGCACACAATTGCCTGCTCTTACGAAAAACGGAACAGGATTTAACGTGTGCGCAAGATGTTCTGCGTGCGTTCGAACACGGGACCTCAGTTTATAGTCTCATCCAAAGGACTTTTGGGGAGAGTGGAGTCTGCACTGATGTTAACTCCAGGGGGAAATATTCCCCTTGAACGGGAATCGAGCCCGGATCGTCAGATTGCGAGCGCAATGCTCTGACAGAGAGGGGGAGAGAGAGAGAGAGAGAGAGAGAGAGAGAGAGAGAGAGAGAGAGAGAGAGAGAAGAGAGAGAGAGAGAGAGGATGAGAGAGAGAGAGAGAGAGAGAGAGAGAGAGAGAGAGAGAGAGAGAGAGAGAGAGAGAGAGAGAGGATGCAAGGGTAAGGAAAAAAATCGAAACAAGGAGAGTGATAGAAAAGAGGACATTTCTGGCCCAAGATTTCCAGAAGGTGGAGACGCTGTTCACACAGAAAGAGCCTCAGCATCCCCACGGAACCCAGAACTACAATCATAACAGACTGGACATCTCTGCTTCATGGCCACTGCTCTTGAGTCAAGGACCGTAGTATGGCTTAGGCGTCGAGCATGGATATAGACAACATATTATCACAATGTTGAACAGCGAACAAATCACTTCCAGACTCATCAATATCTGACAATTACGCAAGATAGAGTCATAATCACACACACGCACGCACGCACGCACGCACGCACACACACACACACACACACATTCAATGTTCATAAATAATTTCACTTTTCAGAAACACACAAAGAAAGGTAAGAAGAAAAGAAAGAAAGAAAGAACAGAACAAAAATATATATATGCGTTCCAGCCTTCAAAACATATCGAAATCTTTACATGATTGTATACACGAATAAATTCAAAACACGACAATTGGTAATGAACTGATGACATACCATTTCAAATTTAACTAACGTCTATAATAATTATACATTGTGTTTGTACCCTGACTGAGGACATGCTTTGCCTGACACTTTCACAAGTACAAAGAGCAGACGAGGTTCAAGTCTGCAGGCACTGTACACACACGAATCACAGTCGTATACCTTCCTCCTTCTCTCTACCTATTGACTAGATCTCAAACACAAAATAAAAAACTAATTGTGGCTCATGCTTTATATTCATTCTACCCCCAACCAATCCACAAAGACTCCCCCCCCCCCCCCCCCCACCTCAAAAAACAAAGAAACAAAAAACCCGAAAAAACAAAGTAAAACCCAACAAAAACCACACAATAATATAAGACAAATAAATTCAAAAACGACGGATCAAAAATTAAAAAAACCCCAAAAACGACTTCTTGACATCAACGAACAGTTCAAAGATATGAAAGGCAGGAGGGATACAAGATAAGTCAGGACATGATCATGATCATGACACACTCAGTGAATCAACTTAAGGCTGTTCCGCCCCTCCGCCCCCCTCCCCTCAAACCCTCACTCTGGCTGGTGGCCTTGCGGTGGCCCGACATTGATAGGCTTTCTATCAACTTCTGACCCCCAAGATGCGACAATGACAAATCTGGGTATGGCCGGGGCGGAGAGATCGAAATGAGCGGCATAGGAACAGGAGGATAGTTTTTCCTGCACCCCCCCCCCCCCCCCAAAAAAAAAAAAGACAAACAACACCACCCAAAAAAAAAAAACAAACAAAACCCAAACAACAATACTACTAACGCTGTCCCTAGCAGGGATTACCTTACCTCAACTATCAGCAAAGACCAACCAAAAAAATCAAACCCAGAAAACACACACTCAAATAACAGCATCACACAAACACAACGAACATCTATAATTACTGCATTCACAGACTATGCATTAATGTGGTCCACATGGCAACAAATGGCAATCCTGGCAACAACAACAACAAATTATTCAACAACAAAAATGTGCCCATTTATCATATCTGTAGAAATTACCTTAGAAAAAAATCAACAAAAAAAGGAGAAAACCAGTTTCAAAAAAAGAAAACAAACGCGCTGATCAGTTAGACTAAAGAAAATAGATAATGAAAGGAAAAGAAACCAAAGCCGAAAAAAATGCCAGAGGAGAAAGGAAAACTGCTAGATGTACAAGGAAAAATACCAGATTATAAAAAAAACAACAACAAATCCTCACAAAATATATCAGATTTAAAAAAACAACCCAGGTAAAAATTAAAAAAAAAAACCAGAAAAAAGCCAGAGGAAAAAAATCACACAAAACGCTGGATACAAACAAAACAAAACTACCACACAACTTCCTCAAGGTGGGGATAGTGTTTATAGCGGAAAATCCACTGACATCGAATCATTTCGTAACACAGATTCATTCACATCATCATCATCAGCATCACAAAATCAACCCTCCACCCCTATCCTACCCCTTTTCTGAAAAAAAAGTTCCTTTCCCCAATTCCACTTTTTTTTCTGTTTTAAAGTTCCAGCAACCCTACCCTCTTTTGTCCAGCTCAATCACACACACACAGACCGACAGACAGACAGACACAGAACACACACACACAGAACACACACACACAGAACACACACACACACACACACCAACACCTCCACAAAGGAACCCATCTTTCCCATTTCTCTCACAATATTTTGCCTCTGTATAGTGTGATCCATAATCAATCAGTATGACAAACAGTCTTTACAGGCATTTCAGCATAAATCACTGACCTCAAATCCTACAGAGTGTTTCTTACACGCTATGCTGTTCTACAAATTTGAAACGAATCAAACTCAACTTAAAGCTGCATGCATTACAAAAACCAAAAAATGAAACCCTTTATTAATAACACGCTCCTTCCATGTCCTACTGTCGCTTGAGTTGAAATGCATGCATGGAAAAAAACACGAAGGGGGATATGTGAGATATTATAGAGAGAGAATCGTTAATATGTAGAAACAGGATAAAGTTTTCAGTACATGAACATTAAAATAGCACAGAAAAAAGAACTCTATCGAGACCAAAATAAACCAACCCAACAAAATGCAAACAATTTAACCCCACCCCCAAATAAACCAAAACAAACCACCTCCACTACCCATCCCCACACTCATAAAAAAACAAAAAATAACCCTCCCCCTTCCCCACCTAACCTACACCATGAAGTAAAAATAAAAATCCAACGAAAAATATTGATAACAAAAATTAAAGCTGATTAGGTCAAGGTTTTTTTTCTTTTCTTTAAAAAAAACCCCAAGAAGACAATGAAAAAGTCAATATCCGTTTTAGTATATTCTTCATAAATTCTAAACCAGACAGATAAACGCTACAATCGAAGTTTTTAAAACATAACCATCAAAAACAAACAACAAACCAACCCCCCTCCCCCCAAGAAACCCCAAAATGCCCCTCCCCAAAAAAACAACAAAAATCTACACAACAACAAAACAAAAAACACCACCACCCCCTACACACATACACAGATGGAAGCACTTTTGCCAACTTTTCTGGTACCCATACATGTAACCAAAAAAACAACAACGAGCAACATGACTTCGACCTCGCTTTGTTCGACCTTCATAACTTTTTCTTTGTTCTAGCTTACTGTCGTCTGTTATTTTCTTCTTGTTTTGATTTTTCAGTGATTGTTCACAATAAAAAGGAGTCCCATGCTGACACAGGTTTCAGTGAATTTATATGTTTTGAAAGACGATAAATATACTAAAATGCTAATATCATGGTTTTTGTTGTTGTTGAACATATACTTTACTTTGCTTTTTGTTGTTGTTGTCTTTGCCTGTTCTGTGTAACACCCAGGAGATGAAATACACCTAATTGTTCCTAGTTTTGGTTGATCTTTATTCTCAGCACCTTTTCATCCCCCCAAAAAACATTATACAAGAATAAGATCTAATCCGAAGTTCTGTCACTGATTAATCATCTGTTTTTCAATTTTCTTTCGTTCTTTTATTCTTTCTTTTTGCAGCAGTTGTTTTTACTTCTCATCATATTGTCCACAGTAAAAGTAGGTGAAAAATTATAATATATGAGACTGGTACTCCTACGACCCCAAATCAAGTTTCATTTACATGAGAATTCATCAAATTTACTGTATGCAAAAGCCTTCGAAAAAAGAAAACATCTGATTAAGCTAGTCCCTACAATCAAGATTCAAGATTTTTTGATCTAGATTTTCATTCCTTTAACCCCTTTAGAGGTCAAGCCACAAGTCATTTTCTGAGGAGTGGGGAAAATATCCACTGGAAAAAAACCAACCAACAAACAACAATGCTTTCATTCATGTCGTTCTGCTTTTTAAGAGGCAAGATTACACCCATTCAAGATTGAAGTTGTCCACAATGTGATAAAGACCCCCCCCCCCCAAAAAAAAAAAAGCCAACAACAAACAAAAACCCCAAAACACCCCCCCCACTAAACAAACACAAAAAAACAACAGCAACAAAAACAACCTAAAAAACCCCCACCAACACAAAAATCAACAACCTCCTGCTCTACAATGAACCCCTCCAAAACTACCTAAACAACAACAAAAAACAACTCAACAAACGAAAGAGATCTAAAACAAGGCTCCTAATCTATATCACTCTTCTATTACGGAATAGGAATAAACAAAACTTGTGTTGTTCCTTAGTTAGAGCTTCGAGATTTACCAATGGTGAGATTTTGCATGTGACCGTTTGCCCACCAATAAGGTAGCGGCATTACGACTTTGGGGGGTCAGGGATACACAATAAATCAGTGCTTCTACAAATTGCATAAAAGACGAAACATGACTCTATGTTCTAGGCTATTATTCCACTTTAGCATTTCTTGAAGATGCCTGAGCTAGTCTAGCTCTAACGCTATTACACAGCACTGAATATCACAAAATGGTCTTTACCTACAGTGAAGAGCTGAATACCTCAGCGTAGATTACTAGCTCAGATCTATGGTCATTTTAAAGATTTAAAAACATCATTTGAAGCTAGTTACCTTCAAAGACAAAGATCAGTTTTTATGTTAAACACGCATTTTTCTACCCTTGTTCTGTTAGTGAAAGCTTCAGAAGACCACGGGAACATGATTTTACTGCTGTGAATGCAGTACACTTGATGTATATGAACTGTCTTGTTTTAAGTTGGTCAGGAGACGGAAGCTTCAATCACTGCCAGGACCTCAAGAAAGTGTCATGCCAAGTGAATAGTCTTTCAAAAGTACTTCAAATGCAGTGATTGAAAAGTTTTGTACCTAAGAATTTGTTAAATTTTTTTGTAAAGAAACTACTTCAAAATGCTGAAGAATTTGTCTCCACTAATATTTTGTTCCTTTGTCTGTCAGCGATTTCTGACTCAGATCTACTATCAAGTCAAAGTAGAGGAAAAAAATCACAAAGTTTTCATTATCTAGATTTATATTAAAGTAATGTAAAATAATTATCTATTGAAGATTCATTCCTCACCCAGATGTTAGTAAAAAGCTATATATATAAAAGATCTGCTGAAGATTCCAACCCTAGATCATCGTCATTATCATCATCATCAGTCCCTTAAGGTCAATGGTAGTTGGGGGAGGGGGTATGAGGGACGCGATGCCCTGCAAATAAGTAAAAAAAAACAAAAACAACAAATGCCCAACCCAGATCTAGTCTTTCAACAGATTTAGATATCACCACATCCATATCATTCATAAGGCAGCGCCTTGTCTGAAAGACCTCTTATCCAGATTATGACAAATTGGAAACTGTAAAATCGTTATCATTTGCAATGAAAAGATAAATCTTTTAAAGATTCTTGACTTAGGTCTACACAAAATTGCAAATCACAATATCGCCATCGTCTACACTAAACCACACAGAAAGAACTCTAGCCAGATCTAGGCTATCCTATTTCACAAAGAATGTGAAACGTCAAGATTTTCACCCTCTCCAATAAAGACACAAAACATGCCTACCAGACATCCCTAACCCAAACTTACAGCAAAAGGTTCACAAAACTGGATCTATTAAAGATCCCTAACCCAATCTATAGCTATTTTAAAGTTAAAAAAAAAGTCAGAAAATCCTCTACACTGACACAATCTACTGAAAACTGCTACCCCAGTTATAGGCACACACAAAAAAACCCACAAGAAAAACATATCTTGATCATCTCTGATGAAGAAAGATATAACACAGGCCCTCTAGAAGCTTCCTAACCTAGATCCATAACAAAAACAGATGAGATTGCACCACTGTCTTCATTGAACAGACAAGAAAAGACTATAGAACTAGTCCTCCTCAACATAAGCAACCCAAACTGCCGGCTAACCGGGATAATTATGTGCTAGTCTACAGACAACACCCACTAAACCACAAGGCAACTTCACACTCTGGCACTTACTAAAGATTCCCAAACCCACAGAACTTTCACCAAATCCTAAATCAACAACAACAACAAATCTTGGCCAGAACAACAAACAAGAAGAAACCCATGTTTGGCAAAACTCCTACCTACACTCACTACTCTGTGTGAAATCGTCAGCCTAGTCTTTTTTTCCCCAACAGCACCGGAAATGACCTAAGCCTACCAAGGTCATTTTCACAAGGTCGTAGAGGTGACGGGGTGAAGGCCGTGGACGAGGACCGTGGGTTGCAGGTTATTGGTGGCCCCCTCCAGCTGGGACAGATACCTGGCGTACCTGTTCTCGTCTGCCGGGGGTTTGGGCAGGTACAGGAAGGTCACGGCCGTATTGCTGGAGTAGCTGCTGATCAGCTCGTTCAGCGCCTTGATGTAGTCCTCCGGGACCTGCAGAGCAGAGAGGAAGGGAAGGTGGGGTGGGAGGGAGGGAGGGAGGGAGGGAGAGAGGGAAAGGGTGAGCGGGTTATAAGAGTGTAGTTGGGGAAGGGCAAGGGTGGAGAAATGAGAGAGGAATGGGAGGATGGGAGGAGGAGGGAGGGAGGGAGAGAGGGAAAGTTTGAGCGGGTTATAAGAGTGTAGTTGGGGAAGGGCAAGGGTGGAGATATGAGAGAGGAATGGGAGGGAGGAGGGAGAGGGAGAGGGAGAGGGAGGGAGAGAGAGAGAGAGAGAGAGAGAGAGAGAGAGAGAGAGAGAGACAGACAGACAGACAGACAGACAGACAGACAGACTATTCATTATTTGATTTGCGTGATTTCTTATTTGTTTCTTGCTTTCTTTCCCCCTCTTTTTTGATGAAGGCCTTGTGTAAAGAAGCCACTGGCTTATACAAATCTATCTATCTATCTATCTATCTATCTATCTATCTGTCCCGTAGTCTGACGACCGTGGGGGCACCCTCAAAGACTCAACAACCAGTTCCCTCCATTCCTCTCTCTGTTCTGCCTTTCTCAGGGTTTTGTTGAGTTCTAGGTCTGTCCATTCGCTGATGTTATCCTCCCAGCTCTTCCTTGGTCTGCCTCTTCTTCTTCCTCCTTGGACAGTGCCTTGTAAAACTGTCTTTGCAAGTCCTTTGGATCTTGTGACATGCCCATACCATTTAAGTTTACGCTTTTTCACGATCGTTAGAAGGTTCTCATAGGGTCCAATGGTTTGCTGGATTCTGTTATGCACGCTTTCGTTGCTTATGTGGTCTTTGTAGGAGATGCCAAGGAGTCTCCGAAAGCATCTCATCTCCACCGCCTGTACTCTTCTCTCCAAATCTGCAGTCAGGGTCCATGATTCACAGGCATACAGAAATATGGATATGACAAGGGAGCGCATTAGTCTGATCTTGGAGATAAGTGAGATATTTTTATCTCTCCAGATGGTGTTTAGTTTTGACAAAGCTGTTATTGTCTGTGCAGTCCTGCATACTACTTCTGGCTTGGATCCCTGGTCTGATACAATGGCTCCCAGGTACTTGAAGCTTTGAACTGTTTCCAGCTTCTGGTCATTAACCCTGATATCGGTGCTAATGCCGTTGGTGTTATTAGTCATCAGTTTGGTCTTCTCTGCACTGATTTCCATGCCGTATGTTTTGGAGGCCTTATTCAAGTGTTATACAAATACCTTCAATAAAACATTCGAGTTCCCTCTCCCTCTCTCTCCCTCCCTCCCTATCTCTTCCCCCCCCCCCCCCCTCTCTCTCTCTCTCTCTCCCTTCCTCTCCCTCCCTGCCTCACCCCCCTCTCTCTCTTCTCTCTCCCTTCCTCTCTCTCTCCCTCCCTCTTTCTCTTTCCCTTCTTTCCCCTCTCTCCCTTCCCCTCTCTCCTCCCTCTCTCCCCTCCTTCACACTCTCTCTCCCCCCCTCTCTCTCCCCCACCCCTCTCTCTCTCCCCCTCTCCCTCTCTCTCTCTATCACACACACACACAAACAAACCAAATCAACCGAAACCCAAAAAAAAACCCCAACCCATACAAACCCTCACCTCTCTAAACTCTTGCATCTGCGTCACACACTCGGGAGTGTCTTCGATGGTGGTGGTAGTTGTGGTGGTAGTTGTGGTGGTAGTGGTAGTTGTGGTGTCGCTCTGCGACTCTAGGGGCAGGAACTCCAGCAGGTGGTCCCAAGGCACCAGCTGGATGGAGGCAAGGATCCGCAGCTGCCGCAGAAACATGTTCAGCTTCTGCTCTTTGCGCGAGGTGTTGTTGGACTCTGCACTGACGGGCAGGAAGACCCGCAGACTGGTGTGAGTTCTCCAGCTAGGCACCATGTTGAGGATGCAGGCGATCTGCACGGGACAAAGAGAACAGACGGCAGGGGAAGTAGTTTTCATTCTATTATTAAAGAAAAAAGGTGATGGGATGGGATGGGGTTGGGGTTGGTGTGGGGTGGTGAAAAGAGAGAGGAAGAAGAGGGGGGAGGGAGAAGGGAGGGAGAGAGGAAGGGAGAGGGAGAAAGAAAGGTGCGATTGCTATTTGTATCACACACACACACATACGCACGCACGCACGCACACACACAGCATATTCCTATTATCAGATTGTTATAGTTTAACTATGTTTACTAGATGTATGAATTGCAAAGATAGTTTTGAAGCTGTTAATTTTTTTCGTTTCAACTTTCTTATTTATGGTTTAATTGGTGTTACTTATAGTTGTTTAATGCTGATGATTACCTATGTGCACACCCCAACCCACTCATCCCCCCCCCCCATACACACACTCACACACACATTCACACTTTCCCGTCTGTTATCACTAATTTGTGGAAGACTGTTAAACTGAAGAACTAACACACACACACACACACACACACACACACACACACACACACACACACACACACACACACACACACACACCTCAACCCCCACGCCTACACACACACACACACACACATACACACACACACACATCTCAACCCCCACGCCTACACACACACACACACACACACACATCTCAACCCCCACGCCTACACACACACACACACACACACACACACCCCCCCACCCCCACACACACACAACACACACACACACCCTTACACCCCCCACACACCCCCCACCACACACACACCCTTACCTCCCCCACCACCACACACACACCCTCACCCCACCCCCTCAACCCCTCACCCACCCCACCCCCCCAACACCCCCCCCCCCCACCCTCACCCCCACCACCACCCCCTACCCCCTCACCCCACCCCCCTACACCCCCCCTCACCCCCACCCCCTACACCCCCCCTACCCCCCTCCCACCCCCCCCCCCCCCCCCACACCCCACCACACACCCACACAACCCTACTACCTGCAGCATAAAGAGACTGGTGTTGTCGAAGAAGCTGGCTAGGTGGGGCTGGAAGAGGTTGACGGGCCACACGTCGATGTAGCAGGTAGCGGGGCCCGCGACTATCTGGCGCTTGTCCAGCTTGTGGAAGTGGCGGCACAGGCACACGTTCTTGTGCATCTTCAGGCTGTCCCCCACCATCACCACGTAGTCCGTGGCCGTTACGCGACGCTGCTCGCCAGGGGTTCGAATCTTGTCGAAGAAGGACTCACTTTGGAGTAGGTCCCGTTCTCTGCCTGTGACGTGTCGGTAATTATATGTGGGGGGGGGGGGGGGGGGGGGGGGGGGGGGGGGAGAGAAAAAAAGGATGATGATGATAATAATAATAATAATAATAATAATAAAATTACTACTACTACTACTATACTACTACTACTACTACTACTACTACTTACTACTAAGGTATGGAATTTATATAGCGCTTAATCTTGTAAAGCAACAAATCAAAGCGGATGAGAGGGAGAAACATGTACTTTTGTTTATGATTATTTAGAGGCGAGGATTGGGTGTGAGGGAGGGAGAGGGAGGGAGGGAGAGGGAGGGGAAGGGGAGGGAGGGAGAGGGGAGCGGTAGGGGGGAGGGAGAGGGGGGAGAGACGCAGAGAGGCGGAGAGAGAGGGAGGGTGGGAAGGAGAGGCAAAGAAAGAAGGAGGGAGGGAGGGGAAGAGAAGGAGGGAGAGAGACGCAGAGAGGCGGAGAGAGGCGGAGAGAGAGGGGAGGGTGGGAGGAGAGGCAAAGAAAGAAGGAGGGAGGGAGGAGGGAGAGAGAAAGAGGGAGAGAGAGAGAGGGTGGGTAGGAGGGAGAGAGAGAGAGGGAGAGGGAGAGAGAGGAGGAAAGGAGAGAGAGAGGGGAGGAAGGGAGGGAGAGGGAGGAATAGAGAGGGGGGGAGTGAGGAAGGGAGGGAGACAGAGAGAGAGAGAGAGAGGGAGGAAGGGAGAGAGAGAGAGGGAGGGGGGAGAGAGAGGGATGGATGGAAGAGAGGCAGAGAGAGGGAGGGAGGGAGAGAGAGACAGAGAGAGAGAGAGGAATGGAGGGAAGGAGGAGAGAGAGAGAGCAGCACTACCCATATATATATATATATATATATATATATATATATATATATATATTATATATATATATATATATATATATATATTATATATGTATATATATATTATTCATACTTTAAAAAAAATCCATGTTCTGTGTTTATTTGTTTCCCTATGAGAGTGTGTTTCACCCGCAGAATTATGCCAGGGACAACTCTCCCGTTGCTGTGGGTTCTATTACGTGCGCTGAATGCACACTGCACATGGGAACTCAGTTTATCGACTCATCCGAAAGACTACCACACAGACCCCCACTCAAGGGAGAGGGAGGGGTGCAGGTTCAAACTGGGATGGAACCTGCACTTCTTGGTTTTTAGGGCAGGAGTTTAACCTCTAGACCACCGATCCACCAAATTTCATGACATTTTATTGCCAAACAAAGAGAGGATAAAAACTAACTGCCATTTTCCTTAACTCTTAAGTTACACTTCGTTCTATACATGTAAATGTTAACGCTGTTATAATTCTAGTCACACGAGCATCTGGACTGGCCAAGACTGTCCTACTACAGGGAACAACAGTACAAGGAGGGAGACGAAGAGGCAGACAGAGAAAACGATGGGAAGGCGACATCAAAGTGGACTGACTGGCCTTGAGTAGAATGATTTGCTAGGGAAAGCAAAAGACTGCGGGGAGTGGAGGAAGCTGGTTGCAAAATATTCAGATCTTCAGTGGTGCCCCCACGGTCTACAGAACTACGGGATAGGTGAAGGTGAAGGTGAAGGTGAAGGTATGTTGATGTTTAAACTTGAGCACAACATTAACTACTGTGTGTGTGAATGTGTGTGTGTGTGTGTGTGTGTGTGTGTGTGTGTGTGTGTGTGTGTGTGTGTGTGTGTGTGAGTGTGGTGTGTGGTGTGTGTTGTGTGTGTGTGTGTGTGTGTGTGTGTGTGGTGTGTGTGTGTGTGTGTGTGTGTGTGTGTGTGTGTGTGTGTGTGTGTGTACATTTGGACTTGTTAGAACTATTACTTGCTATTGGTTGCATGACTGTGTAAGAATGTGTTGAGTGCAAGCGCTTTGATTTGTCTGTGCAAGATACAGCACTATATACATTCCATTTATCATCATCATCATCATCATATCATCATCATCATCATCATCATCATCATCATCATTTAATACTATTACTGCCTCGTAGTTGCTACGTTGATCATAATTATATCCTTCACGTTAAATTTCTCCTTAGTGCTTTTTGAACGAATATAAACCCTGTTCGGCATCGTCTTTCGTGTCTCCTCCACGACCGCCAAGGTCACGGGACTGATGCTGCTGCTGCTGCTGCTGCTGCTGCTGCTGCTGATGATGATGATGATGATGACGACGATGATGATGAAACCCTTGTTCAAACTGGACTTACATCTCGGGCAAAGAAGCGTCGCTTTCGGGGTCGGGTGGTCACCAGGGTGTCCTCGGGCGCAGAATCGTCGTAGAAGCCGAAGCAGACGGTGTTGGGCTTCATGCCGCCCAGGCCTGCCACCCTCACCAGGTGGGCAAAGCCTTCGCTGACCCTGCTAGCCAGAGTGATCTCCACGAAGGCTTTGATCTTCAAGTGGTCGATCATCTGTGGGAAGGAAGGAAGGAAGGCCAGGACTTAACATGCGGTGATGATGATGAGTCAGTGACGATGCTATTCAAGATGATGATGACTTGTCACGATGTTGGTATGGAAGAAGTGTATGTGCTTTGAGAGTACTTGGCAGGACTGTGCTCTGAGGGTTTTCTATGATAACATATCCCGGCGTCAATAATAATAATATATGGAATTTATAGAGCGCTATATCTTGCAATTACAAATCAGAGCGTCAACCGGACCCAAGAGATGCAGACACCTGCAGTGTTAGTCAGGTCATTTGAGCAACACTATCAAAAATGGCATCCGTAAAGTGGAATGAAGCTCGAAGACTGTGTGGTCCCAGTCTTCCCACTGAGCCCACAGCACACTCATTTTGGGTAGGGGTAAGTCCTTCGATGAGACTATAAACCGAGGCCCCGTGTGCGAACGCATGCAGAACATCTTGCGCACACGTTAAATCCTGTTCCGCTTTTCGAAAGAGTAGGCCATTGTGTGCCGTGGGAACACGTGACAAAATTTACATAACCGCATACACACGGGGACTGGATGAAGAAAAAGGGGCACCTCAGTGCTTATTCCGTTGTCCTCGATGTAAAAAAAAAAATTGCCATCTGAGCGCTTTGATTTGTTGCTTTACAACATTCAGCGCTATATAAATTCCATACATTATGAGGAAGATGATGATGATGATGATGATGATGATGATAATGATGATGATGATCAGTGATGTTAAAGTGATGACTGTCACGATGTTGGTATGGAAGAAATGCGTGTGCTTTGAGACTACTTGGCAGGGCTATACTCTACACGCTTGCTATCATAATATAATCCTCGCGTCAACCGGGCCCCGAGAGATACAGACACCTGCAGTGTTGGTCAGGTTAATTTGAGCAACACACTCAAAAATGGCATCCGTAAAGTGGGATGAAGCTCGAAGACTGTGTGGTCCCAGTCTTCCCAAGAAGCCCACAGCACACTCATTTTGGGTAGGGGTAAGTCCTTCGGATGAGACTATAAACCGAGGCCCCGTGTGCGAACGCATGCAGAACATCTTGCGCACACGTTAAATCCTATTCCGCTTTTCGAAAGTGTAGGCCATTGTGTGCCGGTGGGAACAGATGACACAATTTACAAAACCGCATACACACGGGGACTGTATGTAAAAAAGCACATGAGTGCTTATTCCATTATCCTCGATATACAATAATAGATAAAAAACATTTTTAATCATGTCATCTGAGCGCTTTGATTTGTTGCTTTACAAGATTCAGCGCTATTTAAATTCCATACATTATTATTATTATTATTATTATTATTATTATTATTATATTAGGGTTGGCTGGAGTCCAGAAAAAAACCACCTATGATTCTTTTGGGATTCGAACCCGCGGCCTTCCAGTGCAAGACTCTAACCACTGCGCTAGGGTGGCTGGCAGCATCCATGATCTTTGAGGTTATTTCCTGCTAAAGTAATACAAGAACACAAGTTTAACACACACGTATGCAACTGACGAAAAATCATGGAAAATGACGTTTTAAGAAGATATAATTACATCAAACACGCGCATCAAAATCACACTTCTGCGTCAAGGAGAAGATGTAAATTACACTCCTCCTTCTACTTCTTCTACTCCTCCTTCTTGTTCTCATCCTCCTCCTTCTACTCCTTCGTCGTCTTCTCTTCTTCTTTTGTTCTTCTTTCTTTCTTCCCTCTACTCTTCTCCTTCTTGTTCTTTTTTTTCTTTCTTTCTTCTTGTTCTTGTTCTTCGAACGCGCAGACAGCAACTACGTCTGTATGTCAAATAACCAGAAGTGCTTGCGTTGCCGATAAGCCCTGACAATCAGGCCCTTGTATCGACTTCGCATGGAGGAACGGTTATCTTCAGTCAAGTCAAATCAAGTACTTTATCATCCCTTGAAGCCGCGCGCGCGCGTGTGTGTGTGTGTGTGTGTGTATACGCGTATGTGCGTGCGTACGCGTGTGTGTGCGTGCGTGCGTACGTGTGTGTGTGCACGCGCGCCTGTGCCTGCGTGCATGCGTGCTTGCGTACGTGTTTATGTGCACGTTTACAAAATTTTGTCCCCAAAATACACCAACTCTAATAACACGACTTCTTAAACGTGCGCAAAAAAAACCCTATACAACTACTCCCCCCCTCGCACACACACAACACACAACACCACCACCACCACCAAAGTTGCTGCACATGACTTCCACACACGCACACAACACACACACACACACACACCCACCACCACCACACCGACACCACCACGCCCCACACACACACCACACATACCACCACACCACCACCCCACCACCACGCCCCACACACACCACCACACACACCACCACACACAACCACCCCACCACCACGCCCACAACACCACCACACACAAAACCACACACACCACCCCCACCACCACGCCCCACACACACCACCACACACCACCACACACACCACCCCCACCACACCACCACCACCCCCACCACCACACACACCATGACCACCCCCCCACCCCCACCACCCCCACCCCACACACACCACGACCACCCACCCCCACCCCCACCACCCCACACACCCTCCCCCACCCCCACCCCACCCACCACCACCACCACCACACCACCACCACCCCCACACCCCCCACACACACCACCCACACCCCCCCACCCAACCACCACCACCACCACCCACCACCCACCCCCCCACCACACCACCCCCCCTCCACCCCCACCCCCCAACCACCACCCCCACCCACACCACCACCACCACCAGCACAACCAAAGTTACTGCACACTACACACTACACGCTACACACTGCACACGGCACACTGCACCACTACACACTGCACGCTACACGCTACACACCACACACTGCACACTACACACTGCACACTACACACTGCATACTACACACTACACACTGCACACTACACACTGCCCCACCTTCAGCCAGTGGTTGGTCAGGTCAGCCACAGGGTCCATGGCGTAGTCGGCCAAACGTCCAGTGTGGACGTAGCCGATGACGTACAGCCCACTCTTCTTGATGTCGTTGATGAAGTCCATCAGCTGGCACGACTGGCGAGGGTTGGCCACCATCAGCAGGATCTGAGGCCGCCAGTACTTCACGTGCGACTTGCGCGGGTCCAGCATCAGCAGGTATTTGCGTACCTGCATAATACAGACAGGTAGCGGTAGGTTAGGTTAGGTAGGTTAGGTAGGTAGGTGTTTGCTTTTATTTATCTGTTTGTATGTGTTTCGTGTTTTTAAAAGTCTGTTCATTCTCGGTGATGTTAGACTTAAAACTAAAAAATTACTAGCAGCTTTTATCTGTTGTACAAAAGTGTCATGTTGAATAGTTACAAATGTTCATTTTGAAATTTTTTTCCAAACTTTTTGTGTGTTTTTTAAAAAGTATTTTCTTCCTCCTCAAAGGAAAAAAACCCACTAAAACAAAATTAAAGATAAAAACACAGAGGTATTGCTTCATTTTTTTCCCTTTTTGTTCCTCTGTGCTCGTTCCTTGGCTAGAGTTCCAAGGTTCACAAAGGGTGAGATATTGCGCATGCGACCGTTTTTAACCCCCCCCATCCCCCACCTACCCTCTTTAAGGTAGCCATATTCCGACTTCAGGGATGGTGTCTAAACATAACACTTGTGTGCATACCGATTTTATTTTTATGAAAAAAAACCCTGTCATCCGTTCCTCCCGCACAAAATGACCTACTCTTCCGAATGACGGAGCATATTTTCAACGTGTGCGTAAGATTTTCTGCGTGCGT
The DNA here is from genome assembly GCA_028751875.1 of Rapana venosa. Taxonomy (NCBI): domain Eukaryota; kingdom Metazoa; phylum Mollusca; class Gastropoda; order Neogastropoda; family Muricidae; genus Rapana; species Rapana venosa. The sequence continues at coordinate 15,785,786 of CM054163.1, read as the reverse complement.
TTGCACACGGGGTCTCGGGTTTACGGTGTCTCATCGGAAGAACTTTTTTTTGGGAGGGGGGGGGGGGGGGGGAGAGTGGAATCAGTACTGATGTTGACTCCAGAGGACAATTCCCTAACACGGGTGCCTCCGTGGTGGCTCGATCCCGGGTCGTCAAGATTGCTTTATTTGATGGATGCTATGGTTGAATGATTAGGAGCGTTTGTTGTTGTTGTTATTGATGGGCGTTCCCCGGGTTAAGGTTCTGTGGGATGACCCAGAACATGCGTTCTGTCCTGCTCATCCGTCATCCCAGCCCAGTCCATCACATCACATACTACCCCACACCATTCCACAACATACCATCCCATACTATACCACACCACACCATACTATGTACCACACCACACCATACTATGTGCCACACCACACCACACTACCACCTCACCCCTCCCGACCCCACTCCATCCCACTAACCCCAACCCACTCCATCCTACCCAACCCAATCCATCCCACCCACCATACCCCACACCCACCCCACCCCACTCCATCCCACCCATCCTACCCCACTCCATCCCCCCCCCAACCCGACCCACCCCCCCAATCCATCCCACCCACTCTACCCCACCTCATCCCACCCACTTCACTCCATCCCACCACCCACCCCATCCACCCCACCCCAATCCCTCCACCCCACCCCACCCCACCCTACCCCACACCCGGGTTACCTGCAGAGCCGGGTGGCTTACCTGGTGAAAGATGAGGGCCTGGGAAATGGATCCCCAGGTGGAGGGGAGGGATCGGAAGTGGAGGACGATGATGAGGCAGAGCATGAGGATGAGGGCCACGGAGGTGTAGATGGAGCTGATGAGGAAGCACATGACCATGCACCCCACCAGGCCCAGCAGACAGGTGTGCCACGAGAAGTAGCGGAAGGTGGGCCTGTCAGCGGGAAGCCAGCAGAAAGAGAGAGAACAACAAATGATTACTTTATGACCCCTCACCACATAACGGTGGGTCGGTAATCTACAGGTAACGCACCTCCTTAGAGAGCGAAAAAAAAGTCTGGGTCGGAAGTGTGCGGTGGTTTGATCCCCGTTTGGGCCCCAAACTCCCCCCACCCCCAATATCTATTAAGCCATGAGAGGTTATCTAGGTGTTACTCTTTACTCTTTCGGATGAAACGATAAACCGAGGTCCCGTGTGTTACGCATAATTATTTAAGGTAAGGTAAAGGAGTGCCATAACCTATAAGGTCGTAGGGGAGCGAGGCGTCAGAGACTTCACTTCTCTAGGGGCCAGCATATTGAGGGCGGTGGCGCCCATCTCCTCTCCCTCGCTGCTTTACCTTCCCTGACCCTAAAGTGGGCAGGTACCCATTTACAGCTGGGTGAACTGGGGGATTGTACTGAAGCCAAGGCGAGCAAACGGTCACCCATCCAAGTGGTAACCACGCTAAATGCTGCTTAACCTTGGCTGGGGGAAAGCGAGTGCTCCGACCACTGAGCTATCCCGTCCCCTTACGTACCTGCCTAGAGAACGAAGAAAAAGTCCGGGTCGGAAGTGTGCGGTGGTTTGATCCCCGTTTGGGCCCCCCCCCCCCCCCCCCCCTCCCCCCCTCCTCTAATCCATTAAACCATGAGTTGTGAACTAGGTGCTAGTCTTTCGGATGAGACGATAAACCGAAGTCTCGTGTGTTACGCATAATTATTTAGCGCCCGTAAAAAAAACGGCAATAAGAGAGTTGTCCCTTGGCAAAATTCTGTAGAAAAAAGTTATTCTGATAGGGAAACAAAATACAGTTTGAAGACAAGAACAGAAAGAAAAAAATAATGGGTGGCGCTGCTCTTGTGGCGACGCGCTGTCCCCTAGGGAGAGCAGCCCGAATTTCACGCAGAGAGAAATCTGCTGTGACTAAAAGGGGTATGGAATGAAATGAGTTATTCTGTACAGAAGGTTTATTATTTTCTTAGTTGCTGATGTGTTGTTCAATTTGCAATAAAAGGGTATCCGATGTATATATAAAAAAAACAGATTGAAAATTGGACAGCGTATTACAAACTGAATGCTAGATTCTAAAGAAGGTGACAAAATGAGAAATTGATAAATTTTTGCTTTTTGTAACGGGTGGTCAGGATAAAGGGTTGGGCGGTTTTAAACGCGTTTTTAAAGTAAAAAAAAAAACCCAACAAAATTGCGCCTTGATACTTCAGTACAAGGTAGAAGAAAGCTTATAATTTTATAATCAGTCAAAATTGACAACCTGACCCCCACCTGCCTAAAATGGCTTCTAGCAGAAAAGTGGGTCAGGTGCAATGCGAATCATTTTGTGGTGGAAGGTCACATTATGAGCACTCTAGTATTTGCATTTAGACATGACAGGGCATTACATCACAATTCTTACAAAACATTATGCATTCTATTATACCGCTGATGGTACAGTGCACTACTGTAGTATTTGCCTTTATACATGGCGTGGCATTTCATCATAATTATATATATATTATATATATATATATATATATATATATATATATATATATATATATATATATATATATATATATATATCCTACTGATGATACAGCACTACTAGCTGACAACGTCACCAGTATGAAGAGAGTACTACACAGAGTAGATGCAACAGGAAGAAGAGCTGGTCTCAAGCTCAATGCCCCCCCAAAAAAACAAAAAAAAACAACCAAAAACAAACAAAAAAACACAAAAGTGCTGCATGTTGCCAGAACCAGCTGCCAAACAGAGGATGAAACCAAGACTGATAAAACTCCGGTACAAAATGTCAAAGACTTCAGTTATCTCGGCTCAGTTACAGCAAACGACGGATCATGTACAAAGGACATAAAGACAAGAAGAGACATGGGCTGAAAGCAGAACGGTCCAACTAAACTACATCTGGAAAGATCGCAGCATTCCAAAAATTGCCTACTCTTTCGAAAGGAGGAACGGGTTTCAACAGGTAAGCAGGATGTTCTACGTGCATTCGTACACCGCTTCTCGGTTTGTAGTCTCGTCCGAAGGACTTTCGGGGCAGTGCAGTCAGTACTGGTGTTAACTCTAGGGGAACAAAAACGAACCCTCTTGAAAGAGCATCTCTGTGGTGGGTCAAACCTGTTGCCGTCAGACTGCAGGTTCAACGGTTTAACCGCTAGGCTAAACTACACCCCCCCCCCCTCCTTAATCCGCTAGCCCCCCTGGCCACTCAACCCTATTTTCCATCAAACACTTAATGACAGAGGAAAGTTTTAGCCTTATAGAACAGCATAGCATTCCATTCCATTCCATATTTGCTTACAGCCCTACCGACCACGAAAGCCATATCAGGTCAGAATTCTTATTCATTTTCAATCAGTTTAGTTACTTGAAAGAGTGACCACCTAGGAACACCAGGTGTTGGTTGGCAACCGTTCCCCTAAATCGCAAGTCTCCGCTGGGACGCAAATACAACGACGACGACGACGAAGACGACACCACCACCACCACCACCACCACCACCACCACCACCACCACCACCAACAACAACAACAACATCAACAACAACAGCAACAACAAGAAGAGGGGCTGCCGCGGACCTGAAGTTGGGGGAGGAGGCTAACAACAACAACAACAACAACAACAACAACAACAACAACACCATCATCATCATCATCATCATCATCATCACCACACCATCATCATCATCATCATCATCATCATCATCATCATCATCATCATCATCACCACCACCACCACCA
>CM054163.1:15754555-15774555 GCA_028751875.1 Rapana venosa | reverse complement strand
GATCTGACGGCGCGGGTACGAACCACCCCCCTGTTGTGGGGATGTTCACTCCTGGAGTTAATTAAAGTCAGTACTGACTCCACTCTCCCCCAAAGTCCCTCCCATGAGACTATAAACCGAGGTGTCCTAAAGACGACGCCTGTATGCATGCGGTGTTTAATGAAAAACAAAATGGTCATCCATTCCTAACTGGCACGGAATGACCCACTCTTCCCGAAGGCGGTACGAGTTGGTGTTTTTTTTCTGTTTTTTTTAATGTGTGCATAATATGTTCTGCGTACGTTTGGAAACTTGTTTTACAAGTCTCATCGGAAGGATTTGAATTTGATTTGGATTTTTGAGTTTTAATAATAATAATAATGATAATAATAATAATAATAATATATAGAATTTATATAGCGCTGAATCTTGTAAAAAAAACAAAAACAAATCGAAGCGCTTGCACTCAATCATTTATTTTAGGCTACACACCGGTATTAATTTGGGGGTCACGTAGTATCTTGTATAGAGTGCGAGTTGAAAAAAAAAGTTGGTGATTTTCACAGATTTTTTAAGCATGAAAAAATGGACTGTGCACTTGTTTTTTGGATTGATGACATAGAGCAATACCAGGTAGTCACGAGAAAGTTGGAAATAACCATCAAATGAGGTTTGCCTGTATTCCTACAGCGTTGACCCCGCGCATGCATATTGCGGTAAGGAAGCTAGCAGACGACAAAGGACTGAGGGGGTACAGTGTTTGCTGAAAAATTAAAAAAATTTCAAACCTACAAAATTTGTTCAAAATCACATGAGTTTTAAGTCAGAGGCTAGCCTTTCACAAAAAGTGGTTTTTATTTCTGTGGATGCCTTAGTACGTGCGGTATGAATATAAGAGTTACATAGAAAAACAGAAGGAAAAGAGTGATTTTTTAATACCGGTCTGCAGCCTGTGCTGGCCTTCAGTGCCATTTTGACTATGGCTGACAAAGGGACGTCACTCACCTGCTACATGAGCCTGCCAGGAGCACGGTCATGATGACATAGGTGGTGAAGGTGAAGGCCACTGCCGACAGTGTGCCCTTAGGGATGGCCTTGCTGGGGTCTTTCAGCTCACCTGAGGTCACCAACACGTAGGCTAGTGATGATGATGATGACGATGATGATGATGATGGTGATGTTGATGATGATGATGATGATGTTGATGATGATGATGATGGTGAATATAGTGATGATATGATTGATGATGGTGATGATGATGATGGTCGTGATGTTGATGATGATGGTGATGATGATGGTGGTGAAGATAGTGATGATATGGACTATGATGATGGTGGTGGTGGTGGTAATCATGATGATGATGATGATGGGAGGTGATGGTGATGATGACAACGACGTCGATGTCAAAGTCTTTCGGATGAGACAATAAACCGAGGCCCCGTTAAATCCTGTTCTGCTTTTCGAAAGAGTAGCCATTGTGTGCCGGTGGGAACAGATGACACAATTTACAAAACCGCATACACCCGGGGACTGGATGTAAAAAAACACATGAGTGCTTATTCCATTATCCTCGATATAAAAAGAATAAATAAATAAAATGATGATGATGATGATGATATGCATAAAAGGAATTAAGTGCCAAGAGCCGTGCATGATTTTATGCTGCACTTGTTTTAGATGTAAAACTGCAAGTGAGGGAGGCGAGAGGAGGGATAGGAAGGGGGGGGGGAGCAAGAGAGATAGAAAAACAAAAAGAGAGGGATGGAGGGAGGGGGAAGAGAGAGAGAGAGAGAGAGAGGAGAGAGAGAGAGAGAGAGAGAGAGAAGAGAGAGAGAGAGAGAGAGAGAGAGAGAAAGAGAGAGAGAGAGAGAGAGAGAGAGAGAGAGAGAGAGAGAAGAGAAAGAGAGAGAGAGAGAGAGAGAAAGAGAGAGAGAGAGAAGAGAGAGAGAGAGAGAGAAAGAAAGAAAGAAAGAAAAAAGAAAGAGAGAGAGAGAGAGAGAGACAGCGCATGGGTGCATGTGTGTATGTAATGCGAGCGTGCGCAAACACAACACATACACAGGGCATTCAGTCGTGTGACCCGCGTTAATTTTTCTATCATCCATTTATCCGAGAAGCCACCCCGAAAACAATCTCAATCTCCACCCCCACCTCCACTCCTCCCTTAACCCCCCCCCCCCCCAAACCTCAACCAAACCCCAAAACCAGACAGAACGAAGGAATCCTCCCCTACCCCCCAAAACCCCCCATCCAAACAACCAAAACCAGACAGGACGAAGAAATCCTCCCCTACCCCCAAAAACCCCAACCAAAAATCCAAACCTAGAAAGGGCGAAGAAATCCTCCCCTACCCCCCAACCCCCCCCACCCCAAAACCAGACAGGACGAAAAAATCCTCCCCTAACCCCAAAAAACCCCAACCAAACCCAAAGCACGAAGAAATCCTCCCCTACCCCCACAAAAACCCCAACCAAAAACCCAAAACCAGACAGGACGAAGAAAGAAAGAAAGAACAGAACAAGAGAGGAAGGAAGGAAGGAAGGAGGCTTGATGTAAAGGCTAGTGTGGGTGGAGAGGGAAGGCGCGAGCTGACCGGACATGTTGGCTCCGTTGAGGATGCCGGTGACGCTGCTGAACAGAATGGCGAAGACCGTGGCAAAGGTCAGCACCGCGTCCGACGTGTAGTCCCGTGTGTAGTCCTCTGAAAGCAGCGGCAAGCAAGCAAGAGCATCAGCATCGTTAGCATTATCTTCATCGTCGTCGTTATCGTCGTCGTTATCAATGTCATCGTTGTCGTCGTTATCATTGTTATCATTACCGTTGTCGTCGTCATCATCATGATGATCATTATCGTCGACATCATCAACTTCGTCGTCGTCGTCGTCATCATCATCATTGTTATCATCATCGTCGTCATCATCATCGTCATCAATTTCGTCGTCATCATTATCATCATAATCGTCATCAACGCATTTTTCGTCGTCATCATCATCGTCATCAACTTCATCATCATTATCATCATCATCATTATCGTCATCAACGCATTTTAATCGTTGTCATCATCATAGTCATCATCATCGTCGTTGTCATCATTATCATCATCGTCGTCGTCATCATCATCGTCATTATTAACTTCACCGTCATTACCATCATCATCATCGTCGTCGTCGTCGTCATCACCACCATCATCATCGTCATTATTATCATCATCATCGTCATTATCATCATCGTCGTTGTCATCGTAGTCAGAATACTTTTTTTTGTGTGCGTAATAGATTTGTTTGAAAAAGGCAGGAGAATGGACTGGGAAGGCAGAAAATGATCAAAAGAGATAGAATTTAGACAGGTAAGGAGAAAGACGGAAACAAAGAGAGAGCTAGGACAGTGGACATTTCTAGCCCTGACTTTCCAGAAAGAGGGATGCTGTCTACACGGAAAGAACCCCTGGCTTCCCCACGGAGGGTGACTGCACAGGTTAAGAGTTCAGCTGCTCTAGTGTACAGGAAGAGTTCAGCTGCTATAGTGTACAGGAAGAGTTCAGCTGCTATAGTGTACAGGAAGAGTTCAGCTGCTCTAGTGTACAGGAAGAGTTCAGCTGCTATAGTGTACAGGAAGAGTTCAGCTGCTCTAGTGTACAGGAAGAGTTCAGCTGCTATAGTGTACAGGAAGAGTTCAGCTGCTATAGTGTACAGGAAGAGTTCAGCTGCTCTAGTGTACAGGAAGAGTTCAGCTGCTATAGTGTACAGGAAGAGTTCAGCTGCTATAGTGTACAGGAAGAGTTCAGCTGCTATAGTGTACAGGAAGAGTTCAGCTGCTTCGGATGAGGCTATAAACCGAGGCCCCGTGTTCGAACGCATGCAGAACATCTTACGCACACGTTAAACCCTGTTCCGCTTTTCGGAGGAGTAGGCCGTTGTGTGCCGGTTGGGAACAGATGACAAAATTTACAAAACCGCATACACACGAGACTGGATGTAAAAAAAAAGCACATGAGTGCTTATTCCATTATCCTCGATATAAAAGAATAAATAAATAAAATAAAATAAATAAATAGTGTAGTGTAGGCGTCGAGCGTGGTTACCAGTTGGATGGGTGACCGTTTGCACGCCTTGGCTTCAGTACAGTTCCCCTAGTTCACCCAGCTGTAAATGGGTACCTGCCCTCTTTAGGGTCAGGGAAGGTAAAGCAGCGAGGGAGAGGAGATGGGCGCCGCCCTCAATATGCTGGCCCTAGAGAAGTGAGGTCTCTGATGCCTCGCTCCCCTACGACCTTATAGGTTATGGGACTCCTTTACCTTTACCTAAGTGTAGGCGGGAAGGAAGGAAGCGGGGCGTCAGGTGACCTACCGTAGAGGTTGTCCTTGAAGGTCTGGAGGCGGAGGCCGGTGTAGTTGGCGTAGACGGTGGTGTTGACGGAGCTGTTGGCGTACACCAGGCGGTTGGTGGTGGGGATGCCCACCTGGATGGTGTCGCTCTTCACGAACACGCTGATGTACACGGACAGCGTGCAGATCACCACGATCTGAACACGACACATGGTGGTGGTGGTGGTGGTGGGGGGGGGGGGGGGGGGGTGGTGGTTGTGGTGGGTGGGTGGTGGTGGTGATGGTGGTGGTTGTGGTGATGGTGGTGGTGGTGGTGATGATGGTGGTGGTGATGGTGGTGGTGGTGATGATGGTGTGTATGCTGGTGATGATGATGGTACATGCACACATGCATACAAACATATACATACACAAATCCATCCATCCATCCATCCATCCATGCATGCATGCACCATACATACATACATACATACATACATACAGACAGACAGACAGACAGACAGACAGACAGACAGACAGACAGACAGACACACAGACAGACAGACAGACATATAAACATGTATGTTTGTCCGTCGTGTCCGACGATGACCTCAAAACAGCAGAGGAGGCAGCTGCTGTTTTGGAAACTGGGCAGAAATTTGATTATAGTGGAGATGCCTTGCCCACAGTACATCCCCACTCTCTCGGCCAAGTGGGCATAAGGGCAGTCAATAATAAACATACATACATGCATAATACATATATACATGCATACATACATACATACATACATACATACATACATACATACATACAACATACAAACACATACGTACGTACATACATACACACATACATACACACAAACACACACACACAAACACATACACATATACATACAAACATAACAAACTCATCCAACCATCCACCCAACACCTTCAACAGTCACAAGGAGATTTTAAAAAACCAAGAAAACATCTATAAATACCCACCAATAAGATGAGGGCGGAAGTTCGGGCAAACATGGCCCCGCCGATGATGCAGATGATGAAGCAAAAGAAGAGAACGACGGAAGAGTAGAGGTAGGTCCACCACCCCGAGATAGGCAGCCCCTCTCCATCTGCCACAAAGGTACCTGAACAAAACAAAACGAATTGTCAACGTCTTTCAAGAAAAATGCAATTCTCATAACACGATGAACGTGCTGCACCGCAATCGCCGATTTGGACTAAAATCCTACATATTCACAAAACCAGTTAAGGACTGTCGGGAAACACAGACTTAAGGACCAATAATATATTGAGACATAGAAGAGCAGACTGAATGGTAGTGTTCATGCTAGGGGGACGGGCTGGTCTGGTGGTTAGAGCGCTGCGCGATGCGTTCGCGATCTGATGGTTCGAGTTCGAGCCCAGGTTCGAGTCACCACCACGACGCCCGTTCAAAGGGGATATTTTCCTCTGGAGTTAACATCAGTGCCCACTCCACTCCCTCCAAAGTCCTTCGGATGAGACTATAAACCGAGGTTCCGTGTGCGAACGCACGTAGAACATCTTGCGCGCATGTTAAAAAAGAGTAGGTCATTAATTTGTGCAAGTGGAATGGATGACAAAATTTTACAAAAAAAACCCATGCACACGGGGGCTGGATCGACCGGGATGTAAAAAAAACAACGAAGTACATGGGTGATTATTCCATTATCCTCAAAATTAAAAAAAAAATTCGAACGAAATTCTGACCTTCCACCAGAATAATGAGTCGCATTGCACCAGAGGTCAATTTTTCAGTTATTAACATGTTCTTTATCTGCAATAAAAAAAAAAGGCTATTCAATACCAAAAAAAACCACATTGAAAATCAAACAATTTCATAACAGGTTATTACAAAATTGAAATGATCAGACTGCGAGGGAAGTGATACAATGAGAAAATGATAGCTTAACTTTCGTAATAGGTGGTCAGAATGAGGACTTGGGTAATTCTTAATGCGTTTTAGAATCTCATCATTGGTAAACCTTGGAGCTCTAGCCAAAGAACGAAAAACAAAAGCTGCACTATATGAATTAATTTTTTCCCCCTGAACACTCTGTAACAGACTCTACTGTACTGACCTCCTTTGCCGAAGTTGAGCAGAGCCCCCTCCACAAAGCCGGCAGTGTAGAGCCCACAGGACAGGACGTTGGCCACGAAGAACAGGAACCCTATACTGCCCCCAAACTCCGGCCCTAGAGCCCGGCTGATCATATCTGGAGAGGCCGTGTCAAGGATGGTACAGTCTTGAGTTTATTCCTTTTTATTTATATAGTTTTATTTCTTTCTCAGTTCTGTCTGAGTGTGTTTGAGAGGTTTTTATTTATTGATTTATTTATCCTTTTATATCGAGGACAATGGAATAAGCACTCATGGGCTTTTTTTTTTACATCCAGTCCCCGTGTGTATGCGGTTTTGTAAATTTTGTAAATTTTGTCGTTTCCACCGGCACACAATGGCCTACTCTTCCGAAATGCGGAACATGATTTAACGTGTGCGCAAGATGTTCTGCATGCGTTCGAACACGGGGCCTCGGTTTATAGTCTCATCCGAAGGACTTTATTTGAGAGACCCTGTCAAGGATGGTTCAGTATGAGTTTATTTGAGAGGCTCTGACAAAGATGGTACAGTCTAAGTTTATTTGAGAGGTTCTGTCAAGGATGTACATTGTGCATGTGTTTGAGAGGTTCTGTCAAGGATGCACATTCTGAGTGTGTTTGGTAGGCTCTGTCAAGGATAAACATTCTGAATTTATTTATTTAGAGGAGCTCTGTGGAGATGTACAAATTCAAATTATGAAAGAATGTACATTCTGAATCTATTCGTGAGGATTTGTCAAGGGTGTGCCTTTTGAATTTAAAAGGTTCTGTCAAGGATGATGCAGTCTTAATTTAATGGAGAGGCTCTGTAAAGGATGGAAATACGGAATTTGGGCTTAAATAATAATAATAATAATAATGTATGGAATTTATATAGCGCTGAATCTTGTAAAGCAACAAATCAAAGCGCTTAAAATAACATGTTAAATATTGAGTGAGAGAGGATCTGTCAAGTGTGTACGTATATTCTAAATATAAAAGGTTCTGCCAATGATGGATATAGAAACTTTGGGTTACTTTTTAAAAATACTGATCAAGACTGTGTAAAGGTTCTATAAAGAATTTACATTCTGAATTCATTCTAAAGGATCTGTCAAGGTAAAAACCATCCTAAATTTGTTTTGAGAGGGTCTGTCAAGGATGGACACGCTAAATTTATGCTAAATACTGAGACTATGTCGAGGATGTAAATCCGATATTTATCGTAAATACGTAGCCTACTGTTCACATGTTAAAAACCCCCCCACCAACCTCTGTAAATGTTGCGCATGCTAAAATTAATCTAATTACCCGAATTTTTCAGTGTGTAGCGTCTGAAATCATTGCTAGTAGCCAGGTATGGAACACCTGCCAGCCAAGATGTATCATGTCAACATGTCAATTATCATCTTTCTATCCCCGAAGACGGAATGCGGCTCACTTAATGAAAGACAAATGGGTGCGTACGCAAAATCTCACCATCGGTGAACATTGAAACTCTAGCTGAGAAACTAACTCCGAGGTTCACCAATGGTGGTGAGATTTTTTTTGGCGTTATGTACGCGTTTTGTTTGCCTGGTAGCCGCATTCCGACTTCGGGGTTAAAGCTCATTATTTTACAACCCAAAAAAAAGGTGACATTTTCTGACGCTGTGCATGACATGGACAAGGATACAGTAAGCTCCGCCTCCCTCTACCGCCCCATTGGTGGAGATGGCGTTGATTGACAGGACTGTCAGTTTCAGGATGACGTAGGCCAGAACCAGCTGTAACAGCGCCTCCAGAAGCCCCGCCTGGCCCACGATGAAGCCTGAAACACGCAGCGTGGATTGGATTCATATGATGAAACACGCGGGGTGGATTGGATTTATCTGATGAAACACACAGGGTTGATAGGATTTATCTGACGAAACACAAATGGTGGATTGGATTTATCTGATGAAACACACAGGGTGGATAGGATTTATCTGACGAAACACAAATGGTGGATCGGATTTATCTGATGAAACACACAGGGTGGATAGGATTTATCTGACGAAACACAAATGGTGGATCGGATTTATCTGATGAAACACACAGGGTGGATAGGATTTATCTGACGAAACACAAATGGTGGATCGGATTTATCTGATGAAACACACAGGGTGGATAGGATTTATCTGACGAAACATAAATGGTGAATTGGATTTATCTGATGAAACACACAGGGTGGATAGGATTTATCTGACGAAACACAAATGGTGGATCGGATTTATCTGATGAAACACACAGGGTGGATAGGATTTATCTGACGAAACACAAATGGTGGATCGGATTCATATGATGAAACACGCAGGGTGGATTGGATCCATATGATGAAACACGCAGGGTGGATTGGATTCATGTGATGACACACACAGGGTGGATTGGATTCATATGATGACACACGCAGGGTGGATTGGATTCATAGATGAAACACGCTGGGTGGATTGGATTCATATGATGACACACCCAGGGTGGATTGGATTCATATGATGAAACACGCAGGGTGGATTGGATTTATCTGCTGAAACACACAGGGTGGATTGGATTTATCTGCCAAAACACACAGGGTGGATTAGATTCATATGATGAAACACACAGGGTGGATTGGATTTATCTGGGGAAACACACAGGGTGGATTGGATTTATCTGGGGAAACACACAGGGTGGATTGGATTTATCTGGGGAAACACACAGGGTGGATTGGATTTATCTGGGGAAACACACAGGGTGGGTTGGATTTATCTGGGGAAACACACAGGGTGGATTTGATTTATATGATGAAACACACAGGGTGGATTGGATTTATCTGATGAAACACACAGGGTGGATTGGATTTATCTGGGGAAACACACAGGGTGGATTTGATTTATATGATGAAACACACAGGGTGGATTGTATTTATCTGATGAAACACACAGGGTGGATTGGATTTAGCTGCCAAAACACGCCAGGGTGGATTAGATTCATATGATGAAACACACAGGGTGGATTGGATTTATCTGATGAAACTCACAGGGTGAATTGGATTTATACGACGAAACACAGAGTGGACTGGATTTATACGAAGAAACACAAGGGGTGGATTGGATTTATCTTATGAAGCACACACACATACACACACAGAGGCTGGATTGTATTATCTTATGAAATACACAGGGTGGATTAGATTTATACGACGAAACACAGAGTGGACTGGATTTATACGATGAAACACAAGGGGTGGATTGGATTCATCTTAAGGAACACACACACATAGGATGGATTGGATTATATGATGAAACACACAGGGTGGACTGGATTTATCTGATGAAACATACCGGGTGGGTTGGATGGATAACATAATTGGGAGATGGCTGAAAGCATAGGCCATAACTGAAAAGCAAAAAAACTAACAACAGCAACAACAAACACACACACACAAATAGATACACCACACGCTTGTCGTAGGTATCTCACAGAACCAGGTAATGTCTCTTTCGCTCTCCTAACGTCTCAGCAATATCGTGACAAAATAACTAATAACTATAAAAACAACAACAACAACAACAAATCCAAACAACAGCATATATTGCCACAAAATGTTGCAAAGCCTGTATTGTATGTGTAAAAAGCGCCCAAGCTGCTACACACATGCAGACACACACACACACACACACACACGCACGCACGCATACATGCACGCACGCACGCACACACTCGCACGCACACACATGAAGACACGTTGGTATCGGAGATATGATTTCAATCAATGCATTTTTGGGTGGTGGTGTCGGTGTGTGCGTGTGTGTGTGTGTGTGTGCGCATGTGTGTGTGTGCGTGAGTGTGTGTGAGTGTGTGTGTGTGAGTGTGATGTGTGTGTGTATGCACGCGCGCGAGCGAGTGAGCGTTTGTGTGTGTATTTGTGTGTGTGCGTGCGTGTGTGTATGTGTGTGTGTGTGTACGTGTTTATGTGTTTGCATGTGTGTGTGCGAGTGTGTGTGTATGTGTGTGTGAGTGTGTGTATGCACGCGCGCGAGCGAGCGAGCGAGCGTTTGGGTGTGTATGTGTATTTGTGTGTGTATGTTTGGGGATTGAGAGTATGTGTGTGTACGTGCGTGTGTGTGTGTGCAAGTGCACATGTGCGCACGTATGTGTGTGTGTGCGTGCGAGTCTGTACTTGCGCGTTTATGTTTGTGTGTATATGATTCATTGTGTCTGTTTTCTGACGTGTTACCATTCTGTCTGTCCCTTAACTCTCCCGCCGTTCCATATTTTAAGTTTCCCTTTCCTCCGTTATGTCCTCTCTCTCTCGCTCTCTCTCCTTCCCTCCCCCTCCCTCTCTCTCTCTCTCTCTCTCTCCCCTCCTCCTCCTCCTCGTGCCCTCTTCCTCCCCCACCTCCGTCTCTGATGCTCTATACTTTCCTCCCGCTATTGTATTATGTTATCTCTTCTCTGGTTCCCTCCCCCCCCCCCCTACCGACCTCTCCCCGCTGCAATCACACATACATACCATACTCTCTCACTCTCTCTCTCTCCTTCCCTCCCTCCCTCTCTCTCTCTCTCTCTCTCTCTCTCTCTCTCTTCCTCCTCGTGCCCTCTTCCCCCCCACCTCCCTCTCACTGTCTTAATCTCGTCGCTCTGTCACACACGCACGCACGCACACAGACACACACACACACATAATACACACACGCGCGCGCACTTGATCTGTCTCTTCCCATTTCTGTCTGTTTGTCGGTCTGTCTGCTTCTCTCTCTCTCTCACTCTCTCTCTCCTCTCACTGTCTTAATCTCGTCTCTCTGTCACACACGCACGCACGCACACAGACAAACACACACACACACGCGCGCGCGCACACACACACATATACACACACGCGCGCGCACTCTATCTGTCTCTCCCCATTTCTGTTTGTCGCTCTGTCTGCTTCTCTCTCTCTGTGTCTCTGTCTCTGTCTCTCTCTCTCAAACACACACACACACACACACACACACACACACACACACACACACACACACACTCTCTCTCTCTCTCTCTCTCTCTCTCTCTCTCTCTCACACACACTGTCCCTCTGTCTGTCTGTCTGTCTGTCTGTCTGTCTCTCTCTCTCTCTCTCTCTGATGACTTAATAACGGACGCTGACCTGTAACATAATCATCTCCATCTCCACTACACTTCTGTTTCTGGGTCAATGTCCTCTCTCTATATAGATACATTATATTTTACACTTTTGACATCTGTTCTCTCACCATACCATCCCATTTTTATGATTATTTTCTGAGAACAGGATTATGTTCTTTTAAGGCTCTTGACACCACTAAATCACCATACCGCGCCATTTCTTTGGTACCATTGTATTTCTGAGGTCAAAATACTTTGCATTTGTACTTTGCGGCTTTTGGCACCGCGTCACAGATCATACCATGTGATATTTCTGAGGTGGGAATACTTTTCATTTGTTTTACAGATTTTTGACACCACTCCACTGACCATAATTATCATCCCATGTACGCCATACTATTATGTTTTAGTTAGACTACTTTGTATGTGTGTTTTGCGACTTTTGACATTTTCACTGACCATACCATCCCATGTATGCCACGTACTATTATTTTTCCTTCAGACTACTTTGTATATGTGTTTTGCGACTTTTGACGCCAGTTTAC
This sequence comes from Rapana venosa, assembly GCA_028751875.1. Lineage (NCBI taxonomy): Eukaryota > Metazoa > Mollusca > Gastropoda > Neogastropoda > Muricidae > Rapana > Rapana venosa. The sequence continues at coordinate 15,762,497 of CM054163.1, read as the reverse complement.
TGACCATACCATCCCATTTATACCATACCATTATGTTTCTGAGGTCAAAATACTTTGTGTTTTTTTAAACTTTTGACGCCAGTTTACTGACCATACCACCCCATTTATACCATACCATTATGTTTCTGAGGTCAGAATACTTTGTGTTTTACGACTTTTGACGCCAGTTTACTGACCATATCACCCCCAACGAACCATACCATTATGTTTCTCTGTGGAACTGGAGTGAAAGCTGAGTGACTAGGAATCGCTGACTTCAATCCGTGGGTCCATGAGGTCGTCGAACCTCAGCAGCTTCTTTAAAATCTGAATCAGTTTAAAGTGCAGTCCTGCCAGTGGCTCAATTCCCTTTGAGGATAATCATACACACACAGAAGATCAAATATGCACATTAAAGATCCACTACTGCATGTGCTTACCAAGTGGATGGGTGATCGTTTGGCTTCAGTACAGTCCCCCAGTTCACCCAGTTGTAAATGGGTACCTGCCCTCTTTAGGGTCAGGGAAGGTAAAGCAGCGAGGGAGAGGAGATGGGCGCCGCCCTTAATATGCTGGCCCCTGGAGAAGCTGAGGTCTCTGACGCCTCGCTCCCTTACCACCGCGTAGGTTATGGGAACACATTTCCCTTTACTTCGTGTCAACGGGTTTTTTGTGGGTTACACAAACAACCAAACGAAACCAAACAAACAAATGAAACAAACAAACAAACAAAAACCAGTATACACCCTGTTGTTAGAGAGATGTGGATTCTGCCAGGTTCAATTTTCCCAAGAAACAAACGCTGCCTTAACAACTATTTAATCCAGTGTTCCAACATCTTTTCAGAAAGTTCAGAGAAAGAGAGAGAGAGGAGGGGGGGAGAGGGGGAGAGAGGGGAGAGAGAGAGGTGGGAGAGAGAGGGGGAGAGAGAGAGAGAGAGGGAGAGAGAGAGCGGGGGAGGGAGAGAGAGCGTGAGAGGGAGATACCTTTTTCCTCTTAATATGTGTGTGTGTGTGTGTGTGTGTGTGTGTGTGTGTGTGTGTGTGTGTGTGTGTGTGTGTGTGTGTGTGTGTGTGTGTGTTTACACCAACAATACTTTTTCCCTCTTGCAAGACAGCTTCTTCTTGTTTTGATGACAGTTTTATTGTCAGTCAACATGGTTTATGTTATTGTTTGTTTGTTGTTCTTTATGTAAATACATCTTGAAGGAGAGAAGGAGGAGAAGACGAGGAAGTGAACACTTCAAAGATCTTTTTAAAAAAAAAAAGCCCAGTGGACTCGAAGTAACATGTCTGTCTGGTGAGCGAGATGTCGCGGGTTCAATTCTTCCCTGAGCACGATTTTATCCCCTGTCCGGCAGATCATGACTAGGTGCAAATCTTTCAGATGAGACGCGAAACGGAGGTGTCGTGTGCAGCGGATATGCAGTGCACGTGAAATGACCCACGGCAACAACAAAAATTCAAGATGTCCTAACAGAATGCTACAGGAAAATACCACTCGTAGGGAAACAAATATGCAGGCAGACAATTATTTTTAAAATGTGTGGCACTGTACTTGTAGCGACGCCATCTTTCCGGGAGATTAGAGCGATATTGGTTGCACGACTGTGTAAGAATGAGTTGAGTGCACGCGCTTTGATTTGTCTGTGCAAGATACAGCGCTGTATAAATTCTTTTTATATATTATTATTATTGTTATTATATCCATCGAGAGAAATCTCCTACAATACAATTCAATACAATACGAAACAATGCAGTTTAGTACAAAGCATTTCAATACATCGCAATACAATACAACACAACGCAATAGAATACAATACAATGTACAGTACAATGCAATGCAATCTAACACAATGCAGTACAATAATAATAACTTATATTAATAGAATAGTACAATACAACACAACACAATTAAAATGCACTGTAGTACAACACGACTATATAACACAGTACAATACAAAACAATACAATACAACACAGTACAGTACAACACAGTACAATACAATACAATGCAACACAGCACAATACAATACATCACAGTACAACACAGTACAATACAATACATCACAGCACAGCACAGTACAACACAATACAATACAATGCAACACAGTACAATACAATATAACGCAGTACAACACAATACACAACACAGTACAACACAATGCACAACACAGTACAATACAATATAACACAGAACAATACAATACAACACAGTGCAATACAACACACTGCAACACAGTACAATACAAGAGAGTACAGTACAATACAACACAGTACAACACAATACAGTACAACACAGTACAATACACCATAGTACAATACAATACAACACAGTACAACACAATATACAACACAGTACAATACAATACCTCACAGCACAGTACAATACAACACAGTACAATACAATGCAAGGCAACACAGTACAATACAACAGAGTACAACACAATACAACACAGTACAATACAACACAGTACAATACAATACTATACAACACAGTACAATACAATACAGTACAACACAGCACAATACAATACCACGCAACCCAATACAAGGGGGTTAAAAGAAGGAGGTAATAACTCATGATATGTGACACCGACTCCGCTCGAGTCAACTAATTATTTAGTAAGCCCCTAAAGAGACAGACAGACAGTCAGGCAGGCAGACAGACAGACAGACGGACGGACGGACGGACGGACAGACAGACAGACAGACAGACAGGCAGGCAGACAGACAGACAGGCAGAAAAGAAAGAAAGAAAGACAGACAGACAAACAGATGGACCGATGCTGAAAACTGAATTTACACACATATTTATGTGGTAACATATGTTGATTACATCATTGTCGGTTAATGCTGCGTACGGCGCGCGCGCGCGCGCACGCACGCACGCACGCGCACACACACACGCGCGCGCGCGCGCGCACGCAAGCACGCACGCACGCACGCACGCACGCACGCACGCACACACACACACACACACACACACACACACACACTCTCTTTGAGTGAACAGACGTAAAATCGAAACAACAACAAACAGCAGCAGCAGCAGCAACAACAACAACAACAACAAAAACAGCAACCACATACACACACACACTAATTTACCATCTGACGGGGGAGGGGGGTGGGGGGGGGGGGATCACCATGTTAATCCGAGTGTACATACATCACAAAGGTTTCTAATCAGCAAAACTGTGTGAACTAAAGATGAAACAAGCCGAAACAGACAAATCCATAATGCTGTGTCTATATTTGTAAACAATATTCTTTTAAACAAAACAACATCCAAACTATCTAAATTACCTATAGATAAAATTTTGACAAAGTACCACTTATAAATCCTTTCTTTTAGGGAATGACTTCAAAACAAAAGCTTGATTCGATCTGTGTGGATTAATACAATTCAATGAATTCTTGGATTGATTAAAAGTAGCCTGCACATGGATGCTTCAGGCAACAAGGGAGAACTCTGAACTCTGAACGGGTTTAATGTATATTGGCCTTTGGCCATAATAGAGTGAGAAAGGCAAAAAGGCAAGTGAAGGAAACGAAATACAAAAAGAGATCGTCACATTTTCCATCTAAGCCAGCTCTCCTGGTGGCATCACGCCAAGTACATCATCCAAATAAACAAAACAAGAAGACGATAAACCTTGAAAGCAAAACATGAAGTCAATGCATATAAGATAATCAAAAGAATGGCACATCAAGCAGCCACAACGACTTAGAATGGTAACAAGGAGTACAAACAACAGCACAGTTACAAAATGCTTTTCTTTCGTCTGTTAATAGCATGAAAAACACACCTGAAGAGATTGTGATTTGCATTTGTTCCTTTCGGTAATCTGGATAGTGTCATGCATTTTGATTCTCTCTTAAATCTCAAATTTAAATTTCTCTCTTAAATATGTATATAAACTGCATTCAAATACAAAGTGACGTTCGCTTTCTATTTTGTTCACACAGAAAGGACAGCTTTTGTGTCTTATGCATTTAAGTGTGTAACACCAACTTAGATGGACGGTCTATGTGGAGAGTACTGTGGTTTCCATCCCAGTGGAGTCATGAAGCCGTGAGGGTTCGAATCTCGGCAGGGGAGTCTGGTGAAGTAAGGATGGGGATTTTACGATCTCTCTCGGGCATACCTGCCAGTGCTTTAATTCCCTTCCTAATTATATAAACGCATGCAGATGAGTAAATACATACAAGCTAAAGATCCCAGTCATTCGCGTCACCGTTCGGTTGGTTACAGACGCAAATATACCCAGCATGCACCCTATGCCTGGAGAAGGATAAACTCCGCCAAGTTCAACTTCCCAAAAGAGACACGACCCGAAAAAATTTAGTGAAGAGCCCCAGCCCACTCCTCAGGAATATTAACTTTACTGAGCGAAAACTCTTCACTCATTCTTATTTTTGGAGGGGGAGGGGGTGTAACCAAAGAACCGAGACTGATAACTTCAACAGATGTCTTCACACAAGAATATTGGCATTGATTTTTTTTTTTAAAGTACAGAAACTGGGGGCTTTGTTTTGCCAGATACGCGTCTTTAATAAGGTCTTTATTAATCAAATGTCGGTCTTTTGAGCACAACTTGTGTGTGTGTTGAGTTGAGTTGAGAAGGAATTCTGCCACAGTCGCACTGATTAAAATAAAAAATAGATACTGAAGATGGTCGTAGGGCAGACATCGTCATGAGACTGCATAGCCGGGCTCCAAGATGGTCTGAAGTGTCTGGTTTTCCTTGTCTTCACTGAACTTGAAATGTTGGTTGTTGTTATTGTTGTTGTTGTTGTTGTTGTGTGGTTGTTGTTGTTGTTGTTGTGTGGTTGTTGTTGTTGTGGTCTACTTGTGTTTGCACTTCTTTGTATAGGCACTATTTTTATCTTCAAATTGGCATTCAGCGTAGCTAACAAGCCAACCAGCCGACAAACCAACGAGACCAAACCAACCAACCTATCAGCCAGCCAACAGAACAACCAATCACTCACCCATGCACTTACATACTCAGTTACTCAAGAAACCAGCCACCCAATAGCCAACCAAAACCAGCCAACCAATCAACCAACTAGCCAACCAACCAGCCGACCAACCAACGAATCATTCACTCATCCATCCACTCACCTAATTAAGCAACCATTCAACCAATAGCCAACCCACCAACCCACCCACCCACCAACCAATCGACCAACACCCAGCTCCCCAACTTACCCACACGAAGGAAAATGTTCGTGGCCAGTTGACCCAAAGCCACAGGGGCGAAAACTCCCCCAAGCGCCCCCAGATTCCGCCTGACGTCATACACGCTCCTCGCGCGAGACTGTGACGTCAGTTTGTCGTAACTCTCGTCCCCGTTGACGCAAAATCCCCGGAAATAGGACACCAGTCGGGTGGGGATGCTGGTGCCGTTGAGGAGCGGGGTGGACTGGACTGGCGTCTTCTTTTCGCTGTCGGGGATCTCAAAGCTTTCCAGGTTGACGTAGCGATGTTCCGTCACTTCGGGGCCTTCGTCAGCTCCGGGATCCGTGCTACGGCGATGGTCCATGGAGTTGTAGTTCAGTGTGGGCATCATCTTGACGCTTTAGAGGGGGTGGGGTGGACACTGGTTTTCTATGTGTTGATTTGATTTTTTTGGGTTCGAGATCTGTTGACGGTTCTGTCTTATTTCAAGCGCTTCGATTTGGGTTTGTTTTTTTTTTACAAGATTCAGCGCTATATAAATTCCAGATATTATTATTATTATTATTATTTCACGGAAGAAGGCTGGGATTTAAACACTCTTCCGATTTTGGTTGGTTTTTTTTTTTTTTGGGGGGGGGTTGTTTTGTGTGTGTGGTGTTTTTATATCAAGCTATATTATGGGGAGGGGTAGAGAGCTCTATCAGATTCAACTTGCCCATGACACAGTGACTGAAGAATTGCGTGCAGGGCCTCTAGGTACGACTTCTTTGGAAGTTAAGGAGGAGTTTTATTTGTGGAAGAGAAGTCGTTAAGTTGTTGACAGACCTGTACGCTCAGAGCTTGACCCGTGTAACTCAGTGGTTTATAGTCACACTGTTTTAAGTAGTTACACTGTAGTTGTCATAGTTTTACAGACTTGGGTTTTGTGTTCTTTGTGATACTTTAAAAGATACACGTACTTCTAATAAGGTGTTTGTTCCTTTTCGAGTCAATTCTTATGTGGGATTATACGAACGAATAAACAGCGTAGATTTTTTTTTTTGGGGGGGGGGTGGTGGTGGTCAGTCTTTTGTTGTTGTTGTTGGAATGTTGACTGTCTTGAACGTTCTTTCAAACAGATGCCTGGTATATTTTTTTCTAAATTTTAGAATCAACACTATTTCCCTGTCTGATAGTTACACATGTCTGTAGTTGTCTTAACTCGATGCAGCACAATCTGATGCGGATGTATCTTGCCTTGCTATCTCTCAGAGGACTCGTCTTTGATGTGTGCTGTCTCTTGCGATCATCTGTTGAAAATAAAAACCCACACAAAGCGTGTATGATTAGTTACTATACACAACATGTAATGGTTTGATTACACATGAATTAATCATGATTCGTACAAAAATCAACGGGTATGATAATAACAGACGCATACACTTTCAGCCAGTCAGATGTGATGGATATCGTATCAAAAGTCTGAATATCAACCTAATCATGACAATTATAGTCTACAAGGAAACACGTGGTTCGGTGGTCTAGAGGGAACACACGTGCCTAGAGAGCGAGAAGTGGCGGGTTCGATCCTCGCTTGAGCCCAACCTTCCCTCCCCTCCCTCTACTAGACTTTGAGTGGTGGTCTGGGTATTAGTCTTTCAGATAATACGATTAACAGAGGTCCCATATGCAACACGCATTCAACGCAGGTAAAAGAACTCAAGAGAGTTGTCCTTGGCAAAACTATAAAAAAACAACAACAAACCAACAACAACAAAGCAAGCAACCAACCAAACAAACACAACAAACCCAACTGCAATCTGAAAAGGAAACAAACACACACGCAAACAGAAAAAAAAGGTTTAAAAAAAACAAACTACAGGTGGCCGTGTTCTTTTTTATTTGTTTATTTATTCTTTTATATCGAGGATAATGGGATAAGCACTTACGTTTTTTTTTTACATCTAGTCCCCGTGTGTTTGCGGTTTTGTAAATTTTGTCATCCGTTCCCACCGGCACACAATGGCCTACTCTCACGAAAAGCGGAACTGGATTTAACGTGTGCGCAAGATGTTCTGCGTGCCTTCGCACACCGGGCCTCGGTTTATAGTCTCACCGGTTGTTTTTTGTGTGTGGCCCACCATGAAGATAGCTGCATTCCGACTTCGGGGATGAGAATGTTCTTGTGGCGAAGAGCTCTGATCTTCCCAAGAAGAGGAGCCCTGAATTTCAGGCAGAGAAATCTGCCGTGACTGACAGTGGCTGGTACACAACCCAATGGAAACAGTGCTGTGAAACCAAACCAAACCAACCCAACCCTCACATTTATTACGTTCACCTACTCCGCTAGAATCCATAATCATAGTCTGCAGATACACGTCGCCAACCATTTCAGACAGCAGAAGACCGTGGTGAACTCGAAGTTTAATACAGTAATAACAGCAGCTGCCTCCTCTGCTGTTTTGGAGGTCATCGTCGGACACGACGGACAAACATACATATATACATAACCACGGGGTATTTTGTTTGTTTGTTTCCTGGCTAAAGCTTGGCGGTACACCAATGGTGAGATTTTGTGTATGCGACCGTTTGTTTTTTGCCCACCATGAAGATAGCTGTATTCTGACTTCGGGGATGAGAATGTTTTGACCCAGGCCGTAAGCGTGGTCAGAGCCAAATCCTATGTTGATTAACGTGATTGTTGTTATGCTGTAAGATGTTCTGTTGAGGTTGTCTTTGGCTATGACAGGCTCTTAGCTAAACAGCCCAGAGGGTTTTTCCTTTCATGGAGAAAAAT
>CM054163.1:15742055-15749555 GCA_028751875.1 Rapana venosa | reverse complement strand
TGCCCTCTTTAGGGTCAGGAAAGGTAAAGCAGCGAGGGAGAGGAGATGGGCGCCACCCTCACTCAATACGCTGGCCCCTAGAGAAGCTGAGGTCTCTGACACCTCGCTCCCCTACCACCACATAGGTTATGGGACACCTTTACCTTGTTTTACTCTGCTATAGCACCTAACTAACACATTGGAAAGTGCAGTGCAGTGCCCCAGAGACTCCTTAAGGAGTTAGGACAGAAGTTAAGTCATGAGAAAGAAACACACACACAAATGTAAAAGAAGAACATACTTCAAAGTAGGCAAAAATGAATCTTAAATACTATCATATGCACTTGATATTGCAAATTGTAAAACCGGTGCCGATCCGAATAATTTAATACGAGACACGGTAGCCGAATAGCTAGAACAACAGTTTGACTTCAATCCTTTGGGTCCATGGAGTCGTGGGTTTGAATCCAGGCAGCGGAGTTTGGTGAATTAAGGATGGGGAAATTTACTATCTGCCAGGTCAACTTAAGATGTAAATCTGTCATTGCCTTAACTCTTTCCGAGTATATCTATCTATCTATCTATCTATCTATCTATCTATCTATCTATCTATCTATCTATCTATCTATCTATCTATCTATCTATCTATCTATCTATCTATCTATCTGTCAATCAATCAATCAATCAATCTATCTATCTATCTATCTATCTATCTATCTATCTATCTATCTATCTATCTATCTATCTATCTATCTATCTCTCCTATCTTCTATCTAATGTATATATATAATATATATATAATATATATATATATATATATATATAATATATATATATATATATATATATATATATATATACATGCAAAAGATCAAACACGAGCATTAAAGATCCTGTAATTCATGTCAGTGTTCGGTGGAATGCAGACACACGAACTCACCCAGCATGCATCCTGTACACACAAAAAATGAGCTGCTTTGAAATCGGTATGTGTCGCCTAAGGCCAGTGGACAGACCTCCTGTAGAGTTACAAGCTCAGGAGAAGACCAGGCAGTGCCCAGTAAAGGAACGCAGAGAAGAGAAGAGAAGAGAAGAGAGGAGAAGAGAAGAGAAGACAAGAGAAAAAAGAAGAGAACGCAGAGAAGAGAAGAGAAGAGAGGAGAAGAGAAGAGAAGACAAGAGAAAAAAGAAGAGAACGCAGAGAAGAGAAGAGAAGAGAAGAGAAAGAGAGGAAAGAGAAGAGAAGACAAGAGAAAAAGAAGAGAACGCAGAGAAGAGAAGAGAAGAGAAGAGAGGAGAAGAGAAGAGAAGACAAGAGAAAAAAGAAGAGAACGCAGAGAAGAGAAGAGAAGAGAAGAGAGGAGAAGAGAAGAGAAGACAAGAGAAAAAAGAAGAGAAGACAAGAGAAGAGAAGACAAGAGAAGAGAAGACAAGAGAAGAGAAGACAAGAGAAGAGAAGACAAGAGAAGAGAAGACAAGAGAAGAGAAAAGAGAAGAGAAGAGAAAAGAAGAGAAGACAAGACAAGTGAAAGAAGAGACCATTTACAATACTATACTCCCCAAGGCGGTATGACTTGGATGAACACACCACTTCTTTGATTCGAAGTGGGCGCCATACCGCAACGCACCCCCCCCCCCCCCCCCCCCGTCCTGATGCCCCTCCCCCCCCCCCCCCCCTCACACACAGCACAGCACAGTACAGCAAAACAGAGCACAACACAGCAAAACAGAAAACACACACACACAACACAACACAGCACAGCAAAACACACACACAACACAGCAAAACACACATACACAACACAACAGTACAGCACAGCACAACACACACAGCACAACACAAAACACACACAATACATACACAACACAATGTGGATCGGTGGTCTAGAGGTAACGCGCCTGTCTAGAAAGCGAAAAGTCCGGGTCTGAAGTGTGCGGCGGTTCGTACCCCGTTTGGACCGGAAATTTTCCCCCCCCCATCCATTAGACCATGAGTGGTGGTCTGGGCGCTAGTCTTTCGGATGAGACGATAAACCGAGGTCCCGTGTGTTACACGTAATTATTTAGCGCACGTAAAAAAACCCACGGCAACAAGAGAGTTGTCCCTGGCAAAATTCTTAGAAAAAAGCCACTCTGATAGGGAAACAAATACAGCTGCAGGAAAAAAAAAAAAAAAAAAAAAAAAAAGGGTGAAAGGGTGGCGCAGCGCTAAGTGGCGACGCGTTCTCCCGCTCTCCCCGGGGAGAGCAGCCCGAATTTCACGGAGAGAAATCTGCCGTGACTTAAAGTGGTATGAAATAAAATCTGAGCGCTTTGATTTGTTGCTTTACAAGATTCAGCGCTATATAAATTCCATACATTATTATTATTATTATTAACACACACACACGCACGCACGCACGCACACACACACAGTTTTTCCGCCAACAGCTTTCACCATAATAGTGCTGACCTTAAGATAACGCCTATATCTCTCTCTCTTCTCTCTCTCCTCTCTCTCTCTCTCTCTCTCTCCTCTCTCTCTCTCTCTCTCTCCACACACACACACACACACAAGCACACACACACCACACCACACCATACCACACACACACCACAACACACAAACACACACACACACAACACGACACACACACAACACACACACACCACACTTTCACACACAACACACAAACACACACATGACCCAGTCAGTCCAGATGTTCAAATTCTCGCCGAAAAGAAACCAGGATCAATACACTTCAGCTTTCAGTATGACTCACAACAGTCGACACTGGGCAAATCAGAAGCAGGAATAGTTCACCGACTGACTGGAAGCCGGAATTATTTATTATTATTATTATTATTATTATGTATGGAATTTATATAGCGCTGAATCTTGTAATGCAATGAATAGCCAAGTGGTTAGAGTGTTGAGTGAGCTCGTGACATGACGGCGCAAAAGGTCCGAACTAGGTTACCACCGAGACAGCCATTCGAAGGGATTTTTCCCCTGCAGTTAAGACCAGTATTGACTCCACTCCCTCGAAAGTCCTTCGGATGAGACTATAAACCGAGGCCCCGTGTGCGAACGCATGCAGAACATCTTGCGCACACGTTAAATCCTGTTCCGCTGTTCGAAAGAGTAGGCCATTGTGTGCCGGTGGGAATAGATGACAAAATTTACAAAACCGCATACACACGCATTAAAAAAAGTCATCTGAGCGCTTTGATTTGTTGCTTTACAAGGTTCAGCGCTATGTAAATTCCATACATCATTATTATTATTATTGTACGAATGCACGCACGCACGTAGAACATCTTGCGCACACGAGAAAAACTCATTCCGCTTTTCGAAAAGAATACGCCATTACGTGCCAGTAGGAACGGATGCTAGCCATTTTTTAAATTAATTATTTTATTTTTTATTAAAGTATGTGCACCGGTGTTATGTTTGAAACATCATCCATCCTCTGAAGTCGGAGTATGGCTGCCTATTTGGCGAGGTGGTTGAAAAGAGTCATACACGCAAACTTCTCACCCGGTGTACTTCCTATCTCACAGTGATTTTCAGGTAGGGATGAGTGAGTCAGAGTGTGCCACGTTCTGGGTGACCCCCAGGGCGTAAAGCTGGGGAACGCACAACAGCAACACTATTTCTGTCAAGTCCTTCAACCCATGGCGCAGTGGTTAGCGCCTTGGGTTACGGACTGGAAGGTCGCGGGTTGGATTCCCATAAGAGTCATAGGGATTTTTCGGACTCCGGCCGGCTCCTACCCAGAGTGAGTGTGCTGTGGGCTCAGTGGGAAGACTGGGACCACACAGTCGAGCTTCATCCACTTAACGGATGCGAGTTTGAGAGTGTTGCTCAAATTACCTGACCAACACTGCAGGTGTCTGTATCTCTCGGGCCCGGTTGACGCCGGGATATATTATGATAGTAAGCGTAGAGTACAACCCTGTCAAGTAGTCACAAAGCATATGCACTTCCACAGCAGCATCATTACGTCATTCTCATTGATCATCATGCAATAAAAAAAAAGAATGAATCGAGATCCCCAGAGCGACAATACCATTACCACATTGCACACACACACGTTGAAGATAAACAAATGTCTATCTGTAATGAACAAGCAATACAGTACTGGCCGCTGGTATGGATGCCATCAACATACCCAGCATGCATCCCGCGACTGACATGGCGGACCTGCATGAAGACCACCCAAAAAAAAAGCACGGGATCAGTATAATTCCTCCATTTGGAAGACAACAGGTTTTATTTTCGTTCTTTGGTTAAAGCTCTGAGGTTCGCCAATGATGAGATTTTTTTGCCTATGCGACCCCCCCCCCCCCCCCCCCCCCCCCCCCCCCATTCATCATTAAGGCTGCTGCTTTGCGACATCGGGGATACAAACTCTGCCCCTTCGCCAACAGCCTACATTCCATACTTTCAAATCCAGCCTCAAAACACATTTATTTCCTTACTAAGATCTTCCCTTCCACATTATCTATTCATACTCTTCAGCGGCCACCCCCATCTCCGTCACCGTGTATAGGCATGCTGTGCGCGCGTGCATGCGTGCGTTTTAAAAAATTTTTTTTTTATATCGATGATAATGGAATAAGAACGTATGTGCTTTTTTTTTTTACATGCGTACGTGTGTGTGTGTGTGTGTGTGTGTGTGTGTGTGTGTGTGTGTGTGTGTGTGCGTGTGTGTGTGTGTGTGTAATATTGGTTTTTTATATATATTCATGAATGATATCATTAGTGTAAATGATTTGAATGTAAGCGCTTTGGTTTGTTCCTTGCAAGATTCGGCGCAATATAAATTCCATACATTGTTATTATTATTACTGTTATACAGTTGATAATTGAATGTATCAGTTTTGCCAGGACAGTCGGAAGGTCAGCACACCTCCTCCTCCCGCGTCTATCCCCCTCCTCTATTTCTCTCCCCCCAACTACCCTTCCCCCTCCTACCCCTCTATTCCCCCCACCCCTCAAGCAACCCCTCCCCCGTCTATTCCATCCCCAGCTAGCCCACTCTATCCACCCCCTTCAGCTATCCCTCCCTCTTCTCCCTCCCTCAACTACCCCCTCTATCCCTTCCTCAACTACCCCCTCTATCCCTCCCTCTACCCCTCCCTCACCTACCCCCTCTATCCCTCCCTCTACACATCTATCCCTCCCTCAAACTACCCCTTTATATCCCTCCCTCTTCTTTATCCCTCCCTCAACTACCCCCTCTATCCCTCCCTCAACTACCCCCTCTATCCCTCCCTCAACTACCCCCTCTATCCCTCCCTCACCTACCCCCTCTATCCCTCCCTCAACTACCCCCTCTATCCCTCCCTCAACTACCCCCTCTATCCCTCCCTCAACTACCCCCTCTATCCCTCCCTCAACTACCCCCTCTATCCCTCCCTCTACACATCTATCCCTCCCTCAACTACCCCTTCTATCCCTCCCTCTTCTATATTCCTCCCTCAACTACCCCCTTTATCCCTCCTCTTCTATATCCCTCCCTAACTACCCCCTCAGCTATCCCTCCCTCTTCTATATTCCTCCCTCAACTACCCCCTTTATCCCTCCCTCTTCTATATCCCTCCCTCAACTACCCCCTCTATCCCTCCCTCAACTACCCCCTCTATCCCTCCCTCAACTACCCCCTCTATCCCTCCCTCAACTACCCCCTCTATCCCTCCCTCAACTACCCCCCCCCCCCAACCGAAGAATAGAGGGGGGAAGGGAAGGGTAACTAGGAGGGAGGGGGATAGAGGGGGGAGGGGTAACTGGGGGTGAGAGGGGGAGGGAGGGGTAACTGGGGAGGGATAGAGGGGGAGGGAGGGATAATGGGAGGGGGAGGGGAATTTATTTATTTATTTTATTCTTTTATATCGAGAATAATGGAATAACAATTCATGTGCTTTTTTACATCCAGTCCCCGTGTGTATGCAGTTTTGTCAATTTTGCCATCTGTTCCCACCGGCACACAATGGCCTACTCTTACGAAAAGCAGGACAGGATTTAACGTGTGCGCAAGATGTTCTGCGCGCGTTCGCACACGGGGCCTCGGTTTATAGTCTCATCCGAAGGACTTTTGGGGAGAGTGGAGTCTGTACTGATGTTAACTCCAGGGGAAAATATCCCCTTGAACGGGAATCGAACCCGGGTCGTCAGATTGCCAGCGCAATGTTCTAACCACTAGGCTATCCCGTCCCCCTGAATAGAGGGGGTAGCTGAGAGGGGTAGCTAGGGGGAGGGGTGGGTGTAAGGGGAGCTTAGGAGAGAGGGGTAAGTAGAGGAAAGAGCAGCAGCAGCCACTAGTCCCCAGAAAATACAGGATGGTGCCTAATCCAGCGATTTCTTGGTTTACAAGATTCAGCGCTATATAAATTCCATACATTATTATTATTATTATTATTATTATTATTATTATTAATCCAGCGGTAATGCTAGGATATTGGTCAGAACCTGCACATGACCAATATTCTTGCTTTAACCGCTGGACTAGGCACCTTCCTGCTCTTTCTGAATTTCAACTGTCGTGGGGTTTTCGCTTTTTGTTTTGGTTTGTTTGATTGTTGGTTTTTCTCTGGTGTGTGTGTGGTGTGTTGTGTGTGTGTGTTGTGTGTGTGTGTGTGTGTGTTGTGTGTGTGTGTGTGTGTGTGTGTTGTGTATTGTGTTGTGTGTTGTGTGTATGTGTGTGTTGTATGTGTGTTGTGTGTGTATGTGTGTGTTTTGTGTGTTGTGATGGTTGTGTTTGTGTATGTGTGTATGTGTGTGTTGTGTGTTAGTGTGTGTATGTGTGTGTATGTGCTGTATTGTGTATGTGTGTATGTGTGTGTGTATGTGTGGTGTGTATGTGTGTGTATTGTGTGTGTATGTGTGTGTATGTGTGTGTTGTGTATGTGTGTATGTGTGTTGTTGTGTGTGTATGTGTGTGTGTAGTGTAGGTTTTGTGTATGTGTATGTGTGTGTATGTGTGTATGTGTGTATGTGTGTTGTGTGTATGTGTGTGTATTGTGTGTATGTATGTGTATGTGTGTATGTGGTGTGTGTGTGTATGTGTTGTATTGTGTGTAGTGTGTGTATGTGTATGTGTGTGTGTATGTGTGTATGGTATGTATGTGTATGTGTGTATGTGTATGTGTGTGTATTGTGGTATGTTGTAGTGTATGTATGTGTATGTGTTGTAGTGTGTATGTGTTGTATGTGTATGTGTATGGTAGTTGTGTATGTGATGTATGTGTGTGTATGTGTATGTATGTTGTAGTGGTGTAGTGTGTATGTGTGATGTGTGTTGTTGTATGTTGTTTGTTGTAGTGTATGTATGTGTTGTATGTATGTGTGTATGTGTATGTGTATGTGTATGTTGTATGTGTATGTTGTGTATGTTGTGTATGTGTGTTATGTGTGGTGTGTATGTGTATGTGTGTATGTGTTGTGTGTATGTGTATGGTGTATGTGTATGTGTATGTGTGTGTATGTGTGTATGTGTATGTGTGTATGTGTGTGTATGTGTGTGTATGTGCGTGTGT
>CM054163.1:15732055-15737055 GCA_028751875.1 Rapana venosa | reverse complement strand
TGTTATCTAGTACTGTGTATGCGTGCGAAGGTTTTTTTTGTTTCTTCCGTTGTTATTAATTTTCATATCCTATTGATTTTTTGGATGCATGTAGCTTTGCAAGAACAGACTTTTAGACAAGCTAGGCTTGGCCTAGAATATGTATCGTTGCGTGTTGATTGTTCAGTCAATCAGTCAGTCAGTCATTCACACACGCACACACACACTAATATATATATATATAATATTATATATATATTAATAATATATTATATATATAATATATTAATATATATATAATATATAATATATATTATATATGCAGACGATATCTGCATATGGATGAAAGTAACTCTCAAAAAAGCACTCCTCGTAGGTCCATAAATCATATTCAAAAGTGGTATAAAACTGAACTGCGTAATGTAAATGCTTACATGTTTGAAAATGGATTATCTCTTTCTACGGAAAAGACTCTTATCGTATTATACTCTAATTCATGAAATAATCTAGACCTCCTTCCAGTTTCCAGATTAAATGGATGCATGAATGAATATACACAAGTTGTATCATTTTTGGGGGTTTATCTAAACTGATATGGAATCACCACATAATAATAATGATAATGTAAAGGTAAAGGTAAAAGGTAAAGGAGTCCCATAACCTATAAGGTCGCAGGGGAGCGAGGCGTCAGAGACCTCACTTCTCTAGGGCCAGCATATTGAGGGCGGCGCCCATCTCCTCTCCCTCGCTGCTTTACCTTCCCTGACCCTAAAGAGGGCAGGTACCCATTTACAGCTGGGTGAACTGGGGGAACTGTACTGAAGCCAAGGCGCGCAAACGGTCACCCATCCAAGTGGTAACCACGCTCAACGCTGCTTAACTTGGCTGGGGGAAAGCGAGTGCTCCGACCACTGAGCTATCCCGTCCCCTTAATGATAATGTATGGGATTTATATAGAGCTGAATCTTGTAAGTAAACAAACTAAAGCGCTTGCATTCAAATCATTCACACGCATGCAACCGTCCACAAATATCAAGATAAACAAATATCAAATTTATACAAACAACACACTTAGGTGGGGACGGTGGAGGTGAAGTTAGCTATTGAAAAGTAGGAACAGATAACAGGGGAAGATCGCAATTAGAAAATAAGTGCGTTTTTAGGTTAGATTTGAAAGAATCAAATGAAAGCTTTCGGCGAAGTGAAAGAGGGAGATCGTTCCATGTGGACGGAGCAGAAACAGAGAAAGAGCGACGGCTAACAGTGGTTTGTTTAAATCTGGGTGTTCGAAAGCACAACGTATCATCAGCTGAACGAAGGGAACGGGACGGAGTGTACAGGTGAAAACAGTTACAGAGATAAGAGGGTGCAGATTTGTGGAGACATTTGAAACAGAGGGTATTAATCTTGTACTTTTCTTTTTGTGAGACAGGCAGCCAGTGAAGAGATCGCAAAAGAGGAGTGATTGTTCAGATTTTTTTCTTTCTGAAGACTAGTCGAGCTGCAGAGTTTTGTATACGTTGAAGATAGAGCATATACTAACAAAGGCCAGAGCAGGTATAAACATTTCTGAAGATTGCGAGTAGGCAACTGTGGTGTGAGGATGTTAAAACACTTTTACAGCTAGCAACAGCATGAGTCCGTTCAAAATTAACATAAATATGCACAAGAGGTTTTTCTTCTCTGCTCCAAAATATGTATTTTTAGAAAAAGCTACAAAGTTTAGACAGTGAAGCCTACAAACTTGCACTTGGTGTGCCCTTTCATGCTGCGATTCTGGGTGTATATGCTGAATTTGGAGTGTTGCCTTTTGAATCGCAAAGGAAGCTTGCATCAGCTCAATGCGTATGGAAAAAAATCACACAAATCTATAGGTTCTTGAACACGTGTTTGAGGTGGTGTTGTGTGTGTGTGTGTGTGTGTGTGTGTGTGTGTGTGTGTGCTCGCATACGCGTGTGTATATGTGTGTGTTTTATTATAATATCAAAAAGCGTGGGTAGACTTTAAATTGAGCAACAACTCCCCTCTCTCTTCTCTCTCTCTCTCTCTCTCTCTCTCTCTCCTCTCTCTCCTCACACACACAAACACGCACACACACACACGCACGCACGCACGCGCACGTACACACACACACACACACACACACAATCACATTCTATATTTAGGGAGAGCGGTTAACACATTACAAATACAGACCGACCGACAGAAAGACCAGCGGTTGAACAGACAGACAGGCACACAGATAACAGACAGACCAACGAACTGATCGACAGAGAGACGTATAAAAGCCAAGGAGACAAGCAGACAGACCGACAGACGGAGAGGCAAAGGACGGTAATCATGGCCAAGGAATCGAACTTGTTTCGCCTGAAACCAAACTCCTACTAACCCACCCTACCTACTCCAGAGCAAATCTTATGGAAACATACCCACACACACGACATTTACTCACAACAAATATCGAAATATATATTACGGAAACGGCACTGAAGCCTAGTATTCAACGAAATAGCACAAACTAATCAAACTGCTTGCCACAATGGCAGCAGAAACAACAAAAGGCAGCAGCAGATGCAGCAACAACAAAGGTAGCAGCAGTAACAGCAGCAGCAGCAGCAGCAACAATAAAAAGCAGAAGTCGCAGCAGCAGCTGTACTTGTTTATGAAACCATCATATCATTACTTTTGGCCAACCGGTGTTGCAGATTGAAAATACCCCCCCCCCCCACACACACACACACACACCAATATCGCCTCCCAGTTCAAATGTCCGCCAATAAGCTAAAAAAAAAAAATAATATCAACAACTAATTCTTTCAAATATTCCCCACCGTCACCTTGAAAAATTCACATTAAATGACAACGTGTCTTAGTCATTCCATTCCATAAAGCCAACAAAACCAGACTGTGTTCAGGACACCACCAGCCCTTCTGCTTGATTTGTCATCTTCCTGGCTTACCAAAAAAAAAAAACTTTTAAAAATAAGAATAATGGAAACTTCAAAGTAATGCAAAACTCCAACTGAAAAATGCTTTACGGGCAAAGAACACTGCAGAGTGGACATCCTGCGCCCATCCCAGGGTTTTCACTGTCAGTATCTGGTCCATTGGAAGCTGAGCATGGGCATGAACTGGTTGGAAAAATCTTCAGTGCTGCCCTCCACTGTCTACACGACTGCGGGATAGGTAAAAGTGGAGGTGATCTGGTCAATAGAACAGAAACAATGCAGGCTCGATGAAAAAAGCAAATGCATTGAAAATTCAATGTACCTCTGGAAATAAACTTGCCGTAACGGCAGGTCCTCAGAATGTTTGGCATTGAAGAAGGACTAGTGCAAACCATTCAAGCACTATACAACACTGCAAGCAGTGCAGTCCTTCTGAACAATCAGGTCGGAGACTACTTCAAAACCACAGTTGGGGTCCGACAAGGATGCCTGTTATCTCCAGTCCTGTTTAATCTGTTCTTGGAAAACATTATGAGAGAGACCCTCCATGACTTCCACCCTACCATCTCCATTGGCGGCAGACCCCTCAACAACTTGCGGTTTGCCGATGACATTGACCTTATGGGCGGAAGTAACACAGAGCTGCAAGATCTTACGACCAGACTTGAGAACAGAGCTGGAGCATATGGGATGGAGGTGAGCTCGGAGAAAAGTACAGTACTTGTGAACAGCACGAGCAACGCCACTGCTAAAATTTACATGAACGGCCAGCAACTGGAGGAGGTAGACGCTTTTAAATACCTTGGCGCTACACTCACAAAGGACGGGCGATCGACGACAGAAATCAAAGTCAGACTAGCCATGGCAACATCTTCCATGACAAAACTCACCACCATATGGAAAAGTAAAGAGATCAGTTTCCCAATCAAACTAAAGCTTTACAAAGCCCTAATTCAGAATATCCTGCTGTACGGAAGTGAAACCTGGACATTGACTGCTGAAACAGCAAAGCGAATCCAGTCATTTGAAACAAAATGCCATAGAAAACTGCTGGGCATATCCTGGAGAGAACGAAAGACCAATGAATTTGTCAAGAGTCAAATAACACGGCTGGCAGGCCCACAGGAACCCCTTCTCACCATCGTCAAGAAGAAAAAGCTGACATGGTTCGGCCACGTCACCCGCCACAACACTCTGCCCAAAACGGTACTGCAGGGAACACTCGAAGGTGGCAGAAAGAGGGGAAGACAGAACAAGTCATGGATGGACAACATCAGAGAATGGACCAGGATGAACGACTCGGCACTAATGTGCAGAGCCGAGGACCGAGATGGATGGAGGAGGCTTACCACAGCATCTTCTTTCATGTCTCCTCCACGACCGCCAAGGTCACGGGACTGATGATGATGATGATGATGATGATGATGATGATGATGATGATGAAGAGTTTTAAGGACAATAAGCAAAGTACGTTTTCCATTGCATGTATCTTTAGTGACGTTTTTCCTTTACAAACTTGTTTACTTGTGTCTACAAGCCTTCTAGGCTTCTATGGCAATAAAGGGTGTTCTTGTTCTTGCTCACACACACACACACACACACACACACACACACACACACACACACACACACACACACACACACACACACACACACACACAAGGCCTTTATCGCAGTCCCTTAGGACATTTGTTATAGTTGCATTAACGTTAATGACATGTTTTTATGTTTTTATAATTCCTGTTGCATTGCCAAGTTTCTTTATGTGATTTTTTTGTAAAAGCATGGTTGGTGTTTTGAGAGGGGTTAATCTTTATTTTTTTTAATTTATCTATTTTTTGTTGTTAATAAGACATCCACCCCTCCACTTGTTCCCCCTCGTCTAATATCACTAGAAGTGAACAGACGTAACATTGAAGTCAACAACAACAACACACACACACACACACACACACACACACACACACACACACACACACACACACACACACACACACACCACACACACACACACACACACACACACACTCACTCACTCACTCACTCACTCACTCATTCACACACTCACACTCC